>JARFXV010001040.1:195000-345000 GCA_031761425.1 Cosmopolites sordidus | reverse complement strand
ACTTCCGGTTATCCCCCAAATTCGCCAGTAACTTCTTTATTTTAAATGGAACACCCGGTGTATTGTTTCATTTTTGGATTCCTGAAAAAATATCATGATGAATTCTACTAGGGTTCCCTATACCTATTTTGAACTGTTTCTTAAATATCTTAATTCTTTTGCAAATTTTGAAAGATGTAGCCTTATTTTCAACACTGCACCCTTTTTTTTTCGACTGGTGCTAAGCGCTTCTGGGGTAGACGGAAGCACATGAATGATAGTTTCGAAATCCACATTTACAATTTATCTCATACAGGGTAGCCAAAATTTGATGACAAATTACATCATTTTTAAAGTTGAGAAAGTTCGTTCTTTCAAATGTGACACTCTGTATATTATTGGATGGTCGGATGCAGTATACCCATTTCCAGCGGTTTTCTTGGAATCCATATTTTCTATTTTAATGTGATTTTTGGCAGAAAGGCTACCGTGAGAAACCCGGTATGTATAGCATAGTTTTTACAGCATTTATCTTAGAAAATTATAGATCTGACCAATTAAATAATCTGAAACAATTATATACTATTACATAATTATTACATCCTGAATATTATGTCCTTTACAGAAAAATAATATGCTAAGAGTATCAACACTTCTAGTAGTATCTTTATTTTTTTTCTTTTGATTTCTTTCTTTTCTTTTGATTAAAGAGATTTTATCACCAACAGATTATACCATTTATCTGAACGACTTCCATTAAGTCAAGAGCATTGTAAGGGATTCAATTTTCGAACGTCTTCAAGTTCCTGTTGATGATGTAATTTGCACAACGGGGTGCGAATCAAACAACTAAAATAAAGAATCCTTACTCGCATCGTTTGTTCTGCGTTTATTTACAAATATTCCGTTTTGTATTCATAAATTATTTTCTTCTGTGGAGATAACTTCCGGAAATGGTTTATTAAATACAATTTGTTTTAGAAAGTTTTTTTGACATTTTTAATTGCTAGTAAACTTTGACATAAAATTCAGTTGTATAACATAGGGTAGGTGACAACTAACTGACTGATTTAAATAACTACTAACTTAAATACTAAATTCGAATTGATTTACCACTAAACACCAAATCACTTTTTTTTTAATTTATCGATGCCTATTTCGCAAACCATTTTGCCATCATCAGGAGATTATCCAATCTTGATTGATTCTGAATTGATTCAACCTGACTCGATGATTGATCTTTGATTGATTAATTGATTGATTGATTGATTGATTGATTGATTGATTGATTGATTGATCGACTTGAATTATCTCCTGATGATGATACATAGTTCTCAAAAAGTACTGTTTGTTAAAAACCATGTTTGTTCGAGTTTCAAATTATAGGTCTTAACAAACAAAGGAATCTGGGATTTTTAAAACAATTATATTTTTCAGATATTACCCTAAAAGGTTTGCTTTATCCATGGCGAAAAATGTCCATCCCTTAATAAGACTTTTTTGCCTTGCCAAGCACAATTCGCAGCAGCGATTAGATGTTCGTTGTAAAATTTTCGTAAAAAAAAATAATTCTTGTAAATGTTCCTTCCACGTAGGGAATAAACATTTAAAAAAAGTAGGAAGAATTTGGAAAATAATGAGGATGTTACAAATTTTCCATCGCAACGTTGGGAATTTTAGTCACTGAAACTCAACTCTGGGCTATTAACTGGCTATTATATTGACTTGTCATGGTGTTCCCATTTTAATAATTTAATAACGAGAAAGCTATCGACATAATCTTGCCAGCAGAAAAGGTAACCCGAATTTTTTATGAAAGCGATGAGCCCTTATATTGCCATTCCATTTTGTATACGTTATTTTTCAAGTTGAGTTAAATCGATAATCATGTGCTTGCTCCATGGCCACAAATATTTTCATAACCTTTTTCTGATCTGTGTTAATTATCGCCAATTTTGCTTCAGCGATGATTTGGCTGATACGGTTTTAATCAGCTGTTAACATACTATGTACTCCGTGAACAAATTCTTTTTTTAAGATTCAATTCGTGGTGCAATCTGTTTTAACACTGCCTAAACTGAAAAACTTTGATATGAACTGAATGACATACATATTTCTGCGGTATTTTTTTTTATATTCCTTCCATTATTAAGAACTGTATTTTGCGATTTTCATTCTCTCCTGCCTGGTGTATGTTCTGTCGAATTTATTTGTAAACTCATTTTTAAGCAAATTTTGTGTGACTTATCTAATTTTGAATATATTAAAAATCCTCTGTCGATTAAGATTCCTTAACAAAATTAAACAATAGTAATGACACCAAATGCCACTATTTTAGTTACAATTATTATAAATTAGTGTAATGTGCAATTTTAAATACATTTTTGCAGTTTATTTTTACAAAATAAAACATTTTCTAAAGTAAATGTAGTTAATGTTACTTCATTTGTTTCTTATGAATTAATTTACCTTGTTGTTTTAGGTAATGATAATATTCATACTGGAGTTGTTTTGGGAATTAATACGGTGGTGAGTTTAATAGCACTAATGATAATAAATACTATTTTAATAAGAATCCTTAGTACATAATAACAGATTTCGAAGAATCCATTATGTAACCATGTTTAAGGTTTAAAGTCATTATATACATTTTCTAGCATGTTTGTTGTCACCTCTTTTGAAATTTGGATTGACATTATTGTAATAAGTTTTGCTTAGTTATTGATAAATATAAAATCTTATAGTTGACAAGTTTGGGAAATTAAACTCAATTAGATTTACGTCAATACCAAATCACTTATTTTTAATTCAGATTTGATTCAGATTGAGTCATGTACTGTATATCACGCTGCCAAGAAGTCATAAATAGTGATGGAAAGCATATTATTCAATAAAGTTTATTGGTATGAAAAATGTATTATTTTATTTTATTCTAAAAACGGACAGAACTTTCCGGTAATATTTATAGTGAAGGAAAAAATATTTATATAAACCGATTTTCTCAAATTGCCTGTATTTTAATACCTTAAATTTTGTATCGTTTTATCAATACCAACTAACCTGAAAGTTAACTATGCCATAATTAAAACAGAATATTGAAAGTTCAATGAATAATAGTTTATGAAATACTAACTTTAAACTTGAAAAAAGAATTCGAATACCTAAAAGTTTCTATAAATATTTAAAAAATCGTATTCATTATTATATATGACATCCGTCACAGATCATATATTTTTCCATGCTGACACATTTTATACAGTTTTTAAAGAAATTATATTTGTACCCTTGGTTTTTCTCGCTTTTTAATCCACTAAATTCCGTACAGAATATTGAAAGTTCAATGAATAATAGTTTATGAAATACTAACTTTAAACTTGAAAAAAGAATTCGAATACCTAAAAGTTTCTATAAATATTTAAAAAATCGTATTCATTATTATATATGACATCCGTCACAGATCATATATTTTTCCATGCTGACACATTTTATACAGTTTTTAAAGAAATTATATTTGTACCCTTGGTTTTTCTCGCTTTTTAATCCACTAAATTCCGTCAGTTAGGATCAATATTCAGTGATTGTGAAGGTGTAATCAATATTCTTTTGACATAGAATAGCTATTATTCCGTAACTCTCACTATTTGCTTCAGATTGTGGTGCTTCATCCCTAAAGCCAAATTTCAAAGCGCTGTCAAACAAATTTTCTGTCATTATGCCCACATACTTCCGACCATTTAAAATCCCATCAATGATTATTAAACTTTCAGTTCCAAACATTTTCAGACCATGATATTTTAACCACCCATCGTGTTTTACTGTGTGAAGGGTATTTTGAAGATACACGCAGTTTTATGACTACCAGAACCAAATAAACAAAAGTTGCTTTTCTAACCAAAAACGACTCATTTTCAAAAATCTAAACGGCAATTTACATGTTTTTTAGAAAACTCGGGCATTTTTTACTGTTCTTTTGAAAGTTGAAGGGTTTCTTCCGGGCAGTCCATATTCTATCGAAAATTATGAACATAGTTTCTTATAGTTTTACATATGATGTTTAGTCCAAAACAAGAAACAATAATACTGGCTACTTCTTAACTTGAAATGAAGCTATTTTTTAACATTTTTCTTTTAATTCTAACTGATATTTCTTTTGATCTTTGTTCTACATCTTTAATCTTTCCCTTCATATTTTCGCACGTTGCTATATCTAATTTCCACAAAGCTGCTTTGAACTATTTCTAACGATTATTATTAAAACAAAAATAACATTCACTTATAAGTAGTTAAGATGAATTAAATTAGTTTTCCCAGTTCCAAAGCCGATTAAATCACTAAAACTACTTTTTTTAATACTTTAAATTTATTTCTCTGCCCACTTCTATTTATTCATTTTGCTCTTAGACAAGAAAATCTTATTATACTTGCAGGATCTAAGTTTTTAATGGTCTTTAATTTAATTAATCTCGTCGTTGAATTTTTTTATTGAAAATGGAGTTAAGCTGATAAGTTTACAAATCGAACTTTTTGTCTTAATAATCAGTTTTTTTGCAATGATTTTTTTTCTGATAATATTTTACGGCTTTGATGAACTAGCGAAAAAACAGGGCTTTAGTCATCAATAACGTTTTTTTTTGTTTTTCAGTCACCTTGCTTTAGGTTTTAACTTCTTATGCATTTATATATCTATTAAAACGCCTTATTTTAAATGAACAGTAGATCATATTCAAATCGATATCGAGATCTTATTGGAGGCAATAAACTTTGGTTTATCATATATTTATTCTTTATTTATATTTCACTTCTTGCCAGATCTATGCAAACATAACTTAATCTATCAGTGATACGCTATCCTCATGAATATTGGTGATATATTTCTTATTATTGGGAATATTTCCCATTCCCTCATGAATATTGGTGACCTGTGTTCATCAAGCGTGACCTTCCGTCACTTTTTGATGAATTTTTTTCTAAGAAAATCTTCAACAATTTGTTTCATTTCCTCTCTGAAATTGATCTCTGTAACAGTATGTGAATCAGTTATGTTTATTTATTGTCACCTCTCTTGTGTCTTATTAGTATAAATCGTGCTGTATTTGCTTATATGCGTACAATCTTATTTTAACTATAAAGGTCAATATACACATAAATCATTATCATTTGATATAGTAAAAAGTTTTTCAAATTGAGCAGTTTTTAATTCTTAAATAAAACACAGAATTTGCGTTGATTTCAAAAAACGTTTTATTGATAATTGAATCATAGTGTAAGACATTTAAACACGAAAGACAATATCTGCCAAATGACCACCTTTTGCAGCTCCAGAGATGTTCAGTCTTTTGTCAAAATATTGAATGACAGTTTGGCATAACCGTGGCATAACTCACCAATGACTCAAATAACACGATGTAATTTATTTTATTGACCATTTCCTCAATAGTGATCTCAGAGAGTCATGCTGCTTCGACCACATCGAAACTGAGTAAGTCACTTAAGAATCATGAAATGTGAAGGCGCAGGGTAGCCATGGTATTATAGTGTTTAATCAACAACGCTCTTTGCCATCATAGGGAACATATCGAACTTATCTGCTTTCGAAAACTGTCAGAACATTATATTAAAGTAGTAGTAATTCTAGTAAACATAATTTACTAGAATCTAGCGTTACTAGAAAGGAAGCTAAAAAAGACTTGTTATTTTTCACATATATAGTTTAGTACATGTCCTTTTTTGTTGAAAATATGTTTAAGTTTATTCTGTAACTGTTTGCCTTTATTCAAAAATTGTTAAAGTTAAAATGTAAATTATGTTACTTGGTATAAAATTATTAAGTTGCTTGGTATAAAGATACCAAGTAACTAAAAACTACTACTTATGGGCGTTACGAATACAAATGTTATCTTCCTAATCTTAAAAAAGGTAGTTTGACTAAAAAAATGGTTTGGTAAAATTTGACTTAAATTTTGCTGAAAGTCCGGGATAGTCTTAAAAAGTGGAGGCTGAAGAATTTGAAGTACTGCTAGAAGAAAATCGTTACCGTACACTGCTATAGTTCGGACATACACTCAAAGCAAGAGTAAATTCGAGAGACAGTCGATGCCTTATGAATTCACAGCTGAGAATAAGAGTAAACGTTTTGATATAGTGGTGTCATTGCTCTCCAGATTCAAGGTGCAATAATCCAAAGCTGCCCAAAATCGTGCGATTGTTCGGGTCAACCAGGTTAAACCAAACATCCACGCTAAAACGACCATTTATATCAAAAATCAAGGCTTTTAAAATAGATGTTTTTCAAAAAACCTTCTTTTTTATAATATGTTTGACTGATTTTTTGAGAAATATCATCTGTTTGTTCTTTGATCCAATTGACAAATGCACGACGTTTTGAATGATCGAGTGGCTTTAATATCTGTGTTATTTGAACCTTATATACCTTCAGATCTGAATTCTTTTGTAAAATACGCCATGTTGTGGATTCACTGAGTCCAAATTGTTATGAAGGTCGATTAATGGAAATTTCTGCGTCTTCTGCCACACTTTCACGTACCAAATCAATATATTCTTGTGAACGACCACTACGGCTATATATTGCTCTTTTTTTATCTTCCACCGAACCAATTTCTTGAAATTTTTTAACAATTGGATTGTTTCCGATGGACAATTGTGCAAACCGTAAATACGATAATTAATAGTAATTTTTTAAAAACATTTTTCACTGAACGCCCATTTTCACAAAGTAATTCAACAATTTTAACGAGTTGTATTGTGTACCACTCCAATTTTATAAATATCATACATTACACTTCTGAAATAAGACATAGTCAAAAAAAGAAAAAATAGTCAAAAAAAGAAAAGAAAGACCAGACATAGTCAAATTCACAACGCAACCTGTGTTTTATTCAATAATTAAAAAATCTGCTCAATTTGAAAGACCCATTAGAATATTACTTGATTCAGAAATGTAAAAGCATTTATGATGTACAGCATAGATGAATTTTTCAGAGAAACTCATCAACAAAAATTATCGATATCAATGTGATTAATATATGTGTTCATTAATGTGGGTGTGTGTGTGTTTTTCTTTTTGATAACGAAATATGGATTTAGCTCATGTAACTTTCTACTGTATCGTATCGCTCATTGTGTATTCAAGTCTTATAACCAGAAATACTACCCGAATCTGTGTATACACAGAGGGATATTATTGGGTTATAACATTCCAAAGACTTTATTTGAAAACCAACACATGTACCCATTGAGGGATACGCAGATTAATAAAATTTGTGGGGATTGCATTATTGATTTATAGTAATATTAGATTACTTTTCCATTTTTTTTAAAGTAACATATGTATTGTATTCAACGAGATTTTTGGGTCAATTAACATCGAATCGATATAAACATATTTTGTAATTATTTGTTAGTTTGTTTTCATTTATTATGGTTTCGATTCAATATCTTTAAAACTAATCAGTCAAACATATTATAAAAAACAACGTTTTTTGAAAAACATCTATTGTAAAAGCCTTGATTTTTGATAGAAATAGTTGGCCCAATTTTTCTTCCAGAGCGTCACTAATATGTATCAGTTGCTGGTGTTGACAACGATCAACAGTAACCGTTTGATCAAATTGGAGAAACCCATAATGCACGACATCTAGCTGATCCCATCATATACACAGAAGCACTTTTTTAGCGTGAATATTTGGTTTAACCTGGTCGACCCGAATAATCGCACGATTTTGGGCAGCTTTGGATTATTACATCTTGTAACTCATGATGCAAAGTTGATCCTCTACCACTTTTCATCACGAGTCAAAATTTTATGCCGTAAGTTATTTTTCTTGAATCTGGAAGGCAATGACACAGCTACCTCAAAGCGTTTACTCTTATTCTTAGCTATGAATTCATACTCTCTCGACTGTCTCTCGAATTTACCCTTGCTTTTAGTGTATGTCCGAACTATAGCGGTGTACGGTAACGATTTTCTTCCAGCAGTACTTCAAATTTTTCAGTCTCCACTTTTTAAGGCTATCCCGGACATTCAGCACAATTTAAGGCAAATTTTACCAAACCAATTTTTTTAATCAAACAAACTACCTTTTCTAAGATAACATTTTTCTTCGTAACGCCCGTAAATAGTAATTTTTAATTAAGTTACTTGGTATCTTTATACCAAGCAACTTAATAACTTTATACCAAGTAACATAATTTACATTTCAACTTTACCAATTTTTGAATAAATGCAAACAGTTACAGAATAAACTTAACATATTTTCAACAAAAATGGATATGTACTTGAAACTTTATATGCAAAAAATAACAAGTCTATTTTTTAGCTTTCTTTCTAGTAACGCTAGATTCTAGTAAATTAATTTCAAGTATGATATTTAGGTTTGTTTTGACAGTTTTTGAAAGCAGATAAGTTGGATATGTTCCCTATCATGGCAAAAAGCGAATTTCGGTTGCTGATTAAACACACTTTCTTGCGTGGAAAAACAAACCTAAGAAAAGTTGAAAAAATATTATGGGTACTCTGCGCCTTCACATTTCATGGTTCTTAAATGACTTACTTAGTTTCGATGTGGTCGAAGCAGCCTGAGAGATAGTCCGCACTCAGCCCAACCCTCTGAGATTACTATTGAGGAAAGGGTCAATAAAATCTATTATATCGTGTTGGTCGATCGCAAAGTAAAGATTAGATGGATTGCTGAGATGATAAGTATATCGAATAAACGCGTACGAAATATCCTACAGAACATTTCGACAGGAGAAAGCTATCAACGCAATTTGTGCGACGTTTATTCGCTGCGGAGCAAAAAATTGAGTACTACTTCACAGCGGTAGATATTATGAACACAATCCAAAAGATTTTCTGTGGCCTTGGCCAGACTTCGATATTTTTCTTTTTCGAAACGGGAAAAAGATGTTAAAAAGATGAAAAGATGAAAGAAATAACTGGCTGAAAAAAATTACATTAAATGAAGAGATTCTCGTCGAAATATAGAACCATTTTGCAGAGTTCGACAAAAAACTATTTCATTTAAGAAGTGTCTGACTTAATTGAAATTTTCAGCCATATTAAATGCTCATTTGTTGTTTAACAGTCATTTATGTCAGTCGATGTTTGTGTTTTTGTAAAGATGAAAAAAATCGATTATCGAGCCGTCATCGATTATCGTCTTACATGTGAAAGGCAATACTTCTAAGCAAATTAAAGCCGAAATGGGTGCTGGATGACTTTCGTTCGTTTGCGTAGTTCTGGGTTTGGTATTCGGTCTTTGAGAGAAACTCCCAGTATTGTTCGTTTCATTACTAGTTGTGTCCCCCGTATATTTCTAATTGTCTGTTTTGTCATTATTCAAGTTTCAACACTATATGTGAGAACTTGAGAAGGAATTTAAACGTGGTCGTATCAACTTGGTTGATGTTGAACGATCGGGACGGCCAAAAATTGCAACTACTACCTATAACATTGAAGAAAGCAAACGCAATATAATATTATATTATTTATTTGTATTGTATGTTTATATATGTATAAGCCGTCCCGAACCTTCATTTACAATCAAGCTGGTACGAACACGTTTAAATCCAGCTACCAAAATTTTCAGGATGGCAAATGAGGATGCAAAGTTATTATGCTATTGTGATGTTAAAAGATCTCAATGAAATATCCAAGAAAGTGGGACTCTTGGAAAGTGGAACAACATCTTTTAAGTACTTGGGATACAAGATTAGCATCAACAAAGACAATCAGACTCCTGAAATATCTAGAAAAATCGGGCTTGCGTGAGCTGCTTTCGGAAATCTAATATATACTAGTGTATAGTATACGGAGAACAAAACACACTGATCAAAAATGTTTCTCAACATCTCTGATTGTCAACACTTTTCTTCTGTTATTCTGCAGATGTTAATTTCGAAATACGGTTTTTCTTTACCAAAATACTTTGGTCCGTATACATTCAGGAGATTTTTTGTCCTTTACTCTGATGTTATCGATGTAGATGCCCTTGCTGAGTAAAAGGTCATGTCATAATTTAGGCTTTTGTGAAGTTGATTTTGAATCCCACTTTCTTGGAGACTTTGTTGAGATCTTTTGACATCACAATAGCATAATAACTTTGCACCATCATTTGCCATCGTGAATTTCACAGTGGCAAATGATGGTGTAGGGTTCCCGTAAACAGCATCCATCTCGGCTTTAATTTGCGTAGGCGTATTGCCTTTTAAATACAGAATTTAATGTCGGCTCGATATTAATTTTTTTTTCATCTTTTCAGAAACACTAACATCGACTTAAGTAATGTCTGAATGATTGTGGCGTGTTCATATACTTTTTCTCCTTTATTTGGGTTTTTCGCCACTGTCTAAAACTCAAAAAATATCAAAAATACCTGTTCTTATTTAAAGAAAGAATCACTGGGTAAAAACAAAAAACCAAACGGGGACAAATTTCTCAGTGATTCTTTTTTGTAATAAATTTGCCTAACGAGCAATATTTTTAAAGATATAAAAATGTTATAAAAAATTTACAAACTTTTAACGTTAACGTTTCGGAGGGTAATCTCCCCCCGTTTTCAAAACTGAACTAAAAAATAAATTATATTAATTTGTAATATATAAAGTAACGAGTGAAAGTAAATATATTTTATGCATGTCAACGATACTTACATTGACCTCAATAAAAGTGACATACTACCAAAATATATATATATAGGTAATGTTTACTGTGTGATTGTTTATTGTACTGATTGTGTATTCAAATATTTAAATGTTTTTAATTGTATTCTTTAGAATCGGGAACCATATTGAATTTAAATCTGCCGAAGGCATAGCAATACAGTTATTTTTATTTAAATTCATTATAGCGGTTTCTTTTAATCTTCTGTATTTTGTTACCGATTCTTTTAATACCGTTTTGGAATTATTCCAATTGATTTTATGACCCGATACCCATGCGTGTTCACAAATTTAGATTTATTAATTAGATTATTAGAAAATTAGTAGAAATTAGATTAGATTATTAGAAAATTAGATAGATTAATTAGAAAATTAGATTTATTACACTAGATTTATTAAAATCGCCCTTTCTAAGAAGGTTTTTAATGCTCTTTTAATCTAACATCTAACGGTCTAGATGTCTCACCTATATAGAATTTGCCACATTCGCAGGGAATTTTATAAACCACATTTTTGGTATTTTGTTGTATATTGTTTGGTTTAGTCTTTGTTAATAGAGATCTAAGAGTATTTTTTGTTTTAAATGTCGTTCTTATGTTGTCTTTATTTCCTACTCTTTTAATTGTGTCAGAAATACCGCGGATATAAGGGATTGTGAGGTTGATTGTTTGAGAGTTATTATTATTGTTATTAATAACTTGTCTGTTTTGTCTAGTATCAAAATTTTTAAGCGATTTATCTATAAAAGTTTTTGGGTAATTGTTTTTTATTAAAATGTCTTTTATGTGATTTGTTTCTTTTTGTAGTGTATCACTGTCGGTACAAACAAGTTTTGCTCTGTCATATAAACTTTTAATTACTCCTATTTTGACCGATTTTGAGTGATTTGAAAAGAAATTGAGATACCTATCTGTGTTTGTCGGTTTTCTGTAAACTGTAATTTTTAATTTGTTGTTTTGTTTTATTATTAAAGTATCGAGGAATGGCAATTTATTCTCCCTCTCCATCTCTAAAGTAAACTTAATTGTAGGCTCTCGAGAATTTATATCTTGTAAAAAAATATTTAGATCGTTAATGCCATGATGCCATATAGCAAAAATATCATCAACGTACCTAAGCCATATTAATGGCTTTTTAAGAGATTTATTTAATATGTCATTCTCGAGTTCCTCCATAAAGATATTACTCATCAAAGGAGAAAGAGAAGAACCCATTGCCATTCCGAAATTTTGTTGATAATAATCATTTTCTAATTGAAAATATGTGGTTTTTAAGCACAGAGTTAATTAGAGTTAGTCAATGTAAGTATCGTTGACATACAAAAAATATATTTACTTTCACTCGTTACTTTATATATTACAAATTAATATAATTTATTTTTTAGTTCAGTTTTGAAAACGGGGGGAGATTACCCTCCGAAACGTTAACGTTAAAAGTTTGTACATTTTTGATAACATTTTTATATCTTTAAAAATATTGTTCGTTAGGCAAATTTATTACAACAAAGAATCATTGAGAAATTTGTCTCCGTTTGGTTTTTTGTTTTTACCCAGTGATTCTTTCTTTAAATAAGAACAGGTATTTTTGATATTTTTTGAGTTTTAGACAGTGGCGAAAAACCCAAATAAAGGAGAAAAAATATACTAACATCGACTGATATAAATGACTGTTAAACAACAACTGAGCATCTAATATAATGAAATTTCCAAGCTTATCTTTCAACGCATTCGCAATTATATTATCAGAATATTTTTGATGAGTAACGCCATCTTTATGTTGAGGCTGGAAACTTTTCAGACTACCCTCGTAATTGGCATTTTACACTCCTGTTGGTACAATATTAAACGTTTTTGTTGTTTAGCTTTTTATATAAAATAAATTTACTACCTGAATTATGTCTGAATAATGCTTTTTAGTGCTAACCATACTCAGCGTAAAATAATGGGCATTTTATTTATATGAACATTACATGATTTGCAGCCTTTATATGTCTTTCATACCGATAGTTCAAAATTGGATATTAAAAATATCTTTATATCGGAGAGGCAATTCCTATTTTCAGAGAACCGTAAAATTGAAAATGGCGTTAATAATCCCTCTGGTTATAATGTTTTATATGATTTAAATTATTACGCGACCCGCGGGATTTATAAGTAGTAAAATTACGTTTTGGCAGTAAAATTTATGTATAAAGGCCAAAATTAATATAGGAGTATTGAAGTGCTAATGGTACTATAACCAACAAGCAGCATTATCATTTGGCAGATCCTGTAGTAAAGGTTTTATTGTATGTCTAAATTTAAATTTCCTGCCATCAGTATTATGCGCAAGAATATAATTATATCATTTACGTTCATCATGTTATCATGCAGTAACATTACTAGCTATTAATCCTTAATTTAAACATATTATTTTTAATATAATTTAATACACACCAAGATAACGATAACTGCACTGCTTTTTCTTTATTGTTGTAAAGCTTTTGTTGTCTATCATCATTTATCATTTTATTAATTACCATCACTGATACGCTAAGCTGAGTCATTGGAGGAATTTTGTTGGCATGGAATGACATTTGTTGAAGTTTAGAACATCCTAGATACGCTAGGATTAGTTGCGCTACAATAACATTTCGTAGATGCAAGGCAGAAAATAAGAATTATTTTCGATATTTTTATTTTTTTATTTCCAAAAAGGCAAGAACTATTCGTAGATGCAGGAGAAGATATTTGTTGTAGACGATGAGGGTACCGTTCATCATCCCAAGTGTGGTAAGTGGTTCAGAAAGATTCGTGAAAACAGTTTTAATTTTAGCGATGCACTACATTTTGGACGACCGCCTGAAGCTGAAGACAATGAAATAATGGTGTTAATTGAAAGTGATCAGGATAGAACAACCCGAGGGTTCGAAGAAATTTTTGGAATTAACTAGTCAGCAATGTCAAGGTAATTACGTCAACTTAGAGTATGAGTATTATATAAGAGTATAGAGTATAAGACCGATGTATGGGTGCCGCGTGATTTAATGGAGAAACATTTGATAGACCGAATTTCTGCTTGCGATTCTCTATTGAAGAGCTTGGAAATTCATCCATTTTAAAGCGGGTGGTTACTGGTGATGAAAAATTGATTGTGTACAATAATGTTAATCGAAAGATATCATATTCTAAGCATGAAGGTGCCCCTTCAACCAGCGTAAACGCCAGTTTATATCCGAGGAACGTTACGCTATGCATTTGTATGACTGGAAGGAAATCGTTTATTATGAGTTTTTACCTGACCATCTAACTAAACCGTTAATTCGAAGAATTTCTTTTCCCATCTAGTTAAATTAAAGCGAGCAATAGAACAAAAGCGGTCAGAATTAGCCAACAAAAAGGACATTGTGATCCATTCGAGATAATGCTAGACCACATGTGTCTGTCGCCACCCGATATAAAGTTTTATAGCTTGACTGGGATGTTTTGATTCATACACTGTACTCTCCGACTACTCTTCATTTAGATCGCTTGAAATAGCTCAAATGGCAAAAGCCTTATTTTCGAGACTTGAAAAATCATCTGGATCAGTTATTTAGCCGCTTAATCAGTTAGAAACCGCAAAACTTCTATAAGCGCCGAATTATGGTGCTACCGAAGAGATGGAGAAAGGCTATTGAACAGAATGGTACATACCAAATACAGCCCAATATATATATATATATATATATATATATATATATATATATATATATATATATATATATATATATATATATATATATATATATATTAATTAAATCGAATATTTAGTAAATAAACTTTTTTATATTTTACGGACTTTTTCATCAATCAGTACTATTTCAGCAATTATGAAATACGATACAGTTATATCATTGAGATGATAGAAATCGCGCCATGATTTTTTATTCTATTAATGTCAGCTTATCTAAACAATTCCTGTAGCGAATACATTTGACATTTTTCGAAACAACATCATCAAGGATAACTTTTAAGGCATTTTGCAAAGGCCGTAATTTGATACAAGACAAGATAAGTTGAAGAAGAAGAATAAACTTGCGGGAAAACCAATAGGTAATATTATTTCACACAATGGGGCGTGTATCCTTAAAGTTGTACTCGTGGTGTTGGAAACAATAAATCAATTTATTGGATACGATTTATATTAAAAATATTCCCGTTAGTGTCTCAACTTTAGTTATTGATCTATCTCTGATATAACGGTATCATATTTAGCAGCATTCTTACCAAAAAACGCGAAATGGAGTGTAGGGTAGAGCAGGGCTAGTTGAGCAACTTTTCGCTTGATCTCCCATACCTATAAGGATATGTATCGGATTTAATTGATTCTTACTCTGTTAGGTTCGTAATTTACTCTTCTCCAAAACGTCTAGCGGTGTAAAAACGATCAGAGTACAAGTTTAAAAGTTATTGTCGGAAATGCGAGAGCGCTCCAAGTTGCTCAACGCGCCTCACTAGTGGGGCTAGTTATAAACAACACTATAAAAAAACTAAATGAAAATTATTAATTTTTAAAATACTAATCCGTTAGATAGTTGCTGCTATATGATTTCAATTCAAGATAGTACAAGTACTAAATGAAATATGATTTTTATTTGTTATTTTGTCATGTCCCATGTTTGTCACCTCGTCCGCACATTGAGAGTGATACTAATTTTTCCACACATTTCACTACACTTTTTATCTTCTTAAGTTTTGCGAGATTTGGCTTACTACTCTTCGTGTTAATGCTTCATAAAATACTTAGTTTCCTTGGATTTTAACATGGAATTCACTCTAACGTGCAATTTTAAACTGGTGCTATCAACTCTTAAACTTGTGCAACTCTAAACTCGAACTCTCTTCTTGTGATCTACTTCGAATTCTCCACGTGCAACGATTCACCCGAACTCTTTTCGCCAACCTTTCAGCTCAAATTCTTTTTTCGTACTCTCAACGTGTAATTTTCAACTCGCACTCTTTTCTCATCATCTACGTCGAACTCTCCATGTGCAACAGGTCAACTAGAAATCTTTTCGCCAACCTTTCAATTCAAACTCTCGATTCGTACTGTCTAGTCGAACTTCTATCTCAAATTTCCGCCTATCCCTGTCCGCGTAATAAACTATAAAACACTATCTGTTTCTGTTATTTTTCTCTATATTCAATTTACCTGCTCCATGGCCAATTACTATCACGATTCTGTACTTGTAAATTTTATATTTATACCGAGTATTTTTTTATGATTCTCCAAAATGCAGTTGTTTATTTTTCTCTACTGGTGCCATTTTTCACTTTATAGTGTGGGTCTGGACTTTTATTAATCGTGTATACATCTACAGGGTGAAATTTTTCACAACACGTGGTTTGAGTACAATTGTATATTTTACTTGTAAACACTGGGCTATAACGCTACCATTTTGTTTTCGTGATATGTGTGATAGTTTGAGTTTGACTTTTATCAAGTGCAGACGTGTAACTTTCACTATGGATAAATACATGCTAAAAAACGAGGTGACATTATTGTAATTCGCATTAAAAAAATCAATTACTTCAATTCAACCTGAATGTTGGCGAAAATCGCCCGACGGCTGATAAAACGATAATTTATCGCTTATTCGAGCAATTTCAAAAATTCTTAACGATTGGGGATAAGTTCCGTATTAGAGATTCAACAACAGCGCGAAGCGCTAAAAGTATTTCATGTGTGTAACAAAATGTGAAGAAGTCTTGAAAAACATATGGTGCACAATTGAAAATTTTTCCACATATTTTACGCCGAATTTTGAGTGAAGTGGCAAGCACATGATTCCCTATTTGATTCAAATTGTTTAAGACCTGTTACAGATAATAATAGTCGATTGGAATACTGTGATGAATACATCCATCAAATTGACAATTTTCAAGAAAAATTGATTTGTTGGCTCCGGATTATTTTTATGCGGATTTTTGACGGAAAAGGTTTACATAGATAAGCCCCAAACCATATAGCTACTCAAGGACAACACTCCATTATAACACTGACATCGCTTCATTATCTCTAGATATGTTGACAAAAGTTATGGAAAATATGTTAAAAAGAGCACAAAGTTGCACTGCTGCTAATGGCTCACATTTGATTGCCATAATTTTCAAAAATTAACACAAAATTTAAAACCGAAATAAACATATAGAAAAAAATGTCTTATTTTTTTAAACTTATAAATAATTAAAATGGTAGCGTGATACTTACCACACCCGTTATTAAAAATGCACAACTCACACAAGTGATAAGTTTTAGAATTAGATTAAATCATCTCCTGATGATGCTAAAGTGGTTAAAGTGGTTTAGTCGTAAATTTCATCGAGTTAAGTGTTTCATACCGAAGGTTCCAATAGAAGGTTTTCAATTTTTTTTTTCTATTTTAACAAACAACGAACAAAAATGTAATATTTTTAGATGATATTTGATTAACTTTTAAAAATACTATATGCCCTTTAAATCCAATACGTATTCGTCGTATTGTTTACTTATATCAAACTAACAAAAACAACAAATAATATTAAGTATTTTAGTACTTCAATATCTAGTTCAAAAAGTGTCTTTTTCAAGTGAAGGAACAAACAATATAAGCACTAAAGTAAAATAATACATCCTTAGCATGTATAAAGGAGAATTCCAGTTTTATTCATATCAAGTTTTCCTGTCTCGAAACAGCTATGATTTTTATATCGCGATCTTTAGTAGAAAGAGATTTTACATGAAAAATAAACATCTCTAATATATCGACGATTGAACTGATGTATTCAGCTGTTAAAATATATTTTATTATATTGTGCCGTATATCTTTTGCAACGCGCATACTGAAAAAAGAGGGTTCATAATGACAAATTCATAACTGATTTTGTGAAAGCATCTCAGGGTATACGAGGCTTGCTATTTATTTATGTATCCGGAATAATAAATTTAAAAAAAAATATTATTGAAAATGGTTTTGTTGTTTTTCAAAATATTCTGTGCGATGATCGATACACTTTTACATACTTTGAACTAATTCTCAAAACACTTTTTCCATTCCGATTGAAAGAGTGATTAAAACATACATTTTGAACGCATCAGCCGCTTCTTCTGGCGTCGAAAATCTTTGACCACGTAGTTTATTCTTCACGGACGGGGACATCAATTCGATGTTTTTAGCGGTCAAATATTGAGTTAAGTTTGATGTGTGGGAGCTCGCGTTCTCATGGTGAAGAGATATCCTGCGTCGCTGGCTGTTTTTTTTTTATTTCTTCAGACTTCTGGCAAACAAATGGTTGTATATCATTTGGAATTGACCGTTCTACGATTCTCTAGTGGTACTGTAAATCGCCTGTGTAACCGCATAATGTGTCACTTGTGTAGATGTTATATACGGCTTTTGACGCACCACGATTGTATTTTTGAACATTTCCTTGAACCAATTGACACGAGCCTCTTTTGGAGGTATTGTAAAATTATGCGGAATCCTACGCGCACAAATCTTTTTCATCGCTAAATGTTCATTTAAAATCTTGTGTATGCTTGTCATACTAATGTTCAGGGATGTCTCAATCTCACGGTATGTTACATGTCAATCTTGCTTTATCAGTTCACGCACAATATAGATGTTTTCTGGCACAACAACCGATTTTAAACGATGTTCTTTAAATTTGTTCGTTAGCGAACGACGGCTACGATTGAATTCACTAAACCAGTGATGTACAGTGGTTTTAGATGTTGCTTTATCGCCAAAAGTCGAAGTGAATTGATCGATGCACTGTTGTTGAGATAATCCACGTCGAAAGTCGTAGGAAATCCTCTCACGAGTTAATTCCATTTTTTGACCGAGATGAAATTTTCAAGTCACTAAACAACACAAACAGCATCGGTATGATAAAACGCTCTATGTACATATACAGTCAACAATGTCAAACTTTACGATATATATGTCAGATGGCGCCTAGCAACACCATCGTTGCCAATTCCGGATACATAAATAGCAGCCCTCATACAAAGGTTTATCGGAATAATAAAGGTTTTTGAAATTAAATACCAGGTTTAAATTTCGCGCTATTTATTTTTGTTTTGTGGTTTATAAATCTGATACGTTGGTAATTGAGGCACAACTTCCTTAAGTACTATTCCCTGGTTATCAAAAAAAAACAAATTAGCATGCTTTTGATCTTTGATTCATTGAATTCTTCTTTTTTTTTGTCCTTGGTGAGGTTGAAGTGTGTTATTCTTGCGCTTCGTTTCCAGGTTATATTGTATAATCCAAAACTCGTCAGCAGCAATGACACGTTCCAAAAATTCCATAATTTTCAATACGTCAAAAAAAGTCAAGATAATTTCCCTTCCCGTTGCCCTTTTGTTTCTGCGAAACAATTTTTAAACTTTTTAAGTTTAACTTTTCCCCGATCATTCTGACCCTTAATCGATGATCACAACGCACAACATTCCGGATTCTGTATACATTTTTATCACTTCTTGCAGTTGAAGGCCCTCCGCTGCGAGGTTCATCTTCAATTGAGTGTTGGCCTTTTGAAAATGCCTAAAACCACCTGAAAACTTGGGTGGTTGACAAAACACTGTTTCTATAGGCTAGTTGAAGTTTTGTAAAAGATTCCATCCGTGTTCAAGTCATAAACAAAACTTGGTAGCGTACCGTCACTCGAAAAAGTCCGGAGAAAAATCCAGTTCACCAAAGGAATTTTTATGGTCCACCAAGTGACTCTAGGGGGCGTTCAATATCGCATTAAAGATGCTTTAGATGTTGGCTTCAGGAGGCAGCCAAAGTTTGATTATCGACTGTGGTTACACTGATATTACTGTTTAGGATACTTTCTTTATAGTGTTGTTATGATACTTTTTTTAACAGTTTTTTGTAATGATTTTCTTTATTACAAACAGACACTTTAAACTGGTTAATGATAATGCAACTACAGTACTAGTTAATAAAAGTATTCGTAGTCTTCAAATTTGAGTCAGGTAATACAAGTTGGGATTGATGGCCATAATTGTTTCGAACGAAGTTATGGATACCCTCCCTATCTTATTTATCATTATTATTAAGTTAAAATGATATATATTTTTTAAAGAATGGCAGTTAACAAACCACGTAGAAATAAAATTATTCATATTTACTATGCGAAATAAGATTTCCAATTTCATTTGCATAAAGTTTGCTGGTTTCAGAGCGGTGATGAATGTTACGCCAGGAACTTAAGTGGGAGATTTATTCCAAAATATATTTTGCATAAAAATGACGTTATCAAAATGATATTTACTGTTATTTATATTTTAGTGCCTTTCTTTATTAGTGATTTCAAGTAAATTATATATTCGCAGATTTATAATTATACTAGGGTGTGAGAAAAGTATTTGCGTTATTGAGGTACCTAGTTATTCACTATTTAAAAAAATTACCATACCTATGGCGGTTTAACGATAGGGTAGGGTAGTCCTAGTTCCTAGGGCTTGTTCTAGGATCTGCAATCACAGCTACTCTTAAAATGTCGGCATCGAGAGACCGTGAACGGCCTTGTCTCCCATCTTTATTATTCATATATCCCTCCCGAACTTTTTGAACCAGAGCTGGGCGGTGAGAATTTATACGACACCTTTCCTCACTATTTCATAAATCCCACAAGCGACGCTAGTCGCCTGGAAACCTTTTTTTTTAATAATGTTATAAAATCACTGGGAATCACTTTAGTACTGAAGAAGGAATGTTTATTAGTCAGAGCAAGCATCAAGTTGATTTTGGAGTAAAACGCATAATAATAACAACGAATAATAACACGCAAACGGGTAATAACACCAATAGAATATAGAAGTACTAATTAAAATATTTAAAAAATATATACGAGCTGTGCGTCGTGCGACTTCTATCTGTTTCCTACATATTTGAGTCCGTTGAACCTGTGAACTACCGGTCTTTTGGAGAGCA
The DNA here is from genome assembly GCA_031761425.1 of Cosmopolites sordidus. Lineage (NCBI taxonomy): Eukaryota > Metazoa > Arthropoda > Insecta > Coleoptera > Curculionidae > Cosmopolites > Cosmopolites sordidus. The sequence continues at coordinate 324,395 of JARFXV010001040.1, read as the reverse complement.
AATCAGAAAGGTATCTGAACTGCTTCGTACCCAGTGTTAGGTATTTTTGGCCTCAAAATCATTGCCATTCAAATCTTGACTTCTTATTGATAATACTCCCGGCCATTCTGAATATCTAAAGTTTGCTGATCCAAGCATATAATTTTGCTTCCTACCTCCTAACACTATATCATAGATACAACCATTAGATCAGGGAATAATAGCAGCGTTTAAAATATATTAGAGTTTTTTTAGCCAAGTACTGCATCCCAGTATTAGACGATCTGCCTTATTGGCCGGCTGTTTCATATTATTTGAGTCCGTTAAAGCTGTGAAAGAGAAAGCGTTCTGAAGGAGCTAATAGAAGAAGACTTCCAGCACTCTTTCAAACAATGGAAGATTCGCATTGAGCGTTGTAGGGATAGAGTAGAGGTGTATATTGAAGGTGATAATAAGTAAATATGTATGTAATCAAAATAACATGTTTTACAGCGTCACTCCCGTTACTTAATAGTCACACGTCGTATGTACTACATATGAGATTTTAAACAATTTAGAATGCTAGCGGTCTAAGAATGTCAAATATTCTAATAATTGTAGGATCAATAAATGTCAATAAATGTCACATGGTACAATACAATATTAAAATAAACGAAAATTCATTTAAAATGCACGTTAAAAACAATCTAGACACATATAATATACTACGATCTATCTGCCGACTGTCACAGGATGAATACAGGCGTTTGATCGGTAATTTAAATGTTTTAGCAGATACAGGTAAAGTAAATGCTGAATATTTGCTGTATGTATGTGTGGAAAGTGTTTTTTTTATTATAAATTACTTTAATTGGTATAAATTTCAAAACAATAAATGAAGAAGAAAAAAGAAAGACATATTGTGTGTGGGTGTGCGTGTGTGTGTGGGTGTGCGTGTGGGTGTGCGTGTGGGTGTGCGTGTGGGTGTGTGTGTGGGTGTGTGTGTGTGTGTGGGTGTGGGTGTGGGTGTGGGTCGAGTGGTGTGTGGGTGTCGCTTCTCGAGATATCTGTGTTTAAAGTGTTCATAACACTCTTTTAAAGTGCGCTTTTGAACACTTGCCTTAAAGTACGGAGGTTATGATTAAAACAAATACACCAAGACGCTCTAGAAATTTGGTTACTGTCAAACTTTTATATTGATTGTCAATATTTAATATTGTGGGTATTTAAATAGTTAAAATAGTTTTAAATAATAATAATAATAATTTGAATACATTATAGTATAGTAAGTTTTTGAAAGATTTTCACTTAAGTCATGAACAAAATGCCCAGACATAAATTGTTTTCTAATGAAGATATGCGCGATGTGATATGCGCGACATATACTTGCAGGAAAATATTAATGGACGCCGGGCTCATTGAAGATGTTTAGAAGCGTATCTACGACAAAGACAGCCGGATTTTAAGATTTTCAAAAATCTTTTACGGTAGACAGTAACAGTAAAACACTATGACAGTGAGTAAAACAGGTTATTTCCGTCCGAAATGAGATTTCTCATTCAGGTCTCTAACCACCGACCAGGAAGAAGACATTGTGGTTCCCATAACTTAAAACCCTGAATTAAGCATAAGATGCATTGCTGTGAGAGTTGGGACAGGCAAGTCCACCACTAGCAAAATTTTTCACGACGAGGGGCTGTATCCGTTTCACTTCATGACTGTGCAGATTCTACTGGAAGCTGATTTGCCAGCCAGACTGGAAATTGCTTGTTTCTGTTATGCCCAGCAAAATGCCGACCCCATGTTTATAAAAAAAATATTGTCTACAAACGAAGCAACGTTTACACGTAGAGATGAATTTATTCAATTTTAGAAATAAACATACGTAGGATTTAGAAAATCCACTTAGTATCCGAACGTCATTTCCAACTCGAATTTAAAATTAACGTTTGGTGTGGTCTTATTGGTGATTATGTATTGGATCCATTCGAATTACCACCTACTTTAAACGGCGAACTGTATCTTAATTTCCTTCAAACTCAGTTACCCGAATATTTAGATGACATACCTCTAGAACTAAGGCAAAAAAGGAAAACAAACACAAATGTTTTGTTTCTGTACCTTGCATGTAAAGAAATATTTTTGTAAATTTCATTGCCCTAAAGAACCAAAAAATTATTCCGAAACGATAACAATTTCAAAGTACTGTCTTTTGGTATTTTGATTCTAACCGAAATATAGAAAAACAAAGAAAAGGAAAAAACAATATTTAAAATAATTATAATCTCTCGAATAACTAAAATATTATAGATATGTCCGAAAGCCTTCAATTCAGGTTTAAATTGGTGGCAGTAAATTCGGATTTGACTGGATGCGCATTAAAATAGCGTTTACTGCAGTGGAAATGATAAAGTGGTTTATTGGTCATAGTTCTATTAGCATTTCAATACCGCTAGGAAAGTTATCTAGAAATTATATAATAATAAGTCACGTTTTATAGAAATACTGTATAAATCGCATATTTTTGAAATTCTATATTGAAATCAGCAGATATTCAGTGAGGGAAAAAAGTATTTGAAAGCAACGATTTTTCTCAATTTTCCTTATTGTACACTGACTGCACATAATCATCATTAACAGTAAGTCAATTAAGTTAAGGTTCTGTTTCTCATCAGATGCTCTCTGCTCGTTTCTTGTAATGTGGGTTATAATTTAAAAAATATCTTGTCAATAATTATTATCAATTACAAAGACAATTGTCTGTGTTATTGCATTCTCAGTGTCTGCATCAAGCAATTATGGATATTTATCATTTTTATTTTTATAAAGAGTTCAATTTAGTTAAATCAAGCTAATCAGGTTTAAATTCTTAGACCAACAAAACTAGGAATTTTTAATTAATGATATTGTCTATTCTTTAAATATACTCTATTTGCTGAATGCAAGCTTGTATTACAGATGATATGCCGATTGATGAAGTGACAATTGTTATTTCGTGCTTATTTTCTCGTAACTGTTCAGCAACTCGCTGAACACACTCCAATGATTACTCTATGGTGTTTGAAACTTCTGCATATACAAAATTTTTCATGTAACTCCAAAAATAAAAATCTAGAAGGCTATGCTCAGGGGATATTGCTGACCATATACCACGACCGATCGATCGTGCCTAATTGTTGTTCATAAAATTCCGGACGGCAATTCCGAAATGTGCACCATTCATTTGAAACCACATGTCTCCTCTTACGATAAGGGAAACGTCCTCAAAAAATGTTCCTCAGTTCCTCAATAACGAACTGTAGGAAACTGTCCGCGTTTAATCTCAAAGGAAGAACGAAAGTACTAAGTACCAAATCATCAATTAAGCCAGCCCAATCGTTCACGGAAAATGTATGCTGGAAGTTACATATTGTTAAGTATTAATATGTACATATTAGGTATTAAAGTTAAGTAGGTGTTACTATGGTATTTTACAATTTCGACTTATGCAGGTTTCTCAGATTTATGATACCACGCCCCGTAAATGAAGCATCATCTAGAGGCGCGCAAACTCACAATTCGTTTGAGAACGATCCCTATTGGACGTTCGAAATCATTAAAAAATCACCCTTATATATATATATATATATATATATATATATATATATATATATATATATATATATATATATATATATATATATATATATATATATGTCCTTCGTGAACCGCGGTTTTGTCTTACGAAATCGCCTAGTCAAAATTTTCAATCCAGTTAAGTAGCAGGGCGGTACGTTTTCGTCGCATTATGCACGGCCGTGGTTACGCATTTAAATAGTTTATATGTATCATTCAAACGAAGTTGGTGATTAGAAAGAAGCTAGTCATTTTTGTAAGTTTAATTACATCCACAGGCCAACATTTTGTTAAAAGGAAATGAAATGTAATGACTCATGATACAAAAATTCAATTGTTAAACTATCTTGCTCCAGGTGATATGTGTGTGAGTGCCACGAAATAGTTTAAAGTGAATAAATCCACCGCAAGAACAATAAAAAAGAGTGAACAATCCATTCGCTCCAATATTCCGTGTGGTAGTAGTACCAGCTATAAAGTTAGGTGTTTTTCGCGACCTCTAACCAAGGAAAAGATGGAAAGAGCACTCGAAATTTAGATCGAAGATTAAACAAAAAGAAGAGTGCCGCTTAGCAGCCGAATTATTCCAAATTATTCAAAAAAAAGCTAGGCATCTTCTCGAGAATCTAGATGAGGAAACTCTAAGTTTCCAAGCCACTAAGGGTTGGTTTGAAAATTTTAAAAAGCTCTTTTTGCCACACAGCGTAAAAATTACTGGTGAGTTGGCTTCTGCAGATCACGAGGCGGCTAATCGGTATCCGACTGAATTCAAACATTTGATTGAAAGCAAGGGGTATCAACCAGATCAAGTGTCTAACGCTGATGAGACTGGTTTATTTTGGAAGAGGATGCCTACTCGAACATTTGTGCCTCAAATGGAAAGGATTGTGCAGAACATCAAGCCATCGAGAAACTAAACAAAGCAAAGGAAATAATCATACTACCTGCCGACAAGGGAAACGTCACCGTAGTCATCATAGATACTGAAGAATACAAAAGAAAAATCAAAGAACTCCTACACGACCCCAGTTATAAAAAAAGTTATCAGAGACCCTACAACGTATCTGGAAAAAACGACCAAAGTCAAAATCAAAGTATCTCCAATCGACGACAGTATCAAGAAACAACTCATTCCGAGAGAAAAGTCAAGTAGATGCTCAAAACTATATGGCCTGCCAAAGATCCACAAAGCTGGGGCCTCCCTACGTCCAATTATCATCCCTTTCAACTCGCCATTACAAAATCTAGAGAAATTTTTGGCTAATATATTACAATCTATAACAAAAAAGGCCAATTCGTATATCAAAAACTCTCAGCACTTCACAGAGACTTTAGACAAACTCACAATAGATCAAAAGAACATCATGGCCAGTTTCGACGTCAAATCCCTTTATCCGAGCATACCAATAGAAGAAGCATTGTAAGTGATAATGGAGAATGAAGACCTTCCCAACTAATGAAGAACAACCAACAAAAGCCAAATTAATATAAAAATAGGCCCGTAACAGTTCTGCTGTACTTCAAAGGTGTCACAGACTACATTGGACGACTGCTTCGAAGACATAATATATCAGCCGCATACAAGCCACATAAAACAATAAAATCAGCCATTAGAAGTCCCAAAGATCACATCATTCTTGAAAATCCGGGCGTATACAGCATATCGTACGGGCATACGTCGGACAAACCAATAGAAGAATATCAGCCCGGCTCGAAGTACACAAATTGGCGGTTATAAATAAACAAACCGCATCGGCTCTGTTTCAACACCATCTACAAACAGAACACAAAATCGACTTCGACAATTGCCGACAAATTGCAAATATCCCGAATTACAAAATAAAAACCATACGAGAAACAATAGAAATAGAAAAAATCGGACGCCTAAACAGAAGACATGATGCCCTCAATCTGCCAAACACGTGGAAACCAGTAATCAACCGACACACCGAAGCTCACCGGCTGCAGTCGGGAGAGCAACTGACTACCACTGTGACACCCCAAACATCGTCCGAGGGGGCGGGGCCAACATCAGAACCAATAAGAAGTACGCACCATCACAATCTGCGACCCAGAAGAATATAAATATTACGAGACGGTTTCCATAGCTTTCTCAAGGGTCAGCTAGAGACCCCCCAGAAACAAAAAAAAGTGCTCACCTCAGGGTCGAAATTTCATTAGAAATTAGTAGGAACCTCCGGGCTAACTAAAAAACCTGGCTGACGACGTCGAAGTCGAAGTCCATACCTTTCAGTCTTCAGACAAGCATTGAGAATGCCAAGTGTGACCTTAGCGAAACGTCTGTACGTTCCAACAAACGGGACACAAATGATCGGATGTACTCCCGGACTAATACTCTAAAGATTTCTTCTATCCGCGAAACACTACGAACTAACATATATATATATATATATATATATATATATATATATATATATATATATATATATATATATATATATATATATATATATATATATATATATATATATCATGTATCAATCCACTGCAGGATGAAGGCCTCTTCAGCATGCTTCCAACTCTCGCGGTCCTGAGCTCTCCTTTGCCATTCGTGTCCAATGTATTTAATAATATCATCAGTCCATCGTGTTTTCGGTCTTCGTGAACGTTTGCGATCAAGCGGTATCCAGTCCAGAACGGGACCCTGGTCCATCTTTCGTCCCATCGCCTCGCTACATGGCCTGCCCACATCAATTTCAATTGCTTTATCCTTCCAATGATGTCATTCACTTTCGTTTGTTCTCTGATCCATGTGCAGGTCTTTCTATCCCGTCTAGTAATGCCAAGCATACATCTTTCCATTCACCTCTGTGCTACTCGGAGTTTTTGAGCTGACTGTGATGTGAGTGTCCGGGTCTCACTTCCGTATGTCAAAGCGGGCAGGACACACTGATCAAAGACTTTCCTCTTCAGACAAAGTGGTAGTTTGCTCTTAAACACTATGTTGAGTGTGCCAAATGCCTGCCAGCCACATTTAACACGCCGTTCCACCTCCCGGACGGTGTCCCCATCCATTGAAACCCTTTGCCCAATATATATATATATATATATATATATATATATATATATATATATATATATATATATATATATATATATATATATATATATATATATATATATATATAGTGATCCACAACTTCCATATCCGTTCCAAAAATAGAAATCCTTTTGTCCTCAGTAAATTTATTGGACATGACCTGACTCTTCTTCTGGTTTATTTTCAAGCCAAATGTTTCCCCAGCACTTTGCAATTCTTGTACGTGTTTTTGCAGCTCCTCTGGGTCTTGTGAAAGAAGAACGATATCATCTGCGAATCTAAGATGATTTAAGTATGCACCATTAATCCTTATTCCATCCTGTTCCCAATCCAGATTACGGAACACTTCTTCCAGGCAGGCTGAGAAAAGAAGAGGCGATATTGCGTCACCCTGCCGTATGCATCGCTCTACATTTATTCTAACCTCAAGATCGTCAAGGTGGACTGTCGCTGCAGCTTCATCATATATCGATCCTAGTAGATTTACATAGGCTTTTTCTACACCTTGATTAAGCAATGCATCCATTATGGCCCGCTCTGAGATTGAATCAAATGCTTTTTCATAATCGATAAAAGCCAAGCACAGTGGCATAGTGTATTCGTTGTGTCTTTCTATGACCTGCTGTAGTACCTGGATGTGATTCATTGTACTGAATCCACTTCTGAATCCTGCTTGCTCCCTTAGTTGCGCGTCATTAAGTTTTTTTAGTATTCTTTTGGATATTATTTTGTTGAAAACTGTGTACACCACTGACAGGGGCTTATTCGACGGTAGTTAAATCTTCCCGTACTCCTTCCGTATGTAAGAGAATCACTTCTGCATTTTTCCATAAGCTGGGTACTTCTTGTTGTTTGAGACATTTTGAATATAATTTTGCTAGTGTTTTATGTAAAGTCTGACCACCAACTTTTAACATCTCCACAGTTATACTATCCTTTCCTGGAGCCTTGCCATTTTTCATCGAGTCTGTAGCCTTTGTCACTTCCTCCACCAGGATATCCGGCACTTGTTCTTCAGTGGGAATTACTGCTCTTGCTTGATTCTGGTCCTCACATAACTTTGAATAAAATATTCGGACCAGCTCTAACATTTCCGTCCGTTCGCTGCATATTGTACCATCCTCGCGCATTAAGGAAAACATGTGTGTCCTTTTCTTTCTTAGCTTCTGCTTAGCTTTGTTAATTCCCCGTTTTCTTCCAGAGTCTTTTGTACAAGCTGCATGTTGAATCGGCGCGTTTCCTCTCGAATACGTTTTCTTATAGTTTTGCAAAGCTCAACGTACTGGACTCTGCCAAAAGGACTGTCTGCATTCTTCATTGTCCGGCGTTTTTTCATTAAATTAATGGTCTCATTGGAAATATTTGACTCTTTGAAACAATTGGTGCTATTGAAGCCGCCGTTCTAAGCACATTGTTAGCGATTTCTTCATATTGATCTGTAATTTCCATCTCCGGGTCTTGCAACACAGCAAAGCGATTCGACAGAGCAATTTAAAAATCTCTGCCCCTCTCCAGCAGCTTCCCAGAATCCACTTTTCCCGTTTTTGATCTTGTCATTCTTTCGCCCTCTTTTCGGCAGTTTATCCTAATCTTTTCTCGTACCATTCGGTGGTCACTTCCCACATTAAAGTGGTTAATGACAGTACAATTACAAAATATTGCTTTATCGTTTGACATGATGTAATCAATTTCATTTGTGAGTCCAGATGGACTTTTCCATGTCTATTTTCTGTTGATCTTTTTCTTGTAAAACGAATTCATAATATAGAGTTCTTGTCCTTCAGCAAAGTCAACTAGCCTGTCACCTGTATTGTCCCGCTCACCATTTCCATATGGGATCCCCTCTGTGGATCAGACGATTTCTATATTTAGTATTTAAAGGTACCTTAGGCGAGAAGCTTTTTTCGCATAAGTAAGAACTAGCGAAGGGGATTAATGTTTTCAAGGCTTCGGTATTCGCTTCGTCGTGCAAACCAAAACTTATCTAAATCTTGAGTTAAAAAGTTTTCTCGCCCGATATTTCAATAAGGTGGTTGTGAATCTCAATAGGTAATTCAGCAGCTGCAACAACATCTTTATCAAACGGATTGAGAACCCATCTTTTCGACAAATCATCGTTGATATCTGGAAAATATTTCAGTAACTGAATTTTCAATTCGCGTAAATACGTTTTTATGCTCTCCAACACGCGATCAATAACAGATTTTATTAAAAACGAAGTTAAAGTGAATGCATCAGAATTGCGTTTTTCAGAGGGTTTAATCCAAATACCAAGTTTCTTGATGAGGGTATTAACTTTAGCGTCATTAGTAAAATGTTTTTGTTACGGCCTTGTAAACAACAACTTTTCAATTATTTGATCGTGATCATTATTGGCCATTTCATTAATACATCTCGATATTGTGTCATTTGAAAGTGGTATAGTTTTCAACTTTTTTTGTTTCTTCCGAACAAATCAATGGCAGCGGATAAAATGAGCTTTTCCGCAAGCGTGTGGGTCTTAGACTGGCTGTCCCCTCTTAATGCTTCTAAGTAGGATGCTTGAACTGCTGCAGTGTCATTACAGTATGATTTGTTGATTGCAATTTGTTGATTGCAATTTGTTGATTTTTCAAGACGAGTGATTCAGGTTCGAAAAATTCTAATGGTTTGTTTTGTAAAGACGAGTGTTTTGTTTCTAGGTGCCGGACTAATTTTGAAGGTTTCATGCTTTCCGTGGACAGAACTTAATAACAAAGAACACATTGCGGCTTGTTATCCAAGGCAATGAATCCATATTTTAAATATGTTTCATTGTACAATCTGGTCTTTTTCTTTACTGTTTCACCAGATATGGACGATGTATTTCGTTTTATCACAAATTTGTCCATTTTATTTAATATTAATTAATTTTATTACTACACAGTTGTGTGTTATTTTATTACCAATGTTACCATTAATTTATTTAGCACTGAGTAAGAGAAGAAATCGTAGTATTTAACACTTTGTAAGAGAAGAATCGTACTTATTTTCGTAAAAACGTAATAAACAATGAAACTCTAAGTCTCGTTCCTTTTTTTTTATTACCAAAACGCATAGCTTGTATATTCAAGATATTTCGGTTCAAGATATTTTGTTGCCTTTCGGCAAAATGTTAATTGCCCTAATAAATTTCAATAAAAATATTGCCGCTCGCTTTGGTGCGGACGGTAAGAGCAGCGACCTGCCGCTGCTGTGCCGAAACCGCATTGTAGTGGTATGTGGTTCGATTCTAGCGCTCGGATGGTTGTTTTTCTTTCTTTCTTCTGTCTGTGTACTTCTTAAATGTTTGTGATTGTTTCAAGTGTGTAAAATCCGACAACGAATTACCCCTCAGTCACGCTAGTTAAAGGCTGGGTAAGGCCGGATGCCTTCTGAGAAGTGTTCTACGTTGGTCACTCGCCAGTCGGTAGGTTTCCTGATAGACTTATGGGTAGGCACATAACTAAGGGTTTATTGCTTGAGGGGGGTGCTGGCCTGGGTTTGTCGGAAGCTGATGACCGTGGTTCGGAACCCACGTTAAGCTGTAGGTCCAGTCGCTAAATAGCCTAGTTGCTGATGCGCCTCTAACCCTAACACTTTACCTTTTTAATAAAAATATTCTTAGTTTCTTCGCCTTTCTTAGGCGCCAGAGTCGGAGTGAATCTTCTGAATAATTTTGGAAAAAAATAAATATTTTGAAAAATTATTATTATGTATGGCTAAAACATTATTTATTGGTTTATGTATTTTGAATTTATTAGTACAATAAAAATAAATAAATAAATAATTTTATCTATTAGTACAATAAAAATTATAACTTAAATTTAATTGCACATTTAATTCGGTTTCACTCTCACTGTAATTTTGATCTACATTAATAATAAGTGGTTCTATATTATTAGTAAATGATACATAGGAATGTTCTATTTTAATAACATGATAATCGAATTTATCCAACTTTCTTTGTGAGTACTATCTACAACATTCCTAATTAATGTTGCAGCACTTGCACTTAGAGTCGTATAAATGTTTTCTACTCTAACATTGGATTTTACCTGATGCCACATATGCTCAATTGGATTAAAAATACCGTAATATAGGTGTAAAACCGTATGTCCTATATCGGCAGCAATGGTATCACATCCATATTCCTTTTTAATATTAAATGTCTTTAATATTTCTAGATCACATTTTTTATATGTATTTTCGAAGTATATATCGTGTTTTAACATATTGTTCTGAATTTCCAGTTGAGTGTTATTTGCATTAGGAACTTTATTTTTTTGGCGGTTATGATAACTAGCATTGTCCATTACAATTACGCTTTCCAGCTACATTGGGCAAAAGGATATTTATAAACCAATCTTCAAAAAGTTCTCTTGTGGTGTCGTCATGGTATTCCAAAGATGGATGTTTAATATTTTTGGTGGACAACCGTAAACAATTTGGAACCCATCCATTCTCAGAACCAGCATTTAAAATTGTAATTATTTTTCCCTTGTTTGCTGGGGCTTTGGTTTGGCATTTTTTTGGCGTATCTACCCATCCTTTTACTGTCGTCTCATGTGTATTGAACCATATTTCATCAAGGTAATCTAATGGGACGATTTTCTAATTGTATTTTTTATAGAGTTTAAGTAGTCAAACTGCCATTGTCGCAATCGTTGTGATTCCATTAATATTTGTCTTTTATTAATGGTCTGATATGCAAAAGCCATTAGAGAAAATATTCTCTGGAGGCTAGTTCTGCTGCATAGAATGTTGGTTTCATCATTCCTTAGTTGCTGTTGCAATGAGTGCAATGCAGGCACAGTTTGCTCTTCATAGATAGCATAAATTTTGCTTCGAATTAAGTCTTTGTCGCTTTTGTCAACACATTTGCTTTTACCAGAATCACCACGATCTTTTTAGCTTTAATTGGCTTCGTCACAATATCTTTAATTGTAGACAACGGCGTTTTTGTTAATGAAGACGTTTCTGTTGCGGCTGCATGTACATTAAGCCCCCTATTCAATAAAGAAATATACACATTTTTAACAATTTGCTTAGCATCGGACCATAAATGTTTTCTTTTTCTTTTAAAATTAGCACGACCGGAGGCCCAATGATAATTATCTTGCCAAGAACGCCACATTTAGAAAATAAAAATACGATCGAAATTATAGAACTGCATTGTTAGTGCATTGGCCAGATATAAAATTAATTTTGTCTTTTTATTCTATTTACTTTTTTTTTAACCCCGGTCTGTTTACGTGTTTTTGAAACTTTGCCGGGTTTCGTTATGACAGGGGTTAACAGTTTATTGCAGCCATTCGGTCAACAATATATCTTGAACCGCACTATACGAACCTGCTTAAGCGCGCCCGGGACGAATGATCGGTCTAGCATGCGCGGGTGGGTGGCCTGAAGTGCGCGGGCTGGTCATTTTACAAGTGCAATGCACCAGTTTGAACTGGTAAAAGTAGTATAAGAACAAGGGGTTACACAAGTCTTGTAGTTCGGGATTTGTGGCTGTGTGCGATATTTCGGTATGAGTGTAACGGCCCATTCACACATACATCCATCAGTGATTATTCGTCAATTAATACAAAGACAAATAGATGATTTGTTTGTTTCATGATTTCCCCTCACGGGGCCTGGAACATGTTCCAGGTACGGGGAGTGACGAGTTTTCTCTCTAAGCCAAGTTGTTATGTGTACCGTGGCGAGAGCTGACACCTGGAGTCTCAGGTGTCTCTAACGGTGCCTTTGAAGTACCTTCCGCCCCTCCAGAGTAATCAGGGTAGCCAAGGTAAGACGCACTGCCTTGGCGGTCTTTGTTTTCGTCCTCACTCGTGGGATCTCTATGGATTCATTAAACCTCAAAACTCCCCCCCCCCCTTTTTTTCCGGGTCCCAAACACCCAGGACCGGGTCCCCTCCGCGGTCCACGTATATAACTTTGATAGATTTTTTATTATTAAGCAAACTGAAGAATATTTGGAATAATCTCCCCTTTTATTATCTTTAAATTAATATCTAGACTAATTGGCGACCCTGAAAATGTTAAGAAGCTTAGAGATGGATCTCTTTTGGTGTCAGTTAAATCGTCTAAACAAGCTGACCTTATAAAAGTTAAAAAGTTACATCAATACAATTATAATACAATATAATACAATATTATAATACAATATAATACAATATTATAATACAATATAATACAATATTACAACAATAAAAGTTTAAATTTTTGTTAAGGAGTGATCTACTGCCCTGAATTGCTGATTTGTGATGAAGAAGAAATAAGAGATAATTTATCCCATCTGGGAGTAATGTTCATAATCCGTCATGGAGATCCCCCAATTCGTACTCATGGGGCGACATGCTGAGGGCAATCATGAACCAGTTTAGTGCTTCCACTCTCCATTCATTATCTCCCACACACCTTTGTTCTCATTCCGGCTTCCTCAGCTATATAGACCTTTCCTTTTGCTCGTCTTCGGTCGTACCCTCTCTTACATGGAGTACTTTGATGATATGCATGGCAGTGACCACTTCCCTATTATTCTATGTTCTAGTTCTCATACTGTTCACCTTCCCCCACGTAGAATCTACAGGATCTCCCAGGCTGACTGGGACGCTCTCGCTTTTTCTTTTCCTCTAACTTTTCTTTCGCTCTAACTTTTCCTCCCCTTATTTCATGAGGGGAGACGTAGAGGGTTATATCAACCGGCTAGTCACAGCCATTCACTAAGCCGCATTGACCACTATCCCCACAAACTATTTTGATTACTCGAGACCTCCGGTTCCATGGTGGAATTCTGCCTGCCGGGATGTCATAAGAGCCCGCAAATCATCTCTAAATAGGTTTAAACGCAGTCCGTCCACTGAAAACCTCATCGACTATAAGAAAATGAGAGCTTCAGCTAAGCACACTATATCTGAAGCAAAGCGAAATTCTTGGAATTCATTTGTCAAATCTTTCAACTCCCAATCATCGTCCGGCGATTTTTGGAACAAAGAATGATACTCAAAATGATACTGGGAGCCTTTAAACCCAGCCAAGCTTACATTGTTCTGCAGAGGTGGCCCCTCTCAACTACAGAAGACTGGAACTTTTCTTGAAATATGCTGTTCACCTTAGATGCAGACCATTTGTTCCTTCTTACCAATCATTTTTCAAATACCTTGATTACCCAAACCTTCCCACAGACCGTCGCTCACAAAGCTATGGAAATTTTCTTGTTAAATTACTGCAAGACAAGGGTATGACCCTCCCTCCTGCTCATGATGTAGGGCAATCTTCAACTCCCCCCTGGCTCCTTCCTTATTGTTCCCCAAATTTAAGCTTTCTTCCTTACAATAACCCTCTATCTGGCCTCTCTTCCCCTAGACTCATATTCCCTAGTATCATTCAAAACATTCGCCCTGACAACATAATATAAACGGACGGCTCAAAGTCTGATAATGATGATGATAATATCAGCTCTGCTTTCATACATAACGGCTTCTCTCTCTCTTTCAAACTTCATCGATTCAGCAGTGTGTTGACAGCTGAACTTGTGGCAATAAGAGAAGCCGTCTCTTACACTCTTAGATGTCCCTCTTCGAGATGGTTGATTTGCTCTGACTCTCTTGGTGCACTGAGGACCCTGGAGGGATGTTCTCGGCATCAGGTCACAATTGAGATTCTTTCTCTTCTTCAGCAAACAAGATCACATGGATCTTCCATAACTTTCATGTGGATTCCTGGCCATAATGGCATAGCAGGTAATGAACGGGTTGATCTAATAACCAAACAAGCTTTATCTGAGGACCTTCCAATTATGCCTCTATATAATTACAGGGATGTTTTCTCTTACATAGTCTCACAGGTGAGAGGTATGATTCAGTTTAACTGGGATGTGGTTGGCCACTCCTCCAAACTATATCCCATCAAACCTCAGTTTTTCGAAAACTACTGCTTCCCTCGCTGTGATCGTTTCCACCTGGTCAAATGGCTTCATCTCAGGATTGGTCACTGTAGATTCTCTCACAACCATTTGCTTAATGGTGACCCACCGAGAATTTGCCCTCCATGCGGGGTCCCTTTAACTGTATCCCATGCACTGGTAGAATGCGACTCTTTGAGACGGCTGGTCTCTGGAGTTGTCCTTCCTGGAGACCATCCGTCTATTCTATCCCAGGAAAATTTTGATGCCCTATTCAAATTCCTTCAAGCGTCCACTCTTCTGAATCAGGTGTAGCAGCGCCAATGCCAAATCACAAATCATATTATCTTTCATCAGTCCATGCTGACTACCACACACTCCCACCAGAGGTTCTAATATCTGACTCTCCATGTAATCATGTTTCTGTAATCGGGTTGATTGACCATTGATGCCGACGCAGCCATAAAAACCTTATCATTCATTCATTCAATCATTTTCTTTCACGATTCGTAAGCGTGTGAACATGCTCGTAGGAGTGTATAACCAATTAAAATAAAAACCATTCTTTTAAAATAAATCACGATATTGAAAAAGGACGAATTGTCACCGTATTAATTGGCCTAGGAAAAACTTTAATAAACATCAAATTAACATATTGTAGTAAGAGGGTGGCAATGCTTTTTACTTAACTTTTTGGCTATTTAGTGGGTCGCAATACTAAAAAGGTTGAGAAACTATGCTTTAACTTAAGTGAATCTTGCCTTATTATGTAGTTTTACAATTATTTTTATTTCGGGCATGTTATAATTAAGAGATTAAGCATTTTAGCTTGAAAAATAATCTCAAGAAACTTTGTTGACGAATATTTTGCACTGCTGTAGAATCAATGTTATCTAATTGTAGTATAGCTAACTATTCCAATATTACTAATAATGAAAGAAGAGCAAATCTCATGAGATTGGTATATGGGAATTATCCTGTCGATTTTCAGAAGGGGGGCAGGATGAAAAAAATATGAAATAATTATATAACAGGAATTAAGAAAGGAGACAGAACAACATATGGAACAATTATAAATGTGGTTTTAAGAGTACATCCAATATCTACGTTGAAACATCTAACATATTTTTTTTTTAAATCACCTTTTTTATGTATTATAATTATGGTTATGTGGTTCTAATACACTTTAAAAGATGCATCCACATTTTATAGCTAAACGGACATCGATAGATATTTAATGCTTCACAGAGAAAAGTAATCAAAAGTATAAATTGTTTTGGAGAAAAGACAAGGCAGCGTAGGTACAGCACGTAAAACCGGCAGACCAAAAATCCTCAGTGAAAAATGTGACCGTTCACTTTAAAGAATGAGCCAAAAAGGTCCGAATAAAAATGCTGTTGCTTTAAATAAAAGTCTACAGGCAACACGTCCTGCGCCATTTTATATGTAATAAAAACATGTCACGGACAGGACTCGGTCAGGACTTTCAAACATTTCACGTTTTACATATTAAGTGTAAAAAAGTTTTTAACTTTTAATCAAACATTTGACCTGTTTTATTATTTTGTTTTTGTGGGTGATATTAAAGACTACACTTTACAAGAATATCAAAGTAATTTTATATTTATGTAATGGGTTTTCCGCAGTTTTTTAGCGTTAGTACAAATATACTCATTTTTTTATATTCACATGAGAGGAAAACAAAAATTTTGGTGATATTGAAATACATCTGCTGCCACCAGTTAATGATGATGTGGTTAATACTGAGTAAAATGGCTTCCTAAAATGACGAATCTATATGCAAACTAATCAGTATCTGATATGTGTATGATGTGGTTTAACATAACCTTTATTATGAGCTATTTTTACGACTTTGCATAATTGATATTATTCATCTAAATACGATGCTGTCAAAAAATTAACTGTATTTTTGCTCTGAAAATGGTATTAGTCACACCATATAGTTATAATAAGCATCAGTTAAGCATACAATTAAAAAATAAAGCAAAACTATAATTTTTTTTCTCATGTATCATTTAATTGTAAAAATTTAAAATTGTATGTATTACATTATTTTTCGACATACAGTGCCTTTTTTAAACGAAATATATTTCGAAATATTATATATTTAGATTACGAAATATATTTCGATATAATACGTATTTGAAAAAGGCACTATATGTCAAAACAATTGTAATACATATAATTTTAAATATAATGGAAATTTAGACATAAATCTTAGTTTGTTTATTTAAAATTAATTTTTGATTCAAGTATCCATTACATTATTTAAATGCAATATGGTGGCCAGAGAAGAGAGAATAGAGCCATAGAGCATACACACCAATAAAGCCATTACAATGGAAGACACTGTTTGCCGATTGAAGTTGCAATAACATACGTTATTAGTACAATAACTGTATAATATAAATATATAATAAAATAGGAAAAAAAGTAAAAAAAATACTATAAATACTTAAAATATCATATTTAATAAACATTTATAAAAAAAACATCAAAATGTGGTCATAAAAATAGAGCCAACCTCAACTATTTAACTATTTACTATCAACTATCAACTATTTAACAGTATTTTCTCGTTTTATGTTTGCCCACGGTATTCTTGAGGTAAGTCCACAATTTCTCAATGGGATTGAGGTCCGGCGATTGGGAAAGCTACGGCTGTAAATTCACTTTATTGTCACTAAGAAATTGTTTTGTTTTCCTATCAGTATGTTTCGTATAATTCTCGTGTTGATATTTCGATAGGAGCGGCATATATATTCTGCAAAAGGCACCATGACTCCCTGATGAATGTGGATGTACTGATTTTGGCCCATGTTTTTTTATTTAAACCAATAAATTCGTCCTACATCATACAATGAAAAAGTTGCCCATAGCTTTATATTACTACCTCCATGCTTTACAGTTTTAATAGTATGTTTTGGTAATAATTTTTAGGTAGATGGTCTTCTAACATATCGCCTACCGTCAGAACCTATTAATTATTACTCCATTTCTTGATTCCCTGTTCACCATGTAAATTTAACTGATCTTGGGTAAACTTTCAACGTTTTACATTTGTCGCGGATAACAAAGGGACTTTTTCTAGTTGCTCTACTGTGTAAGTTACTTGCCTGAAGCCTTCTTCAAATTATTCTAGACTTATCTCTAACCCCAATGCAGTTTTAATTTCGGTAGACGATTTAAATTGGTCGTTTTTTGAAATTTCGATAATCTGCCTGTCTGTATGAGGTATCATTTTTATTCTAGCTCTACGGTTTTCGTGAACTGATTGTTTTCTTAGTGCATTTTCTACCATTCTTTTCGAACGACCGACGATTCTTGCAATATCCTTTAGTGACTTTGCTTCTCTCCGCAATATTAAAATCTGCACTGTTTCAGCAGATATACAATGGACGCTACGATCAATTTCTAACAAAATTGTTATTCGGCCAAGTTTGTTTTAATTATTTTTTTTAATTTTAATGCTTAAAATAAACAAAACATGTTGATAAATTAACAACAAAATGTGAAGAAATTATATTTACTACTTTATACATTTTATGGCTCTATTTTTATTCATGTTCTTTTTCCTAAATTTTTGTTAAATATCATGTTTTTTTTTTAATCTAAGTTTTATATTATCGTTTTTTTCCTTTTTTGTTATTTGTTTGATTTTCCTTCTTTTTGTTATATATTTATATTATACAGTTATTGTACTAATTACGTATGCTGTTACAACTTAATTTACTAAACAGTGTATTTTATTGTAACGGCTCTATTGGTTTGGCCACCACTATATATTACATTAATAAGTCTCAAACACTAGATCAGCTTAAGGACAATATTCGGTGAGAAATTAAACGAGTGTGTCAAGAACGAACTAAGGCTGTAAAAGTACTATCTACTTGTGAAAGCGAACATAGCTACTATCTAAGAGGCCTTATTTTCCAAAAGTAGTTGATTAAAGACTCCAAAAACTGTACTTTAATTTTTAATTTTGATAATGAATTTTTACTTTATTTTTCGTATAGTTTTTAAAATTATAAATACCAATAATATTGCACCATTGCCATATGAAATGAGTTTTTTTAACTTCAAAGATTTTTTCATAAGCAACACTAATATCAAGATATTTTAAGTCTCCCTATTCTCCAGATCTGTCCCCTTGCGATTCTTTTTTTTATTTCTTAAACCGGAGAGACGTTTACTGTACACTTATTTTCCATACAACAAAGATATAATCAATACTGGTGGCTGACAGGGCAACAAAAGAAATTTCTGTTTCAAAGATACTAAAGCCCCTCGTCAGTGATACAACAAATGCATTAATATTTAGAAGGCTGTGTTGAAAAATAAAATTTTTACATGACCCAGTTATGTCCGTTTATCAGAACGTGGTTCGTGGCCTGTTCTCGTATATCAAAACGAATGCGTTATACAGAAAAGTTGTTCTAATCGGTTTTTATTCATTTAACTTGCTATGTATATTAAATAGGATTTTTAAACGCCAAGTTATAAATTCTGAATATATATATGCTGTCATAAATGCGGTAAAGGTCATGCTGGAAATACATGTACTGAAACAAATACATTTGACTGTACAAACTAAAAAATTACGATTAAAATATTGTGTTCGTAGTTCACGTAACTCCAAAAGTCCTGCTTATTAGCTACAATTAAACAAATACAGAACAAACATTAATAACAGTATGGATGATAATGAACAAAGTAGAAATTTGACTAAAAATAGTTAAAATATTCAATAAAGTCAACAAAATGATCAACCTTCGTTCACAAAAATTTGCTATTAATTGGAAATTGTATCGACAGGCTTTCATTGATCGAGTCATATTGCATACCATTTGCAATATACAATTTCTGAACCAACAAGAATCACAGACATAAGTAGCACCTATATTGTTAATATGATAACTAATTCCAATGGAAACTTCGTTGTAGTATGTGTAGTACACTCTCAAATATTAGACCACTCTGCACAGAAAATTGAGTTAAATTATTAAGTATATAAAAATTCATATCAAAATAGTCGCATTTTAAACGGAACAACGACGGCTGCAGAAATTCACTAACAGAAATTTGTTGGTCACAATTGTATGACTTACCCCTAAATAATGCAAATGCACAATGGAATAATTTTATAGGAGTAATCCTTTTTTATTTCAATACACATTTTCCACTAGTAAAAAGAAAAAACAATATCTCGACAAAACGATTTAAGAGAAACCACTAAGAAGAAAACGCTATTATATATATACTATTATATTATATAGAATATCAAAACTGTACATAATATCCATGTAAAAAGGTTTGACACTATTTCGTTTTATGTATATTTAACATACTTCTGACTTCTTATTATTATTATTATTATTATTTTATTATTATATTATTTATATTATTATTATATTATTATTATATTATTATTATTATATTATTATTATATTATTATTAAATTATTATATTATTATTATTATTATTCTGCTCATCCTTACTGTAGAATCTCAGCTCATGCTGGCCGATATTCCAATGCCAAGATGAAAAAGCAATTCAGCTCCTCTCACCCTAGCATAATATCTTACGAACAATGTGACACGCTGCAAGAGCACGGCACGCTGTCCCACTATGGCAATCGATCTCGAGATACCGAGGCTCTCGAGGTTCTTCGAAGATCTCTTACTTATCAGGCCTTCGGCGGATATAACGAAGGGCAATACATCTACCTTACTCAGTTTCCACTGGTTCTTCAAGTCGTATGCCAGATTTTCATACTTTGTGGATTTTTCTATATCAGTTTTTCTAATGTTGTGAGATAGTGGCACTGCGATGTCAATTATAAAAGCCCTCTTGTCCTTTTTGTTGATTAGAACAATATCCGGCCTGTTATAATCAACCGTTCGATCAGTAGTGATTGGTCTGTCCCAGTAAAGAATGGTATCGGATGATTCAAGTACAGGAGAAGGCGAGTACTTATAATATGGAGGAGGTGCGCTTTCTAATAGCGAGTATTTTTTTGGAATTTGTTGATGTATAATTTTTGCCAGCTGATTATGCCGTCCTAAATAAGCATTAGGAGCAAGGGCCGGACAACCGCCAATAAGGTGCTCAATTGTTTCCCCCAAAGTACCGCATTTCCTGCACTTATCGACTACGTCCAAATGCAGTATGTGCTTTTCATAGTTTTTTGTTCTTGTTACCCTAGCTTGAATAGATATCGCGAAACCTTCTGTTTCTAGGTACAAGAGTCCATCGGTCAGCCACTTCAGAGACAATTGTTCGTCAATGGTGTCATCTTCGAGTGACTTAGGAAACCTTCCTTGCAATGTTTGTCCTTTCCATTCTCGAACACAGTCCGTGAGTGTTGTTCTGCTATCAATACGATTTTGTTTATTTAGGTTCAGTGGGGTGAAACCCTGATCCTCATTTACAACCAATTTCATTAACATACTGTTTGAATTGTTATTATTATATTATATATTATATATATATAGACCCGGTTGGATCACGCAAAGCATTCTGACTCATTTTCGAGTGTTCTTTCTGATCCTTCACACCTCTCTCATCCTTTCTCCGTGGATTCTCTTTCTCTCCTCCTCCACCTTGTCCCAATCTCCTAGAAACTTCGCTCTCTGATGCAAAGTTCCACATATGTATTTTGTTTCTGTACGTTCTTCTATCCTCAATCTCTGTCGGACCCATTTGTGCCTTTCCCAGATCAGCTCTGACTTGTGCGATCCATGGTACTGTTGACTTGACTCCTTGTATGTATGTAAGAATTCTGTTGGTGAGTCTTCTCGGTGGGAGTCTACTGATGTCCATAGAATTTCAACCTTCTTTTTCTTACGTCCACCGCTACGTTGGACATTCTCTCTATGGTCGTTCTAGAATGTAGTCTGTATCCTTCTTCTATCAGTTTTGGGCCGAGAATTTTCCTCATAATTTTGCGTTCTTCTTTTAGTATGTTTTCTATGCCGCTTTTTGTGTAGAGTGTAAGTGTCTCGCTTGCGTATAGTACCTCTGGTTTGATTACTGTGTTGTAGTGTCTTATTTTTGCGTGTATGGATATGCATTTCTTATTGTAGATATTGTCTGTCTTACCTCATCTTCTGTAATCGAGTCTTCTGTGCTACCTTCTCTCCTCCTGTGGGTTCGAGGATCGCGCCTAGGTATTTGAAGTGAGTGACTCAATTTATTTGCCGTATTTGGTGTTCAAATTTTGGACATATAATTTTGAGCAGAAGAATTCTCTGCACATTCCTTGAGACATTAATTGAGACTTATTTGGTTACCCTTTTTTCATTGGCTGCGAATATGGCTAAGTCGTCTGCGAAGGCCAGGCATGATATTTCTATGTTGTTTTTGGGTCGTCCAAGTCGTATTGGTTTCCAGTGTTCTTGATTTTTTCAGTTGTTTTTCCTATTCCGTTATGACTTTGTCCAGGACCAGCTTAAAGAGGAGTAGGGATAACCCATCTCTTTGGTGTACTCAGGTTTTAATCAGGAAGGGTTCCCATAAATTTCACTTGTTCATACAAGTCAACCTTCATAGGTTGTGTCGGTCAGTGTCTGCATGATCAATCGTAGTGTTTTGGGGTCGAGTCCTTGTTCTTCTAGGATGTTGTTTTCGGTCAATGCGTTGTTGTTTTCGGTCAATGCAGTCGTATGCTTTTTTGTCCACGAACGTACAGATGATTGGGACGTTCCTGATAGCTTTGTATTTCAGTATTGTTTTTAAGTTAAATATTTGTTCAGTGCATGAGCGACCAGGGCGAAAGCCTGCCTGGTACTCGCCAATTTTGTGTTCTAGTTCTTGTGATTTCTGGAGAAGGCATGCTAAGAGGATTTTATAAGTGACTTGTAGTAAGGAGATTCCTGTAGTTGTACACATCTGTTCTGTCTCCCT
Source organism: Cosmopolites sordidus (assembly GCA_031761425.1). Lineage (NCBI taxonomy): Eukaryota > Metazoa > Arthropoda > Insecta > Coleoptera > Curculionidae > Cosmopolites > Cosmopolites sordidus. The sequence continues at coordinate 301,926 of JARFXV010001040.1, read as the reverse complement.
TCTTGTGCAGCGGGTGGATATTTCTATTCATCTGGTAATTTTTCTGTTTACCAAGATGTTCGTGATATATATATATATATATATATATATATATATATATATATATATATATATATATATAATTATTTTTATTTATAAAATTTTAATAGTTGAATTTGGTACTTTGTTTGATTTATTTTCAAAAATAGAGATTTGGGATGGCATCCAAGATCTTTGGATCTCACCTCCCCTAACATATTTTGGGATTGTTTTAAAGAGATAATTTACATTAATATGCCGCAAACACTAGATCAGCGCAAGGACAATATTCGGCCAGAAAATGTATCAAGAACGACTATACTAAACTAAGGTTGCAAATAGAATATCAATTTGTAAACTCGAAAATGGAACTATCTAAGGGACCTCTTATATTCCGAAAGTAGTTGATTAAAAACTCCAGAAACTGTACTTTAATTTATAACATTGATTGTGAGTTTTTACATTAGTTTTTGTTAAATTTTTTAATATCATAAATAGAATACCTAATGTTGCTGGAGAAACGTTTACAGTAATCTCATTTCTCATATGAGGAATATATAATCAATCGATACTGTGCGGCTGGTAAGGGAGCATAGGAAATTTCTGTTTTGAATATATTAAAGCCCTTCCTCAGCGATACAACAAATGCATTAACATTTAGTAGGTTGTGGTGCTGAAAAATAAAATTTTTACATGACCTGAATATGTCCGCTTATGTTAGAACGCGATTCGTGAACTTTTTTCGTATGTTAAAACGAATTCCTTATAAAAATGAAATGTTTTCTAATGTAAAATTGGTATAAAAGTTATTATGATGTATAATAACCTTTTATTCGTTTAGCTAGCATATATGTTATCGTTAGCATACATTTATGTATATGAAATAGGATTTTTTAAACTCCAAATATTTAATAGTTACAAGAAAGAAATTAGACTTTTTTCATAGGGAAAGTTTTTCTCAAAAAAGAACAATAATAAATTTAAGAGAGATGGCCGATATTTGATGGAAATACGTTTTAAATAAATAAGCCAAGATTAACATCTAAAATTTACACTATGTTTTAAATTGCATGTATAATAGTTGTTTCGACGAACAATGCCATTTTCAGATACAAACTATGATAAACTAATAGTAAAAAAAAGTAATTATAACCTAAACTGACCATCAACCTAGTAATACCATAAAAGGTGATAGTAGGGATAACCATTTTTTCAGTATCTAGGACGACAATATAAGTTTAATCACGGTGAACCATTCAAGTCTAGGTCGCCATTTAGCAAATTGTTCAAATGTTTCCTTTTATTAATGTCTAGGCTCTCTAAAATATTTAATTTTTTAGATTTATTTTCATTATGTTAGTACTAACCATTTAATGTTTAAATGTTAAACATTATACTTTAAGTGATAATTTTAAAATGTTACATAATGAAAATAAATTTAAAAAATTAAATCATTTAGAGAGTCTAGAAATTAATAAAAAAAATGGATATTTTGCTAAATGACCAGCTATTCTTGTATGGTTCACCGTTATTAAATTTATATTGCCTTCCTAGACGTTGAAAAAATGGCTTTCCTCGCCATCATCTTTTATGGTCTTATTAGGTCGATGGACAGTTTAGGTTGAAATTACTTTTCTTACTGTTAGTTTATCATAGGTTGTACTTGAAAAAAAGCACTATGTATCGAAACAATTCTTATACATTCAATTTTAAATATAGTGGAAAATTTAGATATTAATCTTTGCTTATTTAAAAAACAATAAATTCTAAAAATATGATTTTATCTTAATATATTCAGCAATAAATGTAAGTAGAATTAAATTTGTAGTATAATTATTTTGCTATATATAATATTTACTTGGTTTTTATGGTCGAGTAAAAGAAGAGATCTACCTTACCACTAAGTACCAACTTACTTATTTAAAATTCTCGATGTGCGTTTTGCTAACCTCGTTAGCATTATCAGGAGATGATTCAATCTCCAGATCCAATTCAGATTGAATTCATATGTTGACGATGCTAGCATAGTTAGCGAAAGAACGCATCGAAACGGAGTTTAGTGTTTCACACCAAAGGTTCTAATGCAAGAATTGATCAAGTGGGTTTTGATATTTTCTGAAGAAGGCATTATTCACTGATGCGGTTATAACGAGAATTCATTTGAAAACCCTTAATTAATTACCCTTTAATTTACCCTTAGACGTTAAGAGTTGTGATGTTTCTGAATCAAAAAGTTCTTAATAAATTGGGTACTGTTTTTGTGTATCGTTAATGCGATGTTTCCCTGATGATCTGAATGTTTCTAAAATTCTTTAAATATATTTAAACGCAATTCAACCAAAGTTAAGCTGAATTTTATCAGTGTTGACATGACAATGATTGTTACTACAAACTCTAGCATAAAAAATTATAACGACTATTTGTTGGCTACTATCGGTGTTTGTAGCACGTTTTCAAATGCATCAGTGCAGTAGCATTAAAAATCCAACTGTTTTTATAATCTGTTCATACAATAGTCTATTTTTTTTAATTAACTATATACAATTACCATTTCAATTAATTATATATGATTATTTATTAAGAATGATATAAATAATGGACGAGCAAAAGCGTGAGAAGTATTCATTGCTTTAAAACAACAGAATAAAACAAGGCTATTAATTAAAAATGACTTCTGAGTAAGCCGGTTTCATTATTTTAACCACTCGTTTTTTAATGTGTATTGTATTTTAAGAACTATACAATTTGCAGAGCTGAATAAATTAAACAAGATTACGGTCTGGTTGTAAAATGAAATTATCTTATCTTGCCTTTGCGTTTTTCCCAAGCGATTCTTTAATGTTAATTAAAATTAGAATACTGGTAAATCAATAATTGTACTATGTTGTTCATCTTAGATTACCTAAATGCAGATTGTACGAATATTTAACAAATTATCAAGTAATGTAGGATTCAAGAAACAGCTTATCATTTTGTTTTTGTTATCAAAAATATAGGAGTGTCATTATAGAAATATTTTTATTATATTATTATAAAATTTTTGGAATTTGAGTGTATCCCTTCCATTCTTAACCTTTCGTTTTATCTTTTCTCGAGGATGGTAGCCGTACTAAAAATCTGTTTCGGAAGCCTCTCATTAATAATTCTCTGTACGTGTCCACTCCATCTGAATTGTTTCGCTTTAATGTCACTAGTTCCCATATTTTCTGATTTTTCACCTTTTCTTATATTATGTGTATATATTCTGTTTTATTGATGTTGCTTCGTATGCAATTAATGCCGTTAAAACACTATCTGTCAAGTATAGCTTCATATGCATTCAAGGTTGCTTTCTGTTCCTTATAGAAATGGATCCTTCCTGGTTCTATGGTACTTCCAAGCATGTCAATCCTATTCCTGGAGATGGTTTTCAGAGTAACGATGATCTTGCTTCAGACTCCGACCCTGAATACGAACCTTACTCTCTCCATGCTCGTCAATAGAGACATATTATCCGAATCCGATAGGTCTCATGATGATGATGATGATGGTATTATCACACAAACCTTGTAGGCTCCATCTACACCCAAAGCAAAGGGAAATAGATTCAAAAAAGACCAGGCCATTTGGAAAAACCAAAAAATGGAAGCTTTTGATGAAAAAAACTTAGACATTTAAAGGAAACTCCGATCTACCAAAAACAATCAAGCAATTCACGGATGATCTAATTAATATGATTGTTGAGCAGTCAAACATAAAATACCTTCAACACAACGTCAACAAGCCAGGAAACATTACGAGAGAAGAAATGAAACAATTTATTGGAATCATAATTTTCATGTCTTGTGTGAAGTTACCATCGACGAGGATGTATTGGTGGAAACATGTAAGCCAGTTGCAAGTTTACCAAACCATGACATGGAACTGTGGAACAGATGGTCATGATAAACTAGTTAAGTTAGACCTCTTTTAGATCAAATTCGCGAACGTTTGCTTTTTGTTGGTGCCAAAAGATGAGTTTTTAGCAATGGATAAGCAAATAATTCCTACTAAACGTCGTCACGAAATCAGGCAGTATAATCTTGCAAAACCACATAAATGGGGTTACAAAAATCAGGTTTTGAGCGACATTCAGCTATGACTTTGATTGTACTTTTAATTTAACGCATTCGAAGCCATATATAGCTTCGTATAGTAATTTCTAGAATAGTAATTGTATTTTTTTCTAATTTGGACTGATTAATACAAATAAAAGAAGTTTTCACTAAAAAAATATTCAATCTGCTTATACAAAAGTAATAGCTTAATACATTGGTGTTTCTCTCTTATATTTAATGCATTTTCATGTATTTTAATTCCAGCTTAGTGCTTTTCTTGATCACTTGCTTCTGTCATCGGAGGAGAGCCATCTTTGGTATTTAGTAAATGTGCTTGCGGAAATGATCTGGTTGTTAATTAAGATCGAAATGTAAGTTTTGTTATTTAACAAATTCGTTGGTTGTATATGATGTAGTCTATTTATGTAATCTATCGATACTGTGGTCGCCACAAGGTCTTCAGGTCTGCCATTACATGATCTTATGGGATTTTCTTTTATGATGTGCCTGATGGTTTGGGATTCCCCTCAATCACAAAGTGGAAATGGCTGCCTGATAGCTGATTTGTTAAGCGTGGGCTATGTTTAAATTATTAAAAATAGTCCACTATGTTATTCTTGAGTCCATGCGTTGGTGAGGATATGCTCTGATGGTGTTTGATTGGTTCCTGAACCAGGAACTGAGATATCTCTAGTGTATTATTGAGTTTTATTGGTCGCTGTTGCTATGTTATCATCTATCACCATTAGAGCTCTGTCTTCTGGAAAAGTGCTTATAGATGCATAATCTAATGAGATATTTAACTCATTCTAAGAATTTGCCGAATTGCTGTAATAATATCTACTTAGTTAATAGATAACATTTTTCATGCTGCAAAAATAAAAAAATTAATGTTACACGATGGATAAAGAATAGACAGTCAGTATACACGCTGAAAGAAAATAACTGAATATTGTTTATATTCCTATAATAGGTAAAAAGATTATTTCTTAGAGATAAACATTACATAGTGTTATCTATTTTGTCAAATCATATTGAAAACACATTCTGGGTTTAAAATATTATTTTGTAAACAAAATAATACTTTTTGCAACGGTGTTGTTGCTGTTTTGTTTAAAACAAGCGTTTTAAATAAGCCACAACATCTGACAAATTTCCCATTGAGCGGACATATGCAAATGGCTTTTGCGGCAAATAATTTCCTATTACCTCAAAATGGGCAACCATTATAAAGAACTATCGATTTATTGTATATCACACGAATTCACCGAAAATGACCAATGTATCCAATTAAACAATTATCAATCACTTATCAATTAAAGAGATGGTTTAATAAGATATATTTATTATAGTTGATGAATTTATTTTTGTTATTAGGTGTTTATTTTTTAATAAATTGTTATGATATTTATCTGTTTGTACATGATTTATGCGAACTTCTTAATGGAACACCTAATAATTAGCTAGAATCATTTCAGTTTCAAATAAAATATATAAAGGGTTGTCCAATACTAGTGTCAGATTTTTAAAATGATACAATAATAACTACCAGTTATAATCCGATAATTTTTATTTTATCTTGAATAACAAATAATGGCATTGTGTTTTTAAAATAATGACGTTCAAATGTCCTCTTGGCTTCGTCTGGTGGGATACATTCTGAAGACCCTCTTTTCGATTATTCATATCGCTTGGTATATTTTCAATAATGGCCTAAATGTTTCGTTTAAGGCGTGTGATCGATAATCACGGTAATCAGCTTGCTTTACCATTTCATGAAATAACTTCTTCTTCTCAATAGTTTGACAGCCCATCAAGGGTCTTTACCTCCCCGTAGGGGTATCCAGGTCTATGTTATTATTAAATGAACTCTTGAGTACCCGTTTTCATAACCTCTATGATCTAGTTATAGAGAAGTGCAGCCCTTTTTATCAATACTTTATTACCCCTTCCATTATCCTTACCCATTCCTTTCTATCTCTCGCTCCTCTTTCCATTCCGTTATTCTCATCTCGTGCAGACCCTTATTTGCTCCCTCCCCATACCTGTTCCTAGGTCTTCCGTTTGGTCCATCCTCCCATACTCTTTCCTAGCTAGTTTCGTAGCCATTATTTCGCTATCAATCCTATCCATTTTCTGCCCATGTGGCCCCACGAACTCACTCGTTTGCTCCTAATTTTCTGTTCTCCAGTTCGTTTTTAGAGTATTATAAAGTGGATTTTCAATTTGGTGGAAAAGGCACCTTCACTGATCAGGCTCATTTTCAACTTCGACTTGTAGACATTTTTTTAATATTTTTTTGACCTTCACCTAGACAGTTTTTGGCCAACGCTGGTATTATTGTAGCCTTTTTATGCACCAATGGGCAGACAAACACACCCTACACCTCCAAACATCCATGCCCGTACCAGGATTCGAACCGGGGATTATTGGATTGCCAGACGAGCGACTAACCCACCAGACCATCGCGGTCGCCAAAAAAATGCCGACGTTAACTCAAGAGCAAGATCTTGTAATTTAACACCAGCGGACTTATTTATGTAGAATTATCCGAAATTTAAGGTCTATATGATTGTGTAAGATTGTAATGGAAAATTTTGTAAAAAGAACCAATATTTACAGCCGAAACTAAGGTGGCAATTTGTCCGACATAATTTTTCACATTTAATCAGAGAGTGTGTATTTCATGATCATAAAATTAATAAAAAAAAGTAATTTTATTTTCAAATTAAATCCAGCGTTCAATTGGGGCTACCCAATAGTACTAATTATGTAAGTGAGAAATAAAACCAATCTCGTAAAATCTTACAACCACTTCACGATATTGAAGGAAATTCAAATGAGGCGACTACAGTGGTTTGAGCGTGTATAGCGAATTATGCGTACTGGATATTGCAAAGGCTAACAAAAACCCATAAAGAGTCTATAAAAATGAGGAAACATCTAGATATTAGACACATCTAGAAACGAACAAGATATCTTCCTATATCGGGATATTTCTATATATTTTCAAGTACACTCTGCGACAAAGAGACAGAACCAGTAATTATTTATTCTATATATTATTTGTTATACCAAGGGCTAGCTGCATCGCATCAAACATCGGTTCTCGATAACTGAAATTAAGCGACGTCGGTCTTGGTCTAAATCTGCTTAGGTGACCAAATCAAACCAAGCCATGGACCAACTCGGCTTGTAGAGCTAAAAATGTATTTTATTATTCTACAAATCTTTAAATTGTGCATATTTAAAAAAAAGGTAGTGTTAGGGTTAGAGGCGCATCAGCAACTAGGCTATTTAGCGACTGGACCTACAGCTTAACGCGGGTTCCGAACCAAGGTCATCAGCTTCCGACAAACCCAGGCCAGCACCCCCCTCGGGCTATAAACCCTTGGTTATGTGGCTACCCATAAGTCTATCAGGAAACCTACCAACTGGCGAGTGACCAACGTAGAACACTTCTCAGAAGGCATCCGGCCTTACCCAGCCTTTAACTGGCGTGACTGAGGGGTAATTCGTAGTCGGATTTTACACTCTTGCCTAGAAACAATCACAAACATTTAGGAAAGATAAACGGACAGAAGAAAGAAAAATAACCATCCGAGCGCTGGAATCGAACCAGCTACCGCTCCAACGCGGATTCGGCATAACAGCGGCGGGCCGCTGCTGTTACCGCCACACCAACGCGACCGGCGTGTGTGCATATTTGTTATTATTTTCATTCTAAACCTTAAGTGGAATCTGCGTCAACTCTTAATCCATGCAAAGTAAACATTTTCCTAGGAGTAGCCTGTTATTGTAATTTTCAATTAATTCCAGCTACGACAAAAAATAAAGACAGATTATGTATTTTTAAATTTAGTGTTTTTTTGTATGCAATTGTATACTTTTTTATACCAATAAACCAGTTTTTAAAATGCTTTTGAAATTGGCTCGAAGATTTTATTTAGTTCTTTAGTTATCGATCATTTTGGTAATAAAGGTAAAAACTGTGGTAAGAGGGGAACTTCTGCATGACCTCACTCAATTACAAAATGAGAAAAATCACTAATTTTGAGAATCGCTTCAAATTCTTCCCTATCTGCGCGGCCCTTCGTGCAGCCACCTACACATATGTCCTTAATGTCATATGTCTGCTCTGGAAAACTCAGTCGATTCAAAGGAAAAAAATACATAAAAAACATCAATCTCAAGATATTCCGCTTGGTGTTCAATCAGCGCCACATATCCTGGATTATGCAGTAGCAAAAACTTATTTTTAGCGACGAGAAAAAGTTCGTGCTCGATGGTCCAGATGGATACACATTATTACTACGACTTAAGGAAGTACGGGCAATACATATGAGTCAAAATAATGATGACATTTTTTTGTCTTCCTAAAACTTCAAATAGTTACAGAAATTCGCAATTTGTATTTATAATACTAAAACAAACTTTATAATTATTAATAAATTATTATTTATTTATAAAAAGTAACGAATTGACAAAACGGTTCGTCAACAAAAATATGTGGCACCAACGCATTTGTGTTTACATTACAATTTTGACACCACAAGATAGAAAATGTATATAAAATAAATATGCTCTCTCTCTTTTTAGCTATAGCGCTATCTTTTTTTTTCTCAGTTGGTTGCGCGACGTTGGCAGACTTTTGGTCGAGTGTTTGGTTATTATTAGAGTCGCAAGTTGAAAAAAATGTCTTCAATTATTTAAATAATTATATAGGTCACCCGATATTATTCATATATAATAACATTCTGTAAATGTAAAACTTTAATATGTAATTTTTTTATTCTAAGTTGGAAGATTAATAATGAAAAAACAGAAAAATCCGTGGCGGAAATCATTCTGCCATAAAAGACTGTGTATAAGAACGGTCGAAAATATAATTTTTCTAAAAAATTAGACGGTGAATAATTTTCAAATTTTGAGCATAGTTCAATTACATATCCTTTGTCATAATTTCCGAATTTCAAGTCTTTTCCCATAGATTCCCTCATACTTATTTAAGGAAATAACAAAGAATATTGTCATGGCGACAAATGGGGGTGGTTGGGTTATGGCTTGGGCAGCCATCAGATTTTTCAAAAAATCTTCTATAGTTTTCATGGAAAATCGGCTGAACGCTGAAAAATTTAATCAAGTCCAAAGGCCATGATTTGCAAATTTAGCAAGACCGAAGTTTACTTTCCAACATGACAACGCTCTACCCCACAATGCAAAACTTGTTAAAGACTGGTTTCGATCCAAAAATTTCTAAATTCTGGAATGGTCAATCCGTTCTCCAGATTTGAACGTAGTAGAAAATATTTAGGGTCTTCTATCAAGAAATATTTTCAGCAATTGTACGTAATTGTACAACAATTATACGCAAGTCCCAAACAAAAATATCCGAAAAGTGATCCGAACCAAACTGACGTAAAACAGATCTAGTCCTTTCTAGACCTGATCTAGTCCTTTCTAGCTTCAGAATATAGTAGTGTAGGAATTTTTGAGGTAATTCGGGTTAAGGGAGGATTTACGAACTATTAATCCTCAAGAGAAACACTGGATAAGGGATACCCAGGGTGAATTAAAAGTGTTTTTCCCTTATAAATGGTCACGTTAAGGGGATGACTTTAAGTGGGGGAAAAATTACTATCCCTACTACAGATCCTTCACCATAGCCATCTTAAGATGTGAATACTAACATAAATATAAGCGACCGTAGTCAGTTTATAGTCAGGGTATACGCCACCCCAGTAATCTTGTTGTGTCAGTGTTTTGTCAATAAATAAAAACCGTTAAATAACCTTTTTACACAAATAGTGTGTTTTTGTCGATCTTGACACAGTTTGTGGTAAGTAAATCATAAATATTATATATTTTCTATAGTATTATTATTGAAAACTTTGATTTTTAATTTTTTAACATTTATTTATCGGTTTCTTTCATTTTCTATTTAGTTCAGAATGAACACGCGGTCTCGTACTCGCTGTGCGTCTGAAGTAGAACCGTTATGAGGCAGCTGATATTTTCGACGACAAAGAGAGTGAAAGAGAGACCGAATCGGTTTTTGAAAACTATCATACCAGTGAACTTTACCTAACTAAATAAATATTTTTTTTTAAATAAAGGTAAATTATGTAATCTCAAAATAAAGTATCTCAAAGTACAATAAGTCCCGTTTTAAATGCTGTTGGAAAAATGTTTTTATCTATTAATTTCGCCTAGATATTATAGTTTGAATAAAACACCTCATTTTAACTTTTTTTATTTTTGCTGATTTTTTCGATGGTATTAGGAATACTATGTATTCCTAGGGAAAATGTATAAAGTGTTAATGTGTTTTATTCTCTTTTAATTATTTTTGTGCCTCTATTTTTTTGCATCAGTACGAAGTAACAAAGAAATTTAAAATATTTTTAAGTCAAGGAATATAACTTTCTCAAGCTAATTAACTTGTTAAATAACTTTACTTAAAGCAAAATTGAGGAAGTTGTATCAAAAATAAATACGTAAACTCAAAACTGTCCATGTCTCTATCTTTTTGTCGGAGAGTGTATTACAGTCGGCTCTTTTGTCTTTTTATAAAGGGTCTTTCAAACTGAGCGGTTTTTTTTTAATTCTTGAATCAAACACAGAATGTGCGTTGATTTTTGTGTTGTTTTGTTTTGTTAGCAGAGTGAGGTGTGGAGGTGAGGAATATTATTCAATTCAGCCCATGAAAATCCACTTATCATCTCACGGTATCGAAAACCATTCCCAGTAACAGCTTCAGCAGCAGCATTATGAAAGAGATACGGCCGATTTACACATCTTGACTTTAATGCACATTAAACAGTGACCTGTTAAGGATGTAAAGGTTTCTCATGAATCAATCGTGGATTTTTCTTATCCCAAATGCGGCAATTTCAAAATGTACTTGCCCATAATGACAAATGCACGACATTTTCAATGATCCAGTGGCTTTAGTTTCTATGTTATTTGAATCTTATATGCCTTCAGAGTTAAATATTTTCGTAAAATACTCAACGTTGTGGATTCATAGAGTCCAAAATGTTGTGAAAGCCGACTAATGGAAATTCCCTTTGTCTTCAGCAACACTTTCACGTACCAAATCAATATATTCTTATGAACGACGGCTACGACTATTTATTGCTCTTCTTTTATCTTCCACCGAACCAGTTTCTTGAAATTTTTGAACAATTCGATTGATGATTCAGAGTTCAGATGAACAAATTTGCAAACAGTAAATATCTCGTAATATTCTAAAAACATTTTTCACTGAACGCCCATTTTCATACAGTAATTCAACAATTTTAACTCGTTGTTGTATTGTGTTCTTCTCCATTTTCATAAATGTCATACATTTACCCTTCTAAAATGAGGCTAGACCCAGGCAGATTCACAACGCCATGTGAGTTTTATTCGAGCAGTAATTCTGCTTAAAAAAACTGCTTAATTTGAAAGATTCGTTACTTCTCCTAGACTTTCGGCTCAAGCTAAAAATATATAACTTCACGCATTTCTTGCAGGTACCTTAAAAATAAATTAACATAAATTGGAACCCTGTAACACATTATCCCTGTAACTCGATCTAATGTAATCTAAAATATTTTTGTCTAGAGATTAGGCATGTGCATGGCATATAATCCGAACAATCCAATTTTCATAACCCCCAATGAAGTATAATAACTACAACAGTACGATTATTTTTATTTTATATTATTTATGTATTTTTCTTTTTTTCTTTCTTGTAACGATGACATTTAATAAATATAGAAATGGGAAAATGTTACTGTGTAGTTAAAAAATCGCTGTAAGATAATTTAAAAGTGAAATTTAAAGAACCTGTTTGATTATTTTGTTATGTTTCATAAACAGTGGGAAACTTTCTGTATTAATATATGTCATTTCAGTCACTATTCTCTGAAATATGTTTATAAAATACCAGTGTTATTTATTTGCTTGTTAGGGGATAATATTTTTTCAACCATTCAAAATACTAAATGAGCGCTATTTTCTTTGGTAGAAAAAATTATAATCGAATACTCCTTGAACCTATAATATTATTATTATCTTATTTCTACATTAAATTAAAACAATCGTGGCACTTTTGAAAATTCCCTTTTAAACGACCAGATTAAAATGGCTTTTGTTGCAACTAATTTCCTATTAAATAAAAAAGTCTTGTCCTTTATTATGAAGAAAAATCGGTTTATTGTGCTTCACATAGGCCGAGGAAATAGAACGAATTTGTCGGCAAAGAGACAGAACAATTACTTCGAGAACAGAATCGATCTCAGCAACATAAAATAGAACCTATAAGGTTTTAAATTGGCATTGTGTTCTTGTAAAAACTATTTAATTGGATTTATTTCCTAGAAACGAAGTAAAGCTTTTTATATTTTCAAGTGTCTGTTTATATTCGTTTTATTAGTGTTATTAATTTTTCTTTTGTAGAGTAATCAAAAACAAAATATTAAAATATATTTTTAGAATTAACTTTATTCAACTTCTTCAAATCTCTTTTCGCTCAACGACTTTTTAATACAATTTAGAAATATAACTAATAATACACTGGCTTTGTATTCTATTTGTATTATTATAGTAATATTATAATGAGGAATCTATAAGTTTTATCTACCATGATATATGGTTTATACATATGAATGCTCAGGCAGTTAATATGATATACAATGCCGTGACAAAATATAGACTAAAGAACCAAATTGTTGTTATTTGACAATGAATAATGTAAATAATAAGCATTGTGGTCACATTCTGTAATTACGTTTTGAATAAATAATTAGGTTTGGTTAGATGCAAGACGAGACGCAAAAGTAGCGCACGGGGTTCCACCCATGTTGGGTATCTTGTGCTTTCGCTTTCAACTTATTGATATAATCTGCATGTTTTTATAATAATTTACAAATTTAATTTAATGTAAAGGAGTTTATTTTTATTAAATTAAATAAATATATTAAATTATATATTTAAAAACCAAAAATAAATATATAATTTTGAAAGTAATAATTTTTTTTGCTAACCTCCAGACCAAGACGAATCACAGCAGAATGCTGATATATATGGGAGAAATAGCAAAGGAAGAATTTTTGTCACTACTAAACGACATCATAGAAAAGAAAGTACCAACAGACTGGAATATGGGTATTATATTGTCCTTGTTTAAAAAAGGAGATATCAAAGAATGTAAAAACTACAGAGGGATCACACTAACAAGTTTACCTGGAAAAATATTTACAAGAATAATAGAGCATATGCTTTGAGAAAAATTAGAAGCAATATTAGAAGAACCACAGCATGGTTTTAGAAAGATTTGATATTTATAATTAGACAACTAGGAGAATTGTTGAGAAAAGAAACCGAAATCCATATTTGTTTCATTAACCTGAAAAGAGTATTTGATAGAGTAAAAAAGAAGGGTAGCCTGAAAGGATCTAAAGAGAAGAAAAGTAGAAGAGGGGGTAATAGAAATTATGAAGGCCTTATACAACAACAACAATAGAGGAAGAACGCATAATGATGAATCCACAGAATTTGAGACAGGAATAGGCCTAAGACATGGCTGCGTACCTATGTCCACTGTTATTTTCAGTAGTCATTGACGATGTTGTAATAAATAACTAAACAAAATGCAAGAATACAAAAATAGGTTTTAGAAAAATGAAAGCAATGACAACACAATAATTACAGTTCGTTGATGAAATGGTCCTAATGTAGATTCTAAAAATAAAAACTACAACTTAACTTAGCAATATATAACGAAGAGCTAAGTATACATGGAAATAAATATCGTCAAAAGCAAAACAATGGTAATTGCAGGCACAAAAATAAAACATAAAATTGTTCTCGATGGGAAGATAATGGAGTAAGTTAAAAATTATAAGTAGTTAGGTACAATAATATGAAGTAATGGAAAAATGGACGGTGAAATGAACCAAAAAATGGGAAAAGCAAGTAAACTATACACCCTAAAAACAACATTCCAAGGAGAAAGAGAGATATCGAGTGTGGTAAAAGCGCAGGTGTATCAGAAAGTAGTGAGACCATCAATGATATACGGCAGAGAAACAAAAGTAGAATTACAGCTGGAGAAATGAGATTCCTATGCATTACAAGAAGGAATAGAGTGAGAAATACGACAGTAATGGAACAACTGGAAACGAAACCTACAAAAATAGCTATAGAAGAAAGACAACTGAGCTAGCTAGGAAACATCCATAGACTAAACGAAGAGAGATTAGCAAAACAAATATATGAAGCGAAAACACGAGGAAAAATGAAATTGGACGTCCAAGACTAAGATGAGAAGAACAAATTCGATATGCGGTAGAAAAACGAGAAATTCATTGGAATGAGGCTAAAAAATTAATATTGGACAAGAACTCATGGAAGGCAAAAATTCATAAAATACCATCATGCTGAAATGTCAACTGCCAGTCTTATTCCTAACGGTACAACGAAATTTTTGATAAAATATAATAAAAAGTTATAAAGTTATAAATTGAGTAAGGAATATTTTTATTACTATATATTTTCCTCTAATAAATTATAGTAATTATTCTAAATACTCCTTTGTCTATACAGATTTTCTGTATTTTTCCCTTAATTTCCGTGCTCTTATTAATACCGCCGGTCGCGTGGCGCGGACGGTAAGGCAGCGGCCTGCCACTGCTGTGCCGAAACTGCAGTTGGCGTAGTAGTTGGTTCCATTCCAGCGCTCGGATGATTGTTTTTCTTTCTTTCTTCTGTCTGTATTTACTTTCTACCACACACACACACACATATATAAATACACTTACACATACACACACTTAAATGTCTGTGATTGTTTCTAGACCAGAGTGTAAAATTCGATAACAAATTACCCCTCAGTCACACCAGGTAAGGCATATGGCCTTACCAGTGGGTAAGGCCATATGCCCCCTGAGACGTGTTCTACGTTGGTCACTCGCCAGTCAGTAGGCTTCCTGAGAGACTTATGGGTAAGCACATAACCAAGGATTGATAGTCTGAGGGGAGTGCTGTCCTGGGTTGTTGGTGGCCGATGACCTTGGTTCGGAACTCACGTTAAGCTGTAGGTCCAGTCGCTAAACAGCCTTAGTTGCTGATGCGCCTCTAACCCCAAAATTGTGTCTTTCTTTGTTTATCATTAATACCAACACAGCAGTACTCATACCGACTAACATGTCAGATGTATTCATGAAACTGAAATTACACATTTAAAAGTAGGTAATAAAATAAAATTGTTTTAACGTTTTTAAAAAACTGTCTTTACTGAACTCGCCAAAAATGTTGAATGAAACTGACGCAAACTTGTGGACAGGAAGGAGGTATGCGTCTTACCCTGCGCTAGCACCCATGCAATAACGCAAGTTGAAAGGCACATTGAAACGCATACTGAACGGAAAAATTGAATAGGTTTGGACATACAAATTAGAGATTATGTCGTTATTCAATTCAAAAATATATTTTATCGTTTTTAAAATAATATGTTAAAAGAATTTTAAGGAAATATGATTCATTTCATTATTTTGCTTGTTGGGAACGCATTGTGCAGCATTACTATTTGTCAAGTATGAATCACTTTTTTATGTCTGATAGTGTTTTGTAAGTTATTTTCTTAAAATGGTGATGATGCTCAAATAAAAACAGTTTAATAATTGAACGGCAAAGGATTCTGGATTTACGAATAGCCAGAGAGGCACAGACATAAATTGCTGAAGAATTCCAACGCTTTGAAGGCGTGGTTAAAATTTATCTAACTTCAAGTCCTGAAAATTATTGAAAAATCAAGATATCTTGACGACCTCAAAAATTTTCCGGTATAGTGAAGCGGGTTGTTTTGAAAAAAAAAATCTAGATGCACCGAATGGTTTTAATTATTAGTGGCACAATTTAGGAACAGAAGAGAAAGTCATGGTTTACCGATGTCTTAGTAGTTGAGGAATTATTATTATTATTATTAGGAATTATGCAGTCCATCTGCATTAAAACACGGGTTTAAATCTGAAATTGCTTTTGTTTCCGGAAATATCAATGCTATGCTATATCAGAACATGCTTGAGGATTAATTTTTTGCCATTTGTAACGTGTTTTGAAGACATACATCGTTATCTCATAGCTCTCTTTGAGAACGGTCGCGAGGCCGAAACATGTCAGAAAATATCTTAAATATATTGTGAAACAAATACCAAGTGTTTAAATTATTATAATTATTATAATTGTTACTATGTTTCACCAAGAACCAACCGCACAGTCGATCGAAACTAGTGCATACTGTGGTTTACAACATGTGTGTTACAACATGTGGTTTAAAGAAGATGACATTGGCGAAGAAGAGTATGATACAGTAAGAAGATGAGTAAGTACACAAAAAACCATAAAAAGGGCCACGGTTGGCATTATTCTCCGCATGAATAAATTAGACAAAACACAAAACTAACGTACATAAACGTGAAGGTGTTAAGAATGAAATGACAATGGACTGGACATGTAGCTCGTCAACAGCCGGATTATTGGGATCAGAATAATTCCGATTGCATAAAATAGAGAAAAATCGAAGGAGCTTGGAGGCCTATCTCCAAATCCTTTGACCGAGGCTGATTTCGAAATAGCAATATAATAAAAATGTGATGTACAAGTTTTTATTGAGAAAAATGGGAAAGTAACATGTTTAGTGGAGTGAAATTAGTTAAAACCTATTTTACTGTATATATAGTCATTAGCTTGAAACAGGGGACATTAAAATTAAAAACATCTCTGCGAGGGGAATCTCGTCAAGAAAATTGTGCCCGTCTTGCACAAAGTTGGCTAATCCGCCACTAATGCATCTCGCCAAGCATTTTAAAACATCGTAATCTCTACCTTTACTAAAACGAAAAATTCATAGTATTAGGAGGGTGTAAGGAACGAAACATAAATTATGAGGGAACTAAAGTGCTTCAAATTCCGCGCTGTTGTAGAATATGTTATGATCTTTTTCGATAGAAAGTTATTATTGAAATATATATTTAACTCATCCAATGATCACATTTGATGAAATAAATGTTACGTTTAAAAATGTTTTCAAAATACGTTGTCAAAATGGAACATTAATTCTGGTTGAAGGGATAGTCGGTTTCAGTATTCCGTAATCGTCAACTCAAATGAAAATGAGTTTTTAATATTTTTTTCTTGGAATTTTCTTCGAATTTCAATATATAATTAATTGTTTATTATAATTAACTAAGCTCAATTCTGTAGATTAATTTTCTTGTTAAAAGTCATTCGATGAAAATGTTATAATAACTTGGATTGCATATAATTTAATATGAAATAATACTCTAGGTCGTTTACGAGGGTTACTATTTATGTATCCGGAGTTGGCAACAATGGTATTGCTAGGCACCATCTGACATATACATCGCAAAGTTTGACATTGTTGAGTGTATAGATACTCAGGACGTTTTGCCATACCGATGCTGTTTGTATTGTTTAGTAACCGAAATTTCATCTCGGTCAAAAAATGGAATGGAATAAACTCGTGAGGATTTTCGTGCGATGATTTACTACCACTTTCGACGTTGACTATCTATATCACTGGTTTAGTGAATTCAATCGTGGACGTCGTTCGTTCACGGATGAATTTAAAGAAGGTCGTCTAAAATCGGTTGTTGGGCCAGGAAACATCGATACTGTCTGCGAACTGATAAAACAAGATCGTCATCGTGATCGTGACATACCATGAGATTGAGGCATCCTTGGACATTAGTATGACAAGCATACACAAGATTTTATATGAACATTTAGCCGTGAAAATGATTTGTGGGCGTTGAATTCCGCATAATTTAACAATCGCTCCAAAAACGCCCGTGTGGATTGGTGCAAAGAAATGCTCAAAAAATACTATCGTGGTGCGTTAAAAGCCGTGTATAACATCTACACAGGTGACGAATCTTGGATCTATGCATATGAGCCCGAAAGTAAACAGCAGTCGACTGTATGGGTCTTTCAAAATGGGCAAAACAAATGTCGTTCTCGCAAGAAGCACTTCGAAGCAAATGGTCGCCTCTTTTTTGGGATAAATGAGCATGTGGCTACAGTGACACTAGAGAATCATAGAACAGTCAATTCTAAATAGTACACAACCATTTGTTTGTCAGAAGTCTTTGAAAGAAATAAGAAAAAACAACCAGCGAAGCAGGATGATTCTTCACCATGACAACGCGAGCTCTTACGCATCGTATCGAACAACTCAATATTTGACCGGTCAAAACATTGAATTCAGGGGTCACCCACCGTACAGTCCTGATTTGGCACCCAATGACATATTTTTGTTTCCGTCCGTGAAAAATAAACTACGTGATTAACGATTTTCGACGCCAGATGAAGCGGTTGATGCAATCGGAGTGGAAAAAGAGCAATAAAAAGTGGTTCAAACGTATGCAAAAGTGTATCGATCATCGCGGAGAATATTTTGAAAAACAATAAAACCATTTCCAATTATAAATATTTGTTTTTATTTATTATTCTGCATACATAAATAACAACCCTCGTATTATAACAGATATCAATTTCTCCGTCCCAGAGGGAATTACCGAATAACGAATTCGTGAACCAGAAGACATTGCATTATTTCGTTGGCGAATAAATCGATCTTAGGAATACAAAAACGTTCATGGTTGTATGTCCTGATTACGTTCTTGTTCTTATTCTTATTCCTATTCTCTACTACTACTTTTTATTCTCTACTAACGACTCGTAAATTGGCGTATGTTTTCTTTAGGATTGGATTTATTACTTATTTCTCTTCCGATTGTTTTTTATCAACATTTAAGTACGACAGGAAGAAACTAATAATTAAAATGTTTAAATAATACATTAATAATTTTCAGCTTTTGAGCTATCTTTGATATATATAAAGCCTCTGATGGGTGGACAATTATGGGCCATAAAAAAGTGTCATAGGAGTGAATTTAATAAACATTTAATTATAAATATATAATAAATTATTTATTAGAAACTACAAATATATACATATTATAAAGAACGTATTATACGTATACATACATATAAAAAATATTAAAATATGTATTGTAATATGTGGTTAAAATATACTGGCAGTGTTGTTTTCTAGTCCAATTTAGATATCAAATCCAAAGCTGGCAGATCCCCACGTGCTGCTACAAAGTGTTTTAATTGCTGTCTCACATTAATTGCCTATTGATGTGTGTGTGTTCATTGTCTGTTCCATCAGACATTGTTTCTTGCTAGGATCTTCCAGTCATACTAAGTAATCACTTTCTTCGAATATTAAAACATTGTCTACAGTGAAAAAGTTCCCAATACGAGCCAAAAGTGACAATGGATGGTCGTCTTCTGCATCCGAATCTTCTGCGTTTTATATTGGATTTTCAGAGTTACTATGTGTAATTCCAGATTTAGTAACGCAATTTTGAATTGATATTTTTTTGATACTCCGTTCTATGCATTTTTAATCAGATACATTTCATCGAAAATATTTATTTTCTTTGATAGTTCTTGAGCTGATTCAGTAGAATTAATGACGAATAAACGGTTTTTAACACTAAATGTTCTATAAAAAGCTTTAAAACTTTTAATAATGCCCTTGTCTAGACCAGGTAGCATTTGGGAGGTAAAAAAATCAATGCAATATTTTTTAATTTTACATCTCATGGGTGTGAACACGCTTTATCTAGAAATAATAAAGAAAAATCGGTTTTCACGTTTTAACTTTCGATGAAATTTCACCAAGCAATCTATTATTAGTTCCCCAGTCATCCATGCTTTTCTATTTCATCACCAAGTAATAGGTAAATCGTGCAGACTGATATATTTCAAAACCCTTGGTTTTGGGGTTCTTACTATTACTAGCGGCTTTTCTTTTTCTCCATTTATGTTTACACAAAACAGTATAGTAAGCCTTTCTTTTGAAAGTTCTTTTCTTCCCAGCTTTTCTGCTTGTACGCGTGTTGCCACGTTGAAGTTTTGTTCTCGAGCCCATTTAAGTGAGGGATTTACTGTTAATCGGACTTGGTTCGCATGTCCGGGTCCGCCCAAGGGAGTGTCCTGAGTAAACACTTCAGACACACATCAGTGCACTATAGAAAAATCATAATCTTGAAATATTTGTACTAGATCACTGGAAAATTAATATTAGGTGTACTATTAACTGTAGTATTTTTTTTTCATTAACTTTCACCATTTTTCAGTTTAAAGTGGTTCTTAAAGATCAAAATATTTACAAAATACATTACAAAATCAAAAGAGCATTTCTGAATATTAGTACCCGTATTCAATTGTAAAATAAGTGCAAATAATTAACAGCGTAGCATGGGTGTAAATTATAACATGTACAAATTACCATTTTTAAATTAGAGCTGTAAATGTAACTGTAGAAACTGTAGTGAACTAAAGCATCAAATAGAATTCTCATTCAACTGAGCTATTTAAACAATAGCTTCTGTAACGAATTATTTACTACTAAATAAAAATGTTCATTGTATATTATATGAAATATCCGTTTATTGTACTTCACATGGATAGACGAAGGACTGAATGTAACGATAAGAACATATAGAAGAGTTATATAGTTGGGGAAGAAATCAATCTTAGGGATATAAAAATAAACCTACAAAGTTGTGAATAAGTGTTCGTCTTGTAAGAATTATTTGGTAAAATGTATTTCCTATATTTAAAGTTTTTTTATACTTTTTACGGGATTAGATAGGTGTCTGTTTAATAATTTAATGATATACAGAAGAATAGATACTGTAATTTACTTTTTTAACATTTTCTTAAATATCAAAGCTAATTAAACTCCAAGAAATTTACCAATAAAGTCCAAATCACTTTATTTAACTGCACGCCGCACGTTTTGCTAAACATGTTGGCGTCATCAGGAGATGATTCAGTCTAATTGATTCATCCGATAAGAACTAAGATATAAAATAATATAATAAAAAGTTCTGATCTGATCAAAGGCATCACGAACAAATTCGAACTTCCGAATTCGAACGGTTGGAAGAATTAGTTCGTTAATGACGAAATCGATCTTAAAAATAGATAAACATGCAAAGATGTAAGTCATGATTACATTCTCGAAAAAAATCGTTTGACATAATTTATTTCCTATAGTTAAAATAACAACTTTTACGTGTATTGTTAGATTGATATGTTTTATTTATTTTTCTCTTTATTGTGTTTTTTATGACCCTTGGAGGATGGAACAAGGAATAATCAATCATAATCACTAGTAGTTTTAAATTACCTTTGAACAGGGATCCTAATATAAATTATTCTTTTTTTATTCTAAAACATTCATGTATAATATATATTTGGACGTGGAACAGAGGACAGTTCTTTTATGTATATATTTCCCTTACACCCTGTATGTATATATATTATTAGGTGCGTATAGACCCGGTTGCTCTTTCTCTTCAATCAGTCAAATTTTGGACATCTAATTTTGAGCAGAAGAATTCGGTTTTTTGAAAGGAGATTTGTAGGCCGACTTTCTCTGCACATTGCTTGAGGACTTATATCTGTTTGGTTGCCCTTCTTTCATGGTCTGCGAGTATGGCTAGGTCGTCTGCGAACACTAGGCATTATATTTCTGGGTTGTTTTTGGATCGTCCGAGTCGTATTGGTTTCGTGTGTCCTTGATTTTTCAAATCTTTTTCCCATTCCCTTATGACTTTGTCCAGGACCAGGTGGGGATAATCCATCTCCTTGACGTACTGCGGTTTTAATCAAGAAGGCTTCGGAAATTTCTTCCATAAATTTTACTTTTGAGGTTGTGTCGGTCAGTGTCTGCTTGATCAATCGTAGTGTTTTGGGGTCGAGTCCTTGTTCGTCTAGGATGTTGAACAGAGATTTTCGGTCGATGCAGTCGTATGCTTTTTTGAAGTCCACGAACGTGCGGATGATTGGGACGTTCCTAGCTTTATATTTCAGTAATATTTTTAAGTTAAATATTTGTTCAGTACATGAGCGACCGGGGCGAAAACCTGCCTGGTACTCCCCAATTTTGTGTTCTAATTGTTCTTGTGTGTTCTCTGGAGAAGGCATGCTGAGAGGATTTTGTAAGTGACTTGTAGTAAGGAGATTCCTCTGTAGTTGTTCACATCTGTTCTGTCTTTCTGTCTCCCTTCTTCTGCAGCCGGTGGATAAGAGCACATTTCCATTATATGTATGTATATATATATATATATATATATATATATATATATATATATATATATATATATATATATATATATATATATATATATATATATATATATATATATATATATATATATATATATATATATATATATATATATATATATATATATATATATATATATATATATATATATATATATATATATATATATATATATATATATATACATATATATTGTTCTTTAAATTTTTAAAAACACCCAAAAGCAAAATCAAAGCATAGAAACTAGATCCGGACATTGAAGCGGATGTCCTAAATTTTACGGTTTGCCCAAAATACACAAACCAAAAATCCCATTAAGGCCCATAGTAAGTGCCTTTGACTCTCCAACATAGAATTTGGAAAAATATCCTCAAGTATCATGCAACCAAGCATCAAACTTGCCGAGTACTATGTTCACAACCCAGAACATTTGATAAAGATAATTAAAGATTTCCAACTAGAAGATCATGGGGTATATAGCATATCTTGTTCCGACTGCAACAAAACATACATATTACAAACAAACAGACGAATTTCGTCCAGAATACAAGAACATAAAAACAACGTAAAAAACAAACAAACCACTTCCGCTCTGTTCTAGCACTACGTACAAACCGGACATAAAATCAATTTTGAAGGAGCCAAAGAAATAGCAAATATTGAAAACTACAAGGTCCGAACAATCAGAGAAGCCCTTGAAATAGAAGAAAGGGGTGAGCTAAATACGCGAAACGACATTCGCAACATTCCAAAATATGGAAATCCCTTCTGAAAAAAAAGAGGAAAGGCGGCAACATGGCGGCGAGGAAAAAAATCAATCAACAGACACCCGACAGCGTTGCCGAGCGCCACGAATAGTCCGGAACAACCCCGATACAATCTGCGCAATCGCCGGCCGGCTATAAGACCGAGCATTACGACTCGTACACGTCAATTGGACTCGAAGCGGATAATACTTTAGAATGCTAAATGAGATTTTGGCGAAATGTCGTGACTCTTCACAGAATCAGCGGATCGACACCCGGAATGATTTGGAAACATTATCTACCATCCGTGAAAATATTAGATGTAACACACACACATAACTTTTGTAAATTTATCCAACGATTCTTTGCATTATTTTGAATAGAAGTTTCCTTAAAACTTTTATCCAAATTGCAACCATTTTCGCGGAAAACTTAGTTTTTGGTTTCATTGTCCTCTTAAGGTATTACTTCAAAATAAAAAGCCATATAGGTATATTCTAATCTGGTTGCCCTTTCTCCGTAAATAAGAGGCATCTCGTGCCTTTCATTTTTTTTACTAATGTAATTAGTTTTGTTGTAGTTTATTCTTTGAATAATAAGCAATTATTATTTGCCAAATATGCCTTTACACATATTTGCTTAAAATGATAATTATTATACCTTTTCGGTTGGCGATGATTTAATAACTTTGCAATTATATATATATATATATATATATATATATATATATATATATATATATATATATATATATATATATATGCATATAATGGAAATGTGCTCTTATACACCCGCTGCAGAAGAAGGGAGACAGAACAGATGTGAACAACTACAGAGTCAACTTACTTTATATATATATATATATATATATATATATATATATATATATATATATATATATATATATATATATATATATATATATATTAGCCACACTATATCACATTTATTTCACTTTCGCGAGATCATTAAAATTTGTGTAACTGCGAAAGGGGAGAATATGATTAACTCTCCTCAAATCCAATCCTCGAAACACCATGTGTAACTAATTTCACTTAGGGATTTAGATTTGAAGTAAATTATCTTTTATTGGACCTGTCTATCAAAACTTTGGCCACGAAGCAGAAATTTCAGCCAATAACTTGACTCGTGTGCCAAATAGTTCCATATCAAGGCAACACGGAAATGATGGAATTAAATTAATTGTATTTGCTTTTTAAAATAGATTATAATTAATTTAATGATATTGATTAAAATTATGACTATTACTTATCTACAAGGTGTCCCAAAAGAAAGTTTCTTTTTGATGTAGCGATATAAATAAAAGAGAGACAGACGTCCATCAAAAAAGTCTTTATTAATTATTGAAATACCCATTCTAGGAAATAATTTTTTAAAAACAATGTCATCCAGATGTAAACATTCACGCTCACGACTCTCATGTAAACGAAAAGCAAAATTCGTTTGGACGGCTCGACACAGGCTCTGAAATGGTTGACATTTTGTGTCAGATATTTTCTTTTAACTGTACGAAAGAACCCGGTTTATTGACGTAAACTTTCGATTTTAGATAGTCCCGCAAGAAAAAGTCAATATGGCTCAAATCAGGATTACGTGCATGCCAATTTATGTCACCAAGTCTCGGTAGAGACTTGTTGGAAGTGTGTGACGTTGCTCCGTCCTGCTGAAATCATGTTCTTTGATTATAAACACCAAAGTTTTACAGGCCAGATACTAAAAAATTGTCCACGTAACGCTCTTAATTGACGGTAACGGCCGCCTTCAAAAAGTACGGGCCAGTTTTTCGTCTCGCTGACATTCCAGTCCATACAGTGACTTTAGGCGAATGTAGGGGTTTTTGATGGTTGTGTTTCGAGTTCGTTGCACTCCAGTAACGACAGTTCTGCTTATTTATTTGTCCGTTGAGATGAAAACAGTCGCCGAATTATTGTTTTTATAAAATTTTCGCACACACAACGCATGCTCTGCTCCCGAGAAACGTTCCATACCGGATAGATTCCTAAAAGCGGGGCTATAGATTGGCATGCCTCTCATTGTTGTTGCGTTTGCACAGTGAGCCAATGAAATAGAAACTTTTATATGGGACACTTTGTAGTGATACAGAGGACCTTAAACAGTTTTAGTTTGAAAATGATAGTTTCTAACATTCAATTCAAAGAACAGTATTAAAATATTTTCGGTTTCCATACTAGAAATTATATAGTCTATAAGTGAGATATATTAGTCAATATAATTGTTATATAGGGTAGTTTGAGGGAAACGCGTTTTTTGAAGAAGCACGATTCCCTTAATTTTTGGTGAAAAACTATTAAATATTATAAAAACAATTTAAATTTGTATGTTTCAATAGTTTGATTTAAATTTTATTAAAAGTCAATACTCTTTGATCTCTGGGCTATAGGAAGATGAATAGAACTAATATATAACATTTTTTAGTAAAAACCAAAACAACTTGATAGTTACAATGTTATATTACTAAATATGCATCATGGTTATGTTAATAGGTAACTTAGAAAATAAAGAAAACCCCATTTTATTTATGTGGACGATACAAAGCGCGTTTGAAAAACACCTCAGGCTCAAGCAATTTACAGGACTCGAAAGCATAAAAGAAGGGTTTAAACATAAAAGTTGGAGTTTTTTTTTCTTCGCCCTTGGCGATGGATTGAAATATTCTTTCGCTCGCATTTACGTTAGAATTTCAATATTAATATTTATCGTGAGCTTTGTTAAAATGTCAATTAAACGCTTTAATGCACTTTTATTGTGCTTGTTCCTTTTCATGACAGGTTAGTGAATTAGTAAATGAAAAATTAAATATTTATTTGATGTCGAGTTAACGAATCTAATAATTTATTCAGTATTAATATTATACCAAATGTGTATCTTTAAATAAGACAGTTTTTTCACTTTAAAAATCAAGTGAAATAAATTAGAAACTCCTTATGGTCGTATAAATTCTTAAGGGTAGAAATGGAATACCATATACGAGGTGTGTAAATAAAGAAATGGGACTGATGGCATAGCGTTCCATCTGGCAATGACACTTAAACCCTGAAGATGACTCTCATTTTCTACAATATGTAATTACTGCTGACGAGTCTTTCATTTTTGAATACGACCCGGAAACAAAGTTCCAAAGCCAGAAAGTTCCATTTCATTTCAGCCAGAAAAAAAAACAGGGAGAGCAAATCAAAGATCAAAAGCTTGCTGATTTTCTTTTTTGATAGCCAGGGGATCGTTCATAGGGAATTTGTGCATTTGTGCAGCATTTTTACCGAGAAGTTTTTGTAAAACTTCGAAAAAGGGTCATTCGTGTGAGACCGAATATCAAGAACACCTGGATGATGCATAACGACAATGCGCCTTGCCACACAGCGATTGTAGTTAACAAGTTTTTTGCAAATAAAAACATCATTGTGGTTCCGCAGCCCCCTTATTTACCAGACTTGAACCATTGTGGCTGTTTCCTTTTCCCAAGATTGAATATTAATCTCAAAGGACACTATTTTAGGATATTGGAGAACATTGAAAAGGCCGCAACCGATCAGATGAAGGTGATTTCAGTATCTGAGTTTCAGTACTCTTCATAGTAATGAAGACTGAACAAACTCTCTCCAGCGAAAAGTGGCTTTCTAGGCAACTACTTTGAAAGAGACAAAAATTAAAAATCCGCCTGATTACTTTATTTACAGACCCCATATTATATTTTTATAAAATATTTATTATTAAAACTTTTAAAAGATCAATTTTTTAAATAAAACATTTTTTTTTTCGAAGCCATTTTATGATTCGAAGCCACACACGTTACTGAATCTTACACCAAAGCTCAATATATATTCTGCGATTCGTATTAAAAATAAGCCCGTGTTTGGTCGATAAGCTTTGTTTCTCTTTATGCTATTATGGAAACAATATTCTGAATTACAATAATTTGAGGGTTATTTTTATTGATTTATTAAGAAAATACGAGCGAATCTATGGGAAAACGAGTTTCCATGTCTAAGACTTGAAATTCGGTAATTGTGGCAAGGTATATGTAATTGAACTATGTTCAAAATTTGAAAATTATTCGCTCTCTAGTTTTTTAGAAAAATGATATTTTCAACCTTTCTTATACATAGTCTCTTACGGTAGAATGATTTCTGCCACGGATTTTTTTATTTTTTGTTTTTTCAACTTTATAGAATAAAAAATATCATATGATAAAATTTAATATTTACAGAAGATTACTATATATGAATAATATCGGGTTATCAATATAATTATAAAAATAATTGAAGTTCAACTTTTTTTTCAACTTTCGATTATAATAACCACACTCCATCAACGTCGCGCAACCAGCTGTGAAAACAAAGAGATAGAGTTATAGCTAAAAAGAGAGATTACTATGTATGACATTTCTGAATTTGAAGTTGAAAAAGTTATTTTTCCTACAGAATTTACTCTTGTATTTAGAATGCATATTTTTTAATATAAATTTTCTAGCTTGTAACGTCACAATATACGCGTACACAATATACACTGGGTCACATACACAATATACACTGAGTCGCACAAGACAATTAGTTACTTTTTTTAAATAATAATTTATTAACAATTATGAAGTTTGTGTTAGTATTATAACTAAAAATTGTGCATTTTTGTAACTATTTTAAATTTTAGGAAAACAAAAAAATCATTATTTTGACTCAATAAGTATTGCTAGTACTTTCTTAAATTTAAATTTTATTATTCAAATTTAATGCTACGAAATTACCAGTCGACCACAATTAAATATAAAGCAAAGTCAACGCAAATTAATAATATTAAAATTACATTATAAGAATATTTTAGTTCACGGCTTCAAGTGAAGAACTTCTCTCTAGGTAATTTGGAAATTTGAAGACCATAACGTCGTTGAAGATGTTTACGCCGTTTATTCAGAACAAAATGTAGCTGCATAAGTGAAAGTGAATCAAATGTTCAACAAAATGGCTCTTTCTACCACCTTTCTACCTTCTTTTTAACTTAGGCTTAAACTTTTCTATCTATCTAATGGTGGGGGAGCGGATTTTCAAGATCACTGCTTATCAGGGTATCTAGTCATACTCGTACACTACTGACTCGTTCTACAGAAAAATTAATTAATACTAACTTTAGCTTTATCGTTGTTTCCTTCATATTGTTACTTCTTTTAGCATACAACGTAAAAAAACGAAATAATTCAATGGACTCACAAAAAATAATTGAAGTTAATTGATAAACATTTGGCGATATAGATATTTTCATAAATTGAAGTGAAAGCACACGTTCAGTCTATACTAATCAGCCTTTAACGTCCATCCTTTGATATAGGTCTCCTCTTCTGTTTTTCAACTTTCTCTGCCTTCCTCTTTTTCTTTTCTGTTCCCATGTATCCAGTGTAAGATCATTTTATTCCATCTTTCACCTTTATGTCTTACAATATGACCGGCAAATTTCCATTTAACTTTCTATTTTCTAAGACGTTAATCAAGTCAACTAAATGTTGACGTTTAAAACATTTAGTTGACTTGAACTAATGCTAAACGACCACCACAAGTGCCGCGCGTTTGCAGACGGGATCTTAGAAAGCCCCTTGGCTGATGTCAATTTTTATAAATACATTACGTTTAAAGATGGGGCGCACTTTCATCTTGAACAAAACTGAAGATTCGGCGGCGAGGTATCGTCAGACGATTATTTTTTCAAAATGAAGATGGAATGCCACTTTTAAGTCAATGTAGATGAAACATTCATTTTCCTCTTTTACACCGAAAAATACAAAAATTATTTTCTTTTTATATTTTTTATGTATAAACTAATAGCAAAAGAAAACGTTAATTTTTGGAAATTCATAATGTAAGAATTAGAGGAAAAATATCAAATTAAAAAAAAAACGTTCTTCTCCTACACCGAAAAATCCAAAAGTGATTTTCTTTGTATGTGCTTTATATATAAAAAAAATCATTACCCGAAATCCAGTTATGAAAGAGGGTGAAGACATTTCTTCCTCTCTCTATTGCGACATATCTCCTTTTTCTCTCCATCTCACCTTTTTATGCATACCTGTTACCTAAGTAAGGTCTGGGATGGCGTGAGCTGCATTTGATTACAGCCTACATCTGACACGGTCGATGTATATGGTCTTAGCCTTGGTCATTCCTTCAGTTGCTTTTGAACGATCAGCTCGAGCCAGACTGATAACCGCTTAAGACCAGAAAGCAATCTCGGAAGAAAGAGAAAGAAATAAAAAGAAAGAGATATCTTGCTGATTTTTGATGGCGACTCAAGGAATGGGTAAACATGTTTGGGTGGGGAACGAAAAAAAAATCTTGTTTTTGAATATTTTTAATATTCTCTACAAGCCCCCTTGCTAGATCAAATAGTTTTTAAGATCTGTCTCAACGGTGGTATTAACGGTTAATTTCAAATGTCAATTAAACCCTTTCAAACCGAATTAGGAAACAAAACTTGTCTTTAATTTATTGATTCTCTATCTGCATTTAACGTTATTTCATCAAAATCGAGAGGGAGTAGTTTTTCTGGATTTGCTGTTGTAAGTTTAGGTTTAAATTAAACGGTTTTGATTCTACCTATGATATTTCCCAGATATATGGTATTCATTAATAAATATTTATTCGTTAATATTGGCATCAATAGAATAATCCTTTTACAACTTTAATGTTGGCATTATCGACAAGCCCTTCAACTTAGATTTGTTTTTGCAGTTTTGCGGTATTTTAAATTTTTAGATCAACTGATCTTCTGCCCTACTTTTGTAATATTATATATCACCTGTATTTCCATTTCTACTCGAGTACTTCTAAGACATGTATTAGGTTCATTCGTTATTTTCATTAGTTTATCTTTTCAACTCTGCCATATATATTTCTATTTAAATGAATAACAAATCTTGAAGGTCAAAGCTTATTTCAAACAATAAAACATGGAATTTCTCTTTGGTTAATTATATTAGCATCTCAAGACATAAATCGCCATGTAAACTGTATATAGAGCTCCTTTCGGACTGATTGAATTATATCTCGGTCTGGAGAAGTTTTCCGCGAAAACAACTCTTAAAGGAGCAATTTCCTATTTAATGAAAAATGCTTCTTTTGTTCTAAAGCAATATACGTTCGTTGGGTTTTGTTTGACTATAGAGAATAACTAAATTTATCGCCGGTATACTTACGGAAAAGAATTATTTACATGTAATAATAATAATAGGTAACCAGTTCATTAAAATAACCGAGATTGATTATACTTAAAGTATTTTATAAAACTCGTTTTTCAGCAGAACAGTGTACGGCTCCATATGGGTATTATCCTTAATGTTAAAACATAGTGCATTTGAATTGCATAGTGCATAGTGAATTTGAATATTTGCAGCAACACTCACCTTATTTGCCAGACTTAACATCGTCGGTCTACTTGTTTTTTCACGCCTGATAAAATACGTCGCAGGCCAAATTTTCAGTAGACGACGACTACTCTGTATTCATATTTTAAATTTTTATTGAACCATAGTGGCCTTTGTCATTACTTATCCACGTCATCAGCTGGGCTCGAATCTAACGCAAGGAGACATGAATATAAACGAACAGAGCAAGACGTAGTCAACCAAGTCAACAACCATATTGACGACGGCTGTGAAGTCAGAAACCGATCCTGGGAGGTACTTGTCTCGACATGATGGGGATGGCTGGTTTGAAACGAACAGAGGTACGTGGAAGTACGTATGAAAGATTTCTGTTATTCAAATATCTCTCTCCACGTCCGCTCTACGCTATCCTTTGAGCATACCTTATACCTACATCTAAGGTTGTGGGAAAAATGCATCGCGTAGTTCCGACAACAGCGAACATTCACCGTAGGACGGCGCGAGTTACATCGAGATTGCGACCCGCCATCAATATGGCCAGTTCACTTGGTCTTGCTCTGTTTATTTCTTTTCAACTGTCTCCTTGCGTTAGACTCGAGCCCAGCTGACGACGGCTGTAAGAGCAGAAACCAGCCCTGGGATATACTTGTCTCGACGTGATGGCGATGGCTGATTTGAAATGAACAGAGGTACGTGGAAGTACGGATAAAGATTTGTCTTATTCAAAAAAAAAAAAATATATATATATATATATATATATATATATATATATATATATATATATATATATATATAATCGCAATAATCTCGAAAATATTTACCACATTTTACTTACCATGTAAACATAATCAGCGAAACAAGCGTCATGGAGTTTAAATAAATGATTAGGTATTTAGTGGTAAATCTCTTCGAGTTTAGTGTTTTCGAGAGGTTACAATAGAAGAATTGAGCTGCATTTCAATAGATAACCAGTGTAATTCAACAAGGCATATCTCCTCAGTCACTCTTGCAACCAGAGTAGGTAACAATACCTTCCGAGTAAGCCAACAATTTAGTCTCCCTTTTTTATTTTGCTTGCATGTTGGTGATATTTACACTATTTGTCAAACAGACTAAATGATTGATGCGGGATGAAATACAAAACTTATTTACTTGCGTGCCCAATCAATTCGAACCAGTCATAATTTTTTTTGAAGCACTGAGGAGAGAGTAAATTTTGGAAACTATCTCCAAAGCCACCATCGAAGTCTTTGGAACGTCCAAAATCGTGTCTAATCGCTTTCCCTTCATCGTAAATTTTAGTTTTGAGTTTCAATCCAAATGAGCCGACATACATACCACTCTTTTTAGAGACAAGCAATCGTCTTCAATTTCTGTTTTTTTTTGTGGCTTTCATTTTTTGCACATTTTGTTTTCGCAAATTTTAATCAAAATTTAATCGTTGAAATAAAATGTCTTAAATGAATTAGCTCCAACTGTTATATATGAAACTCATTGGATTGATGTCAATGCTCTGCCATCCTATAATCTTGTAACCTATAATACTTAAAGATTTTCTTACGGCATATTATGTCACTACCGCAAATAGTTTTATAGAAATTATTTTAAAAAAATTCTGTGACACTTCTACCCAACTGAAAAAAACAAAACTTAATCATTCAACCGACACTGAAAATAGAGAATATGCTTGCACCTTGAAATTTCTGGTAGGAAAAACATTATTATTTATATATTACATAGGCTGTATGGGAAAGTACTTTCGTAAATGTAACCAATGATTATTTGCATTTTTTGAGCAAAAAATGTTCTTAAAATATTGAATTGCGTTAAATGTATCCAAAATGCAAGCATTTAGTGCATCGAATTTCCGTTTTTTGTTACATTGACCTCTTAAGGTATTACTTGAAAATAAAATGTAAAATTCTTATAGCCATTTATTTATAAGTTTCAGCATAAGCAGCATTCAGCAGTTTCAGCATAAATTTGTTTTGTTACAAAAAAGGAAAACTTACACATTCTTGTCGTTTAATATCAAAGTTGAAGTTATTAGCTCTAATTTTTCACTCCATATCACGTTTTAACCGATTCACATTAAGAAACACATGATTAATTGATGTAATAAATTATCTGTACACGTCCACCATCCCATTTCTGGTGAAAGAAGCTTCATCGATTGATAGAATGTGGAATAAAAAATTTGGATTTCTTTGGTTCTGGTCAATAAACCATTCACAATATTTTTGCCTGTGTGGAAAATCAGATGGTAAGAGTGATTGTACCCTTTGTACATCATGAGGATAGAATACTTGCTTAGTGTTTTGTATACAATCCAATCTCCAACTTATCGCGCAACACTTCAGTACTGGTAGAATCATCTTCAACAAGATGCAAAATATGTTCTTCGCCTTCAGAACCTATTTCTCGCTGATGCCTTACATTAAATTCTAGAAACTCGGACAAATGTTTGCCGAGTTGGAAGCGGTCTTTCTGGGTATCGTTGCCCATACATACGCCTTTACCTTTCGGAATTTTGGAGAGCTTCTTCGGAATTACGAAGCATATCGTAATATTCCCGTATAGAACGTAAATGCAATCACTGACATGCATTGAAATATTTTTTATCCCTGTTTTGAAATAACATTGTAAAACATTGCTACATCATTGTTGGCTGATTGACCCGACAGACGTTGTCCTGTCCAAATTTCAATAAATGTGTTTCTAATCGTTTTTTTATCCTGAGAACTTTTTCCAAGACCATAACGAATAAAACGTGTGTGTGTGTGGGCGAATGGTCTTGAGTTCATACAAAAATGCCATAGAAAAAAAGCACTTTCAGTTTTTTCCGAATGTTCCAATTTTCCTGGCAACTTTTCCAATTTTTCTTTCCTTAAAAAGCTTATTCGGATTATTACGAACATTAAAAAAAAATAGCCAAATCGGTCTAGCGCTTCTCAAGTGATGCGCTAGTTAAATGTGAAGACCGACAACTTTCCTTTTAAAAAACTTTATTTTACAATAAGGGCACTTAACTAATGAAACAATATTATGAACAGCAATACAGCTTTGACACTATAATATTGAGTAACATTAACATTACAATTCTTTACTTATATACTATAACAATGCCTTAGTCAGCGCTAGGCAAGCGATAACCGTCGGTTTGGGGTTATTACTCCTCCACCCTTAGTTTTTTCGACGTCCTCGTCGACAAGTTTTTGTAATAGTTTTATCGGAACAGATTTGTCTCTTTTCTGTTTTTGCCATAGATATATCACTAAAGCTATAACAAAGAATAACATAATACATATGATTATAAATATATAATGAGCCTGTTGTTGAGGAATAACATCTTGCATATTTAGTGGCTCCATTAAATCTTCTTTGACTTTCCAGGGATTCTCTAAGTGTTTGATTTGTAAATCTAATGTTAAATTAGAGTCCTGGATGTTGTCACTTGTCGGAATTTGTAAGGAAATATTGTTAATTTCTAATGAATATTTATGTTGGCCGATGATCACATCGCATTGGCTCTGAATAAGGTTACAATGCTGGCGATCAGTTTTTTGAAATTGGAAACAATTTTCATATATTGTTTCTACAGTTTTCGTACCTAGCAAAAGTGATTTATGATAAGTTAGTGCATGTACTTTATAGTTATTTTGAATAAGAGCATATAGACAGTCTTTTGAAAAGAGCATCCATTGGCAATAGGGTTAGACCAGATCCAATTTGAGTTAACTTCTTTGCATTGTTCGTACCATAAATTGTTACAATAATATTTACTAGGTGTTATCATCATTTTACAATCATTCCTAGGTACAGGGTATACAAATTTTAAATTACATACATTTCTTTCAAAGATCGGTACCCTAATAACTAGAATTGCCATTTCAGTTAATATCATAAGACCAGTTTTGCAAATTAATGTAAGATCTGACAAATGTTTTATTGGCCATAGAGCATTTTTGGGATAGTGTATTTCTAGATATTTCCACATGTCTTTAATATCATTTACATTTAATATTTCGAGGTCTAACGTCTTTAAATGCGCAAAGGATATGATGCGTAATAGTTTTTCTAAACAATTATTTAATCGACTAATTTGTAAATACTGGTTTTGCATTGTAAGCATTAGATTCACCTCGTCACTAGACTTCAAGATTGCATAGCGAATAGTTTTGGTATTTTCGTCTGCGAGTTTCATATTATTTTCCATTTTGCTGATAATGTTACCGGCGAATGAACTGAGGTCATTTATCTTATGCATGGTATTTAACTGATTATGCTTTAAAATCTGCAGATTTTGCGTTATTGTCTCTAGGTCATTGTTGTCTAAGTTTCCTGTAATGAACTTGATACCGCTTCCAAGGAAGTTTATTAACCCACGTTTCCTGCGACTTGAATCGTAGTTAGTCAATTTTGCATATGTGTCGTATGTATTATTGAATGCTTCAAAGATATATTGAAATTGGGTCGACGTTAAATTATTGTTTTGCTTATTTACCATATGATTTATAATAAGAACATTATTGAATAAACTAGTTAACGTAAATCTTAATTTTGTCATATTAAAAGGAATATATGTTGTATGATAATGACTTACAACTAAAGAAGGGGATATGTCTTCAGTGAAATAGCCATTATTTGATAGCTTGTGTACCTGAAGTGCTTGGCATTGGTTCGATGGATTCTGCACTGTCAGGAGCAGGAGGCTGAAAGGGAGTAAGAGTCTTTCTAAGTCTCTTGATTTTTCTTGCGTGTGTGGTTATGGGTTTTTTCTTTGAAATGCCTGTTATCTTATTTTTGTTTGTTTCGGTAACTTTAGTCGGTATGTACTGAGGGTTCATTTTATTGCGTAGGGTATTTTTCCTATAGATAGTCTGATCGGGAATTATTTCAGGGGGTTGTTCTGTATTATTATTTTGTTTTTGTGTGTTTTCGGATTGCTTTCTGTAAGTGTTTTTGTAAATATTTTCATGAAAAGGTATTAGTTCACTTTTTCGTCTTTGATTGTATTGTTCGTAAATAGTAAGGTCGTTATTTATATTAGGTTCATTAAGGTAGGGGCCGTATAGTATTGAAAATGGAGAGTGACCCGTGGTCGAATGAATACTTTGATTGTATATTAGTATAGCGGAAGTCATTAAAGTTTTTGGCGTTTCATCAGGATTTTGCAATTTCAGAACTTGTAATTTTTCTAATAATGTGGAATGTAGTCTTTCTATTGGACTGTTGGAAGATGAATTTCCAGATGTCCTGTAGTGGACTTCTATACAAAATAACTGACAGAATTCTTTGAAAAGGTTATTTTTAAATTCTGCACCATTGTCAACGACAATTTTCGAGGGAGAATTATGATGGGAGAAATAGTGCCTTAATTTTCCAACGATGGTAACTGCATTTTTGTCAGTTACGAAATAAGTTTGAGCATATTTTGAAAATGAATCGATGATAGTTAAAAATTGGCAGTTTAGGAATTGAAATATATCGAGATGTAGAGTCTTAAAAGGTTTTTCTGCTAAAAGTGGGCCTTCATAAGCTATTTTGTAGGGATGCCTTTCGTATTTACTTTGCAAACAGATTTCACACATATTCACGATGTTAGTGATAGAATCTCTTAAGTTGGGCCAATAATATTTTTGCTTAAGATGATTGTACGTTTCTGTTATGCCGTTATGATTGGTTTGATGATAGGTGGAAATAATTTCTTTTTGTTGGTTAGTGTCAGTGATGTCAGTCAAATATATGTTAGAAAAGATTAGCTTTGCGGATGGGTTCAAGTTTGCATTGATGATTCTTTGGAATTCTATTCTCAGTTCTTGATCTGGAGTATAAATTGTGAAAGACGTGTCAGGTCTAATTACTTCTTTCAATATTTTGATTATATCCTCTTGAGGTTCCGTCTTGGAGATTTCAATAAAATGGTGATTTTTCTTAAAAGTTTTTGAATATGAGTGTTTGAATTTTTGACCGTAATTAATGATTAGGCGATTCGTGGCATAGTTAACAGGTAATTCAGATATCGGGAGATATTTTCCTCGGGTGTCATTGTTGGAATGTACAGTAATGTCGGAGGTGACATCTTCGTCTCTTGTATTTTCGGCAGTATTTTCTTTGTCTACGTTTTTGTTAATATCTTTTACTTGGTTTGAAATAATTTCGTTATATTTGTCGCTATGGACAAAGTCTGCAAGATCGAATTCGGCGAGATTGGCAACTGTATCGTCAACATTGGGGACACTTGAATGTGCGTCGTTGGATTCATGAATATTAAGTTCGATACGGGAGAGAGCATCGGCAATGACATTTTCTTTACCCTTTTTGTATTTAATTTCAAAATTGAATTCTTCCAATTTGAGTCTCCATCTAATTAAACGGGAGTTGGGTTCTTTTATCTTGTAGAGCCAAACTAAAGGATTATGGTCTGTTTCAATGATGAACCTTTGTCCATATAAATACGGGCGAAAGTGTTTAGTGGATTCAACTATAGATAAAAGTTCTCTCTCAATAGTAGAGTAATTTCTCTCAGCTGTATTGACGGTTCTGGAATAGAATGCAATGGGATGTTCGTTTTGAGAAAGGACGCTTCCTATTGATATGTTTGAAGCATCTGTGGTTAATTTGAATGGTTTACTATAGTCGGGGTACTGTAGAATAGGACAGTTCGAGATTAGCTCTTTGCATTTTTGGAAGGCGTTTTTGTATTCAGAATTTTCGGTATCGACAGAACTACCTTTTCGGAGGCATTTGGTTAATGGAAATGTGATTCGTGAAAAATTCTTTATAAATCTTCTGTAATAGCCTACCAATCCCAAGAACGCTTTTATTTCTTTTTGGCTTTTTGGGATGGGATAACGTTGGATGGCTTCAACCTTTGTTGGATTTGGTTTTATCCCTTCTGAAGTGATAACATGCCCTAAGAAGGTAACTTCTTTGCAAAGGAATTCAGATTTGTCGGACTGTACTTTCAAGTTTACTTCTTTCAATTTTTTCAGTATAATTCGAATATGATCGATGTGTTCTGAAAGAGATTTAGAAAAGATAACAATATCATCCATATAAACGAAGCAGAATTTGTAGATGTATTCTCTTAATATTTCGTCCATCATTCGTTGAAACGTGACAGGGGCGTTTTTGAGGCCGAATGGCATTCTGAGGTACTCAAAATGACCATTATTTACAGTAAATGCCGTTTTTTCAGTGGATTCTGGGCTCATTTCAATCTGGTGGAAACCTTGAGCTAAATCAAGAGTGGTGAAATAAGTGCATTTTCCCAGATTATCGAGAATGTCGTCTATGCGTGGGAGTGGCCATTTCTCTTCCACTGTCACATCGTTAAGTTGGCGGTAATCGATCACTAGTCTAAACTTCTTTTTACCAGAAGCATCTGCCTTTTTTGGAACGATCCATACTGGGGCGGAATAAGGTGATACCGAAGGTCGAATTATTTTATTGTCTAATAGTTTCTGAATTTGAGCTTGTATTTCCTGATTCATGGAAGGTGGATGTCTATAAGATTTTACATAGACAGGACGATCATTTGTTGTACGGATAACGTGTTTCGTCTGGCTAGTAAAAGAGAGATCGCATCCTTCGTGATACATAATATCTTTGAAGTCGTGAAGAAGAGGTATGATTTTTGATTTCTCTACAGGTGTTAAGTGATCTAACCTTAGTTGTTTTGTCGGGTCGAATTTTTGTCTGTTATATTCGCGAGGAGGGTCTATTAAATCGAATTGATCTTGGGGAATAACTTTTAGTCTTTGATGAAAATTAATACTAACTTCAGGAGTAGGATTCGGAATTTTACAATATCCATTCTTTACATTGATTAAACTATCAGGTATAATATGATCTCCAATTGTAAGAGAAGGTAAGATAGCAACGCCGTTTTCGTGATTTACCGGAATAACGAGATAATTGTTATGAAAATTGTGGATTGGTTGAACTAAAGGTTTGTTATAAGCGAGAGAAAATGGAATTTTTATATTTTGAAGTGTTAGAATTTTTTTTTCGTAGTCTATTAGTGCGTGTAAGTTTCTCAGATCCTTTGTTCCTATCAGTGCATCGAAATCGTTATGCCAATTTAACACTTTCATTCTAATATCGTAATTAAGTCCTAATTCTTTTAGTAAAGGTATTATTAAATTTGTATCTTCTTTATATCTAGTTTTACAAGCTGTAACTTCAAAGGGTTCGAAAAAGAGGTTTTCTGGAAATAAATTAGCTACTTTCGGTGTTATTATGGAATCAGTAGCACCGGAATCTATAACGACAGATATTTGCATTTGGAGAAGATAGAAATATGGTAACTCGATCGTTTGGGCTATGTTGTTTAGGTTGATGGCAGATAAGGGCCTATCTTGTGAAAATTTTCAGATATATTATCTGGATTATCTTCAGCGTTTCGTTCTCCAGTAGGGGATGGTTGACATAATTCGATGTGAGACATTTCTGAAGGGAAATCTTGTTGTTGGAAATGATATTGTGAATAGTCATATCCTTGAGGGGGTTCAGAAGGTTCCTCTATGAAATATTCTTCATTATAAGGTTCAGTATACGTCTCCACATTTGTTAGTTCTTGAGAGACAAATTTTCTTGGACCTGTTGGTTGAAAACCGTTGGGATACCTATGAGGTGGTCGATTCTGGAATATTCTCGAAGGACCTCCAGTGGAAATGGACATAGGTGTAGGGGCATCTAGTTTAATAGGTTTATTATTTTGTAGTGCAAAACTATTCCTGGGTTTGCCAAACACTTGAGCGTTTGTCGGATAATGCCTCTGAACTGGTCGAGGTTGAATGTGAATTGGTTGGCTAGGAAATCTCGATTGTTGCGTTTGCGGAAAATTAATTGAATGTTGAAAGGAGTTGAATGGTTTTTTCATATCTTGGTGGAATTACTTGAATTATTTGCAAAGTTGACTTGCGATTCTATCATATTAAAGTTTACAACGTGCGTATAAGCGTTATCAAGTGTATCAGGATTTTGTAGCATAAGCATTGTTTTCAAGGTTTGTGGCGAATTTGCAGTTAAAATTAAAACGGCAGTTTTCTGTATTTGACTAAATAAAATTAATTTTGAATTTTGATCTTGAACTTCGCACTGTATTTTTGAAAATATTCTTTGAACAAATGCTTTAAGTCGATCTACGAAGTTAAGGATGTTTTCATTCTTATTTATTTTGATGTATTGCAATGCTGCATTAAAATTTGGTAAGTAATTGGATCACCAAATTTTTCTCTTAAAGCTGTTTTTATTTCGAGCCAATTATGCAGATCTGGTTTTGAGAGAGGAAATTCTCTAGCATTATCTACTAATTTTGATTTTATCGCGGCCAAAATTACTTTATTTTGATTTTCATTATCGTTACTAGAATAAAGATAATGAAATTCGTCTATAGAAATTAAGAAACTCTCCAAATGACTTTGAGCACCGGAAAAAGTTGGCAAGAGTGACGTGTGGAATCTGATATTTTCCATGTTTGGTTGACTAGTATAATTAATATTAGAATCTAAACTTAAATTACTTAAAAGGTTTAATAAATCTTCTTGATTTATTGAGTTTGAACGTGTTTCTGTATTTACTTGACTTTCACTTAATCCTAATTTTGCCCTATTATTCAATAAAATCTTTGTTAAACGTTTAGAAGTTTCAGACATTCACATAGAAATATGTAAAATGGCAATTCAGTTTTAACTTACAATATAATCAAGGATGGATCCATAAAGCTTATACTGTTTAGTTCCACAACCAAAGGGTTCCCTATAAAGGCGTGGCTGGATGGCGGTCTGAATTGTTGGTCTTCTGGGGTAGGCAGGAACTGGACCACAGCTTCTCTGACAACACGGTAGACGATAGCTTGATCTCGAATTCTCACCTTTCTTAGATAGTGCCTTAAGACTTGAAAATCACTTCTGCACAACGGTAAACCGATAAAGGGCAGAATGACACTATCCTGTTCGCAGCGCCAGTTAAATGTGAAGACCGACAACTTTGCTTTTAAAAAACTTTATTTTACAATAAGGACACTTAACTAATGAAACAATATTATGAACAGCAATACAGCTTTGACACTATATATTGAGTAACATTAACATTACAATTCCTTACTTATATACTATAACAATGCCTTAGTCAGCGCTAGGCAAGGGATAACCGTCGGTTTGGGGTTATTACTCGCTTACCAACAAACAGCATTTAATTTTTATTTATATA
Source organism: Cosmopolites sordidus (assembly GCA_031761425.1). Lineage (NCBI taxonomy): Eukaryota > Metazoa > Arthropoda > Insecta > Coleoptera > Curculionidae > Cosmopolites > Cosmopolites sordidus. Next base: position 261,243 of record JARFXV010001040.1, on the reverse strand, counting down.
GATTTGTAGTTTACTCATTAAGTAATAACCAAGTAATGTTTACCAAATATGGTTTTAGACATATTTACTTAAAATGTTAATTCCTATCATAGTTTTTCGATTCGTGATTTAATAACTATACAATTTTTTCCTCAGGAACCGTTAGGTTTTTGACCTTTGTAAGAAAGTAATTTCTTTAAAATTATTTGAAGAATCGTTGGTTAAATTTTCGAAAATACCTTCACTTACACCCTGTACTATGTAATGAATGGATTCAAATATAGCATTGCTTGTTACGCGAAGATTTAACCAATTACATTTTCCATTGGATGAATTGTGTATACATTTTTTCAACAGCTACATAATGTTATATAGTGATTCCATACTTTATGCACTGCAAAACAACATTTTGATGCATTTTATAAAAAAACAAATTCAGACATTTTCGAGCTCTTAGTGGTTATCTTTTGCAACGTGTGACAAAAGAACTTACCGAGAAAGAAACTACATCGAAAAGACTTAAGCGCATGCCATTCAACAAATTGCCCATTGAATGAACAGATTCAAGTGGCTTTTGTGAAAGGTAATTTTCTCGTAAATGAAAATGGGCATCGTTTATTAAATTTCTTACAATGAAATATCGTTTTATTGTATTCTCAAGGGAGAACTGAAGGGAAACAGCTTTAATAGCTATACCTTTATATATATAAAAAAAATGGTCAGTAGACAGACTTATCTAATCCATTTATGATTTACTTTCATAATTTCCTATATAGTCTTTAAGACCATTATTATGTAACGTATGAGAATAGTTTAAAATTTAAACATTTCCTACTTTTATAATAGTTAAGACATCATTAAATCATCTCCTGATGATGATAACATGGTTAGCGAAACGCAAGTCGAGAAGTTTAAAAAAGTGATTTGTTTCAAGTTTAATAATATTTATATAAAACAATTTTCATTAGAACAAATGATTTTAATTATACCAGAAATGATTTTGAATATATCATGGGTTTACATTTGAATATATCTAATTTTGTTAATGAAAAAACTAGCGTATTTTTAATTCAAACAGTGGACATATTGCAGAATTAATAATTGTTAACCGATTTTAAATTGTATATGTTTATGATTATATATAGCCTCTTGAGAGACAAGTGACTGTCTTAAACTTTTGTTTCCAAACTGTAGATGCTTTAAAAAAAATATTCACAATAGATGGTCCAGGATTATATTACAGCAGTAATTAGTAATAATAACATTATTTTAATGAATAAAATACATGGCATGTATACAAATAGTAAAACAATATTTTTTATATTCATTTGTAGCAAAAGTATCAACAAATATTTTAGAGGGATGTTAACGTTCGGGAATGATTAATGTTTGATGTATGTCAATATCAAAAACAAGAAAAAAAAATCGGTTTACACCATACTTATTATTAGAAAAAGGACAGTTGAATAAAATTGAATAAAAAGTAAAAATTACGATTCTAAGAAGAAGATGATACGACCACGACAATGATAACTACAAGTGATAATCCGGTATTTTTTATTTTATTATGTTGAAGAACGAATAATGTAGTTATGGCAGTGGCGGCTCGTGAGGGAGGGCGTTGGAGGACCGCCTCTCCAGCATTTATCACAGTAAACAATTTTTCAGAGCAAAACATCATATTTTATTTCCGTTCAGTTTCTTTCCTTAAACTCATTTTTCTAGTTCACCTCCTCTATAGGGTTTCAATAGCACGAAAAGTAAAAAGGAGGAAGGGGAAAGCAAAAAAAGTCCTCAGCAGCACTATTTTCTTCTACGCCCTCTCACTTTAAAAATCCACGAGCCGCCACTGAGTTATGTTTTGAAAATAATGACGCTCAACTGTCCTCCTCGGATCCGTGCGGTGGAATATATTCTAAAGACCCATTTTTGAACAAAAAAAAATCCGACCAAGCGCACTTCTAGCTTAATCGATTTGTGAACAAACTTAACTGCAGGATTTGGGCCTATGTGAAATTCGAAAGTGATTCAGGAGTTACATCTTTATCTTCAGAAAGCCCCGTTTGTTATGGTTTTTGTGTTGTAGGAATGAAAGGCTCTTATTTTTTTGAAGAAGATAATGAAAATCGTGTTCGTTAATTGTGAACGCGATAGGAATATAATAACAGAATATATTTGGTCTGAACTGATAAATGTAGATATAAACTATGTTTACCTTCAGTAAGACTTGGGCAACTTGTCATAAATTTTGCCAGTCAATCGATTTATTGCAAGAAAAGTTTAATGAACCCGTTATTTCTCGAATGGTAATGTGAACTGGCCACCAAGATCATGCGATTTTTCACCCAAAAAGTTTGAATAATACTGTCATGTTATTGTTTTAACAGTTTGAAAGTAATCAATTAACAGTATGCCTTTTGCATCCCAAAAAATTGACGCCATAACCTTTTTGGTCGATTTTGACTACTTTGGCTGTTTCGGAGCTGATTAACCGGGCTCAGTTTAGTTTGCGGTTTGTTGTTGCCGTTCAGGATCATAGTGGTAAACCCAAATCTCATTCATAGTTATAAAACGACGTTTTAAATATATTTTATTCTTTCGAAAAAGATCCAAATATTGGTTGGAAAGTTTTACTCGAAGTCGTTTTTGATCAGAATTTAACAAATGCGGCACCCATCTTGCACATAGCTTTCTCAAATCTAATTCCTTTTTCAAAATATGAAACACCTATTCAGTTGGGATGTCCATGGTCTTAGCAATTTCACTGAAAGTCAATTATCTGTCACCCATATCCATATCTTGTATAGAATTAATTAGTTGTTCAGTAGTTGCACTTATTGGACGTCCAGAATGAGGATCATTATCCAGGTTTGTACGACAACGTTGAAACTCACCTGCTCACTTACAAACCATTGTTTTTGATGGAGCAGACTTTTCTAATACATTTACCATTTCACTATGAATTTCCATTGCCTTTAAACCTTTTTACAAAGAATTTAATTACTGCATTTATAATATTTTCTATTTTAAAAAATAAAACTGATACGTTTACTTTAAACTGTTGTTTTTGTACGAATGAATTGACAGATCGACTTGAAACTTCACATATGTTCATATGAAAGATGAAACTGCAAAATGTAGTAGATTATATAGTTCTTTTATTGCTCTATAGGAGTCGCTCCGCGAACTTTTCAATTAGCTTAGTAACCATTAGTTTTGATTACAATAATAGCAACAAAATATTAAATATATTTATATCTAATCCAGTTTTACTGAGCTTAAGATTGTGAAGCAAAGAAATGTGACTAGAATATTAACAACACTTAAAACTCATTTCAGAAAGATCGCCACTCTTAAAATTAATGTTATTTGATTTTAGTTTAAACTCAAGTTGTTCCGAAAATCTATTAATACTCTAGCCAAAACATGTTCTCACAAAAATGTATGGATGCTGGAGGAGATTACTTTGAAATTTTGTTATTTGTGGGTCTGGCTGAAAAAAAAAAGTTTTTCCTTTTTTATATACTACTGTTTTATGCGGTGTTATTCGCGAATAACATGTTAGGTACCAAAATATGGTGTTTAAAGGTATAAAAGTAATGTTTAATGGTTCAGTTAATAAAATAAGTATATCAGTGCAAAAATATCTATAATATAATAATCTCGATAGTTTACACATTTTAGTAATGCCATCGTCATGTTTTATGATAGGTGTTTCGGTTAATAATGTCAATTTTTTCGCAAAATTTGAGCGTTTATTTCCATAACAAAATAAATTACCTTAATAATCAAAGTGTAGGCCATCGTCAGCATTACTTTTTTGATATCTTTCTGTCAAAGAATGGATTCCAGGCCAAAAGAACTTGGCTTTTTTGATGCCAACCATTCAACAGCCAAATTTTCACTCCTTCATAAGAATGTAAGTGTTATTCTAAAACTCTGTGCCGCATCGATCGAAATAAGTCGTAGTCCGAAAGGCCTAAGTCGGGTGTATACGGCAGGTGGGGTGGTACCTCCCATTTAACGTCCAAATAGTGTTTAACACGTTTTGCAACATGGGACCGAGCATGTATGTATATGTTCAGGAAAGGCGGATTGGGCAACATTCAATGCTTCTGCCAATTGTTTTAATGTATGAGTTGAATCTTCATTCAATAATGCTTGCAAAAGAAGCCATTAGTCTATACTAAAAAATATATTAGTAACTCCATCTCTTAGCAAAATCGACATCATTAACCGAAACACTTGTTAATTTTTATAAATTAAAGATTAAAAAGTCGCAAAATACTTTCGCTTACATATTTACAATTTTCACAAAAAATTGAATTGTCATGTAAACATTTTCATCAGATGATTTTTTGACTATTGTAATTGAGGTTTAATTACATATTTTACCGTTAAAGTACCATCCAAAATACCAGTAAATGCAATACAATGACATGAAACCAATATGTACGATATTCCATGAATGTTTGGTAGAAGAAACGCCAGTTGCTGCCGTTAGAAAAACATTGCGTACAATGTATTAGCGTACATTACGTAAATGAATGTTGAATTTGATGTACGTCATCGTCCTGGGTAACGAAATTTGAATATATTCATATAGCCCCAAAGGGAAGCAGTTGTTCATTGTTTGAGTGTTTTCAAATGAATCAAAATCAACAAAAGTTATTGATTCGTGTTAGGTTTCGAAAGGATTGCATCCTTCTTTTTTTACATTCCAGGATTGAATCGTGCATCGTTTTTTGAAATCATATAGCTGCTGTGGCTTCAGAAAATCGAAGGATTCTTAATGCTGATTGGTATACCACTATTTGCATGTAAAAGTTATTTATGAATTTCATAAAAGAAGCAAAATCGCCACATCATCTTTTATTATCACAATGCACTTCTTAAGTCACTCACATAATCGCGTTTTTGATGTACAGGCAAAACTACTTATTCGCGAGTTATACATTCCGTAAATACGCCTCGAACACAGAGACCGCGAATATGGAATGGTAATTTGTAGGGGCTTATAAGGGATATGTTTCAAGATTATAAAATTAAACGAAAAAATATATAATAAAAGCAATTTAATGAGAGATTTTTTAACAATATTGATAATTATTATCAGGTTGAACTGATTGAACCAACCTTCCGATGCTTGAAATCCTCCATCCGTATGTTCATCACCAAGTTCTTTAAAATTTGCGTGAATACGCTTAGCTTTCTCACGGATTATAGCACCCCTTAGAGGTACTCTGTTCGGGCTACAGTCTTCAATCCATAATGTTAATGCAGTTTCCATTTTTTCAATTGCTACATCACAAACAATTTTTGCTGATAGTGATGTTGATGCTGTAGAATTCCTTATTTTTGTCTTCTGATTTATTGATGGATCGTACAGTTGATTCATTGACATTAAAAAAAAATCGTGATATGGATGAAAACGACTCGCAAAGGCGTAAACCCTCAAGCATTTCTATTTTTACCTTAAGTGGCAACACGAGTTTTTTCGGTAAGAACTAATTTTCTTTTGCTTTCACTCGACATTATAAATCGCGAATAAAACAGAAGAGACACGTGCTATTCACTCCAAATTATAGCGACGAATGACAAGTTGAAGCGATAAAACAAACGATTCGGCACCGATCATGCGAAGGTGGTTTTTATCAAAAGCCATAACGTCACGCGAAACCCGGCGGCGGTGAGTTATTTGACAAATAACTTTCGGCCAAGCGGCAATAAACCTTGTTTGTTTATAAATACTTTAATACTTGTTTATTTTTAAAGGTAACTGGTAAATAAATACATATTTTGTGTAGTTTTAACTTTTTCAGCCGCGAATACAAGAAGTGGTCACAATTTTTTAGTTCGCGGAACGGAACGGAACCGTGAATAAGAAGCTTTGGCTGTACTAAAACTGTATAATCTTGATATATTACCTCGCAATTTATTTTCGTTTCCCAGTATTGAAAATCAGTTATCTGGTCATCAATTTTTTAAAACTATATAAGTGAGGTACATAAGTGGCATACGTAGATTCAACAAAATACTAAGGGAGAATATTTTGAAAAACATTAAAGCCAATTATATACATTAATTTTTGTTTCTCCATAATGTTAGGAGGAACTTTTATAATCACATATGTATGAATTATGTTGTGCTTTATAATGAAATCATATGTTTTGAAATGCTACTAACCACCGCTATTTTCTAAACGAAATTACTTTTCGAACGACCAAATATTTGTATGTCAATTATTTTAGAAATTCAGAGCATGGTAAATATTACTAGTACAAAACATAATAATCTTAAAACAAGCATGTAGGTCTAGTGTTAATAAACAATCTCGGTTTACTGGGTTATAAGGGTCAGGTTTAGCTTGGGGCATAGTAATATGAGTGGGAAATTACGTAATAATATTGATTGTATATTCTAGAATAATATGATGTAAACTTGATGTTGTTGAATTAAAACATTGAGTGTAATATGTATATTTCGTGGTCAAATATCAAAGTTACAGCATAAAGTTGCATAATATAAAGTTATGTAAATATTATCAAGGAATTGTTCGTAAAAAAAAATCTTTTTATTCAAAATATATCTCTTCCGCATCAACTCACCGCTGCGCACATAACCAATGCTAGCATAAGATTTTTTGGGTCATTTTTCGGAATCGCCTTAATGACCCTCGTTCCGGCTTCTTGAAATTATGTAACACTCTCATAAAACGTTCCTTCCATGTCTAGCAATGATCCTGTGAGATGGTGCATTATCGTGAACAAAAACCAACTTCCCGACGCTCGATATTCGGTCCTTACTGGAACGACTTTCTTCCACAAACGCTCCATAACACCCAGATAATATTCACCAATGACATTTTGACCTTGTGGAATGGAAATGGATTTTTTTACATGGCCTAGCCTTGGGCCGTCTTCCAAAGTATCATGACTGTTCTGGAATCGTTTGTACCATTCGAACACACGTGTACGGAATAAACAATCATCACTATAAACGTTTTTCATCAATTCAAATGGTTCTGTAAAAATTTTACCTAGCTTGAGACCACATTTAATATTAGCTTCTGGTATTTTTGTGACAAGGTGAACTTGATAATATGTTTATCGGTTTTTACGATGGCTGTCTCATTTTATAGAGGAATTATACAATTTTCAGATTATATGTAAATTGTTTTAATAGATATCGTTATATATCGTTATATATATATATATATATATATATATATATATATATATATATATATATATATATATATATATATATATGGCGACTACTTTCCTTATGGAGCTGCACAGCTCTGAATGTCTCTTCACCCCGTTTTTTATGACGTCTTTGTATGTACTTTTTATACTTCCCAGATTTCGTTTCTTGTTCTTTACTTTGCCACAGAGGATCTTCATTGGCATTCTCGTCCTTTGAGAATGACCTACCCATATCTGCTAAACTTTTATGATCTGGCATTCTATGCTCAAACTGTTGGCTCTTTCAAGTAGCTGCCATTACCTTGCCATTTTATTCTCAATATTTTCTGGAAGCGGCATTGATGAAATTATTTCAGTTGTTTTACCTTCTTCCGATACAGTACCCAAGATTTAGCTCCATATAGAAGAATGGGAATTCAGACTGGGCATTACAGGCACTGATTTTGCTTTTGCTGAAGTCTCTATTACGAAACGCCCTTCTCATTAGACGTCCAAAATTAGCACCACCACATTTTTTTCTATATTTAATCTATTGTTGCATGTGGGCAGGGCAGGAAATTTGATTGCCCAAATAAGGGATACTCGACCACAATACTTCAAACCCCACTGTATAAGCCTGTACAAGGCATTATGATGAATGTTTCTTCATTTTTTAAAGAGATTGCATTGGAAACCTGGCTCGGTTCACAGTCTAATTTCTTATGTTATTTCGTTGCTGCGACAATACGTTTAAAAACGCCATTTATGTTTAAACAATTTCGAGTTAGCGTCATATTTTTTCCGCGTGGTAAACATGTCGAGTTTCAAGCCAAATAAAGAGCTAGGATTTTAAATGATGTACTTGCAGCTTTTTAATGTTTCAAACGTTTATTATATATTTCAAACGTTTATTGTCCTACATATGTTTCGCCTTGTTAGCGCTTTCTCAAGGGTAGCTTGAACTAATACTAATAGTCAAACATAGTGTTTCCAAGTATACACTTAAAATTATTTTTTGTTTTTTTAACGTCTAGTCTAATTATCCTAAATATCGGCTGATAAAAACCGGGCTATTCAATTAAAATTTGATCTTATCTCACATTCGTGGTTAATATATGACTATTTCTTTAGGATTTTTTAATTTTCAATATTTCTAGTAGGTCTAATTTTTTACTTTTCTTTTCTGAGTGTAATAATACAACATTGTTTATATCTATAAAATGTTTTCAATACAATGTGTAGACATTACGGTGCTTTTTATATTATTTAAGATATAAATTTTTTGTTTTTTTTTATTCTACAACCTATATTTCTACCACTTTGACCGATATTTACCGCTCACCGACATAATATTTACTGTTAATTTTATATACAGCCGATTTATCTAAAGTTTCTGTTTTAGCCTTATTATTAACTAGCATTTATCATTTTTCAACAGTTTGTCAATTAATCCTTCTTTGTAGCCATTGTTTTTTGCTATCTGTTTAATGGTATAGAGCTCTTTATTAAAATTATCTTTGTTTAGTGGAAAACTAATCTATATATTATACTTGGCAAGTCAATCAACTTTGACTTGGCAAAGCAATCTTAGTAAGTCAAACTATCTCCTTTTCATAGTCTAATACATAAGTTACTTAGTTTTTAACTAAAGATAATAAGATAACTTAAGATAATAAAGATAATTTTAATTTAGAGCTTTATACCATTAGCAAAAAACAACGGCTACAAAGAAGAATTAATTGACAAATTGTTAAAAAATAAACAAAGAAAGTTGAATTTACAAGCATTCTATAACATTAAAAAGCAAAAAGACAAATCATTTAAATTTATTAATTACACTTCTAAACTTAGCAATACAGTGTGTAAAAGATTAAATAAACTAGGTTGAAAGACTATTTGTGTAAATAAACTTAATGTAGGTAGAATGTTAGTTAATAATAAGGATAAAACGGATACTTTAGATAAATCAGGTGTTTATTAAATTAACTGTAAGGATTGTGAAGCGGTATATATCCGTCAAAGTGGTAGAAGTATAGGCTGTAGAATAAAAGAACACAAAAAAGATATCTTAAATGATATAAAAAACACCAGAATGTCTACACATTGTTTTGAAAACAATGTTAAATTATTATACTTAGAAAAGAAAAGTAAAAAATCCTTAAGAAAGAACGAACGACCAGCTAAATTTTCAAAACACCCCGGTAATAGATAAGATTATATTGTATTGTATTATTGAATAGCCCGGTTTTTAGCAGCCGATATTTAGGATAATTAGACTAGACGTTAAAAAACAAGAAATAATGTTACCTGTATTCTTGGAAACACTGTGATTGACCATTAGTATTAGTTTGTGCTACTCTTGAGAAAACCCTTACAAGGTATTTTCAAAATGTTTCACAAGCAACTAACTGCGGAATCCATCTACAAATAATGAGCATTTGCAGCATGTTTTGCATTTCTTGTTCAATCAAAAGAAAAACGCGAGTGAATGCCGTCGTATACTTGAAAACTTACGGTAACAATATTCCAACACAAGACGCTTGTGGAAACTTACGGTGACAATGTTCCAACGCAAGATGCTTGTGGACGTTAGTTTAGACGATTCAAAAGTAGTGATTTCGATTTGAAAGACAAAGAACGCTGAGCTCAACCGAAAAAAATTGAAGATACCGAATTGCAAGCATTGTTGGAAAAAGACGATATTCTAACTCAACAACAAATAGCAGAGAGGTTAAGTAATGGTTGCCGATCAATTTGTGATTATCTGCATACCAGGTAAAAAATCCAGAAGGCTGGAAAATGAGTACCACATCAGCTGAAGGACAAACAGATAGAAATGCGAAAAACCGGGTGCAAGATTTTGTTTTCTCGGCATGAAAGAAAAACTTTTTTGCATCGGATGGTGACTGGAGATGAAAAAGGGTTATGTTTTGAGAACCCAAAGCACAGAAAATTATGGATTTACCTAGGACAACGATCAACATCGACCGCAAGACCGGTGGGATTAAAAGGGTGTCGTGTACGCTTATGAAACCAAGTGAAACATTTAATACTGTTCGCTACCATCAACTAACGATCAATTTGAGCCATTCATTGATTGAAAAGCGATCAGAATGGGCTACAAGACACGGAAAAGTGATTTTACATCACACACATTTGTTTTCATCGATGTCTCACACACTTTCCATGAATCAGTTTAACAATTACAGAGATGTCGAAAAATGGTTTGGTGACTGGATCACCTCAAAATTTGTACGGTTTTTCTGAGGGGGGAAAAATGTGCAGTTAGCGATAGCGCTTAATTTAAATAAATCATTTTTTTTTTACTTTCTCCCAAATTAAACGTGATTTATATTCCTGTTTGTCTAGGTATTAACATAGTTGATTTCTTGATATTCTGTCAAAAGTTTTCTCAAAATCCAAAAAAGCAAAGTATACTTCTGTTTCTTTACTGATTCTATTTATAATCTCTTTTATTGTAAATATTTCATCTTGTGCTCCTCTACCTTTCTCGAATCCAATTTGTGTGTAAAAATTACGTACTATAATTACATAAAATGAACGAATACCAAATATAACTGCAAGAGTTATTTAGTAGTAAATATTATCAAGGTAATGTTCGTAAAAATACTTCTTTTTCTGGAGGTTTTAAAAGCCCTGTATACTATCAGGACAAATGTACCTCTCTTCATTAACAAGGAGCAAATAGAAAAACAGTCTACAAAACCTGGTTTGTTCTTGAGAAATTAAATTATAAGTCCGTCTAGCAAAAGTTCACTAAAGCGTTAATATCGAATTAGTTAAGCTTATATTGGTTTTAATTAAATCTTCTTGAACTGAGGCTCTTGTCTTTAATTAGGCCTTCTAAGTTCTATATTAAATGGCTTTTCTGAGACGTGCTCTTAGATCTAGGAAAGATCGAGACCAATTTCTATCATGGAAGTTGCGGGAATAGCAGCAACATCGTCTATATATATTTTTAGCCTTGGCGTTTGTTGCAGGAATGATATGTATTATAACGGGTTATCAGTAAGAGCTATATATGTTGAATTTAGAATAAAAACAAAACGGTATAAGATATCAACGTGTTTTTTATTTTAAATATTGGTTTGCGGTATTTTTTATTTCAAAATTATTTCATGTAAATGACCGCCTCACTTTACCACATAAATCGGCATTTATTTCGCCAATGACACGAGTAATGTTGGTTTTAAGGTCATTGAGTATTTGTCATTGGTCATTGAGTATTTGTCATACAATTAATTGTATCACGAGATATGTGACATGTTGCTCCATATTGTTGAAATTACATTTCGTCCAGATCAAAGTCATCCAATTAATTCCAGAAAAAATCAGTAATCATATTTCTGTAGCGTTCTCCATTGACAGTAGCTGCATTTAATTTTCCAGGCCATAAACTACACTAGATTGTTAATTTTGTGGATGTAAAGGTGTTTCAAGAACAGCATATGGATTTTCTTCATTTCAAATACGACAATTTTGCTTATTTATGAAGTCATTTAACCAAAAATGAGCTTCATCTCTGAATATGATTTTTTCGGAATCTGTTTCAAGTTACTTTAAAGCCTAATCTGCAAAATTTCTACGCAACAAATGGTCATCTGGTTTGAATTCTTGGGTCAACTGAATTTTATATGCACCGTGAAATGCAAATCTTTGTGAAATATTTCTCATGTAGTACCATAGGAAAGCCCAAGTTCTTGAGAACGATGTAATTGATTGTTCTGGATTTTCATTCACATATTCGTTCACCGCATTGATATTTTTAATTTATGTTTTTGACGGGTTCGATTCTTAACATTGTATACAATGCAAGCACTGCCTTTTTATTCGAATTTTTGAATTAAATTACGAATAGTAAGCTCTGTAGGTCGATTATATTGTCCATAAATTTCACACAAGGCCCGAAACGTAACCCGAATAGATTCATTATTTTTGTAATAAATTTGAACAATTTGTATATGCTTAATAACTGTATATCTTTGATATGATGATAATTTGCCAAACAATACTAAACTCAAATATCAATTTTGTCGGGAATAAGAAGAAGAAAAAATGGCTGCTGTGACGTTTTACAAAAATATATAGTACTAGTTTGATAACCTTTTATACGGGTGTCCCGAATTGTATGGACCAAACTTTACTAGCGTGTTCTACGACTAAAAATAATTGTACTTTGTCAGATAAGTGTGTCCTTAGGGAGCTAACACTCCCCAAATAGGACATCCTAAAGACGATTTTTCAAAAATATTTCCGAAACCGTTTACAATAAAATGATGAAATTTGGTGAGTGTTGTAAACTTTGGACGCCGAAACGAACTGTGTATTTCAAGTTTAAAAATTTCAATCGCGGGCGTAACATAATGAGGGTCCCAGGTAATAATTGTCCATTTTTTTTGTACGTGTTTTTTTTTAATCTTTATTCAATATTATGAAATAACTGTCTTTTTTGCGTAAAAGATGTACTCTTAGTTCGCCTCAATAAAATGCATCGTTTGCGAGTAAATCGCTTTCAAACTTTTCGTGAGCATTACTACAAAGCGCATCAAAATAAAAAATAGAAGAAATTTTAAGAAAATGTTATAACTAGAGACCGGATTATATGCATTTACAGATTTAACTTATTCTCACCGGTTATTACATATTTTACCTAAAATCTAATGATGCATATTTTCGCTATATTTACAATATTTAGTTATCGGTAGGGTGGCTAATGAATTAAATCTTATGTTGTATGTGTACGCAAGTATTAAAAGGCTTGACACTCATGGTTTGGCGTTGACTGAATCTATTCAGTTAATGAATAAAATCTGCCAAATGAACTCCGCATTGCCAGAGGTATTCCCGCGTAAAAATAAAGAAAAGTAAGTGTTAACAGATCACCCAAATAGTAGTAGTTACCTCAGTGGATGTCGATCGATCCTTTTCCACTTATAAAAATATGTTGAGTTACCGAAGACACAATCTTACTACCAAACATTTGGAACAGTACCTGATTATAGTAACAAAATGTTAAATAATTGTTAATTGCCGTCGATATGTTGTTAACATGTTTATCCATATTTTATTTAATAATTTATTAATATCAGATATGTTATTCAACAACTTACTAATTTTATGCTGATTTTGAAATAAAAAACTAAAAATTACAATTTTTTTATCATTCAATATTGCATATTTTGACACTTTTCATGCATATTTTAAGCATATTTGAAGCTTTTTATGTTGCTTATAATCGGGTCTCTAATTATAACTAAGGCAAAGTATTTTGTAGTATTCTTCTCTGTTTTGTTTCTTTTAAATAAGCTCAAAAGCTTGAATGTAGTATTATTAATACTGTATGTTTTTTAGCACTTTATGGAGCTATTAATAAAACCTTTTTTTAGTCATTCAATTTGGTGTAGCGACAATTATTGCCTATTTTTTTTGATCATCAAAATAACATAGATTGAGTTTTTTATACGAGAATTTTTAGTTTATTCAATTCAATTCACTGGCTTCTATATATATATATATATATATATATATATATATATATATATATATATATATATATATATATATATATATATATATATATATGTGTGTGTGTGTGTGTGTATATGTATATATTACATCTAATATTTTCACGGATGGTAGATAATGTTTCTAAATCATTCCGGGTGTCGATCCTTTGATCCTGGGAAGAGTCACGACGTTTCGCCAACTTGGACTCTTCAATCTTAGAATGATTTAGAAACATATATATATATATATATATATATATATATATATATATATATATATATATATATATATATATATATTTTTTTTTTTTTTTTTTTTTTTTTTCTTTCCTCTCATATACAATGTTAAGCCTAAATACTAATACATTTATTATATTTTAAATTATTAAATTGATAAATATAATAATTTTATATTCTTTATATTTCAGGTACGTTCTTGAAGAGTGTCTACGAATGATTTGTAAGATGAGTGGTAAGATTGTCTAGTCTTTTTAACAAATATTTATATAACTGATAGAAAAACTGTTTATAACAAGTTTAATTTAATGATAATTATTATTATAAACTAATAATAGAATTCTATTCAGAAACATGTAATATCTTCATTTCCATTTTCTTTTATTTTGTTAATGTTTTAGGACAATCGATTTGATCTAATAACCTAGAAAACTGACAGTCGCTAGCGTGTCTGGGGCGGTCATTAATAATATATTTTTGATCGCTTAACATTTTTCTGTTTTATTTGTAGTCAGTATCGGCATATCATCGTAGATTATAAGGCTTATGCGAAGAAAAACCCAAAACGATGTTTTTAACATATTAGTAATTTTTTTTATATCCAAATATTCAAGTTTTTTAAGTTTAACTGAAAGAAGTAATAGGTATTGAACAATTTTACGTCTATATACAATATAAACGACAACTAATTGTGCTACAAAATTATGCCATAATTAAAGGAGAGTATAATGTTCAATAAATAACAATTTTAAACGGGAAAACAATATTTGAATACCCAAAAAAAGTTTCTGAAAACGACCAAAGAAAAATCAGTATTTTATGTATATACATATTGTAATATAATGTATATAGTAGTATAATGTATATATATATATATATATATATATATATATATATATATATATATATATATATATATATATATATATACAAATATATACATTATACTACTATATACATTATATTACAATTTTTATTTGTATTCTTTGTTTTCATCAGCCATTTTTCCATATCCCCCGCCGTGTGCTTTGGGTCGTTATCTTGCCAAAATCTTGAATCAACGCTGGTATCCAATTAGAGAACACTTTCGAAGAAATTTTCTCGCAGTATCGAGCATTAGGAATCCTATCAATAATTACTAAATTTCCATTGCAGCCCAAAACATATACTCACAGGCTATAATTTCCACTGTTGTGTTTTACTGTGTATTTCGAGTGTGAATAGTATTTCGAGCATCCAACGCCGCCTTATTTTTTTCCACACAGGTTTATGATCATCGGAATCAAATAAACAACAATTGCTTTTATCACGTGGAGTCTGTTTTCCATTTTTCTTACAGAATAGTTTTTTCCTCTACTCCCTCCATCTTCTAAATTATGTAATTAACTTAGTCCTAGAATATGATTGGCTACTTTTTGACTTGAAATTAATTAATTTTTTTAA
Organism: Cosmopolites sordidus; assembly: GCA_031761425.1. Taxonomy (NCBI): domain Eukaryota; kingdom Metazoa; phylum Arthropoda; class Insecta; order Coleoptera; family Curculionidae; genus Cosmopolites; species Cosmopolites sordidus. The sequence continues at coordinate 245,870 of JARFXV010001040.1, read as the reverse complement.
ACAAAATTAAACTTTTTTTTGTGAATAATACAACACTAATTGATATTGCTTATGGTATTGCTTATATTACCGAACGGATAGACAGTTGGAACTGATGGATGTTTCGAGGGGAGGCGGAGTTCTTCTAGCTATAAGGTCTGACATAAAATCAGAACAAATTAATTTGAATTCATTTGCTGAATTGATGCCTTCAATTCATATTGTTGGTTGTAAGTTATCTCTCAATAATATTATCACCTACATTTTTTGCATCTACATTCAGGCCAAAATGGACTCCCACTAAATACTCGGAAGTGTAAGCGCTTAACATTCTGCAGAAGCCGCAACCCGATTCAATTTGACTGTATTATTGATGGTGTAGTGTTGGAAAACTGTGACTTGGTGAAGGATCTTGGGGTAATGGTGGATGCAGAGTTGAGTTTTAATCAGCATGTACAGATGGTGACACGGACAGCATTACGAACCCTGGGATTTATAATCCGATCTACAGGTGATTTTAGAAGTGTCTCATGTTTAACTACACTTTTCAATTCATTAGTTCGCTCAAGATTGGAGTATGCTTCGTTGATATGGTCGCCAATTTACCGGATTCATGTCAATAAACTAAAGAGTGTGCAGCGTAGATTCCTCAAATACCTAGCATATAGGGTTGATGGTCACTATCCGGCTAGAGGAATTGACCAGCGGGTGCTCCTTGACAGATTTCGGATGCAATCCCTCTCACATCGGAGGATTTGTATGTTTCAAATATTCCTCTACAAGTTGATCAACGGGCTTATCGATTGCCCTGAACTATTGGAGCAATTGCCATATCTTGTACCTCAATTCTTTGCTAGGAGGTCTAACACCTTTAGAGTGCCCCGTGCCCTGACTAATTTTGAGAGCAGGGCGCCACTATTTCGTGCTTGCAGATATTGCAATCTTTTGAGTGTTCATTCTGATGTGGATCTGTACTCAGTTTCCCCTTGTTCACTAGTGCGGGCCCTGCAGGACGCAATACATTTGATAAATGAATGATATTTGTTGTTTTTTAATATTGATGTACTATCTTTTAGACTTCTAATCTTATACTTATACTTATGTTATGTACTTGTTACCTTGTCAAATAATATAGATTATCTTGTTCTAGCAATAGTGGTTTACATAGATATAGTTATGATTATATATAGACATCAGTTTAATGTATTAGTATAATTTCATGCTTAATTTGTAATCAATTCTCAATTTAATTTTTTCCTTTTTTTTTAGTTTTGTAAAACATAATTATTTATTTAATTTGTCTTGTTATTGGGACATGTTCCTGTTAGACAATAAACATTATTTATTATTATTATTATTATTATTATTATTATTATTATTATTATTATTATTATTATTATTATTATTATTATTATTATTATTATTTGTATATAAACTATTTCTATACCTAGTCTTCTATGACTAATTAACTGAAGGCAGTAATCTGCTATAGCTAAATGTTGAAAAATGTCATTGAAATAAATTTCATCAATAATTTGCGGAGGAACCATAACGTGTATACAAAGTTGCCATTTTTTCTTATGTTATGTCTGAGTTTCAACGGATGAAACAAATCCAATAGAATACTTATGAACAAAATTTGAGCTTACATTTGCTGTTCGTGGATTATCGGCAAGTATATGAGTCCATTAGCAGGGAAATGTTGTTTCAAGCAATGGGACAGTAGGGAGTCTTGGAAAAATTAAGGAAGTTGGTGGAGACGACTGTCAGAAGAACAGAAAATAAGGTTAGTCGATGGAGCAATGTCAGAGAAGTTCACTGTAACGAGAGGACTGAGACAAGGCTATCCACTGTCAACAGTTCTGTTCAATCTAGTGCAGGATTCTGATTCTGAGGGAAAGTGGCATCAATCCCAAGGGTTTAATATATGGTATCAGGCATCAATGCTTAGCTTATGTCAATGACATTGTATTGATTGCGAGATCCAAGGAAGAAATAGTAAGGGTATTCAAGATATTGAAAAGAAAGACAAGAGAATATGGCCTAACAATTAACGAGAACAAAACTAAATATATGGTAATGAAATGTAGTACCAGAGGACTGTCTTCTGATTTAGTCATTGATTGTGCAGAAAATAGGAAATATACGATAATGCTCAACTAACGGAATATTTTTGAGTAATACTAACATGTAAAGCCGATGAAGAGAAATAAATAGAGAAACGATTAGCGAAAGGAAGCAAAGAGGCAGGAATGTTTTGAAAGATTTTAAGAGCAAAGAATATAACAAGAACAGCAAAACCAAAAGTGTACCAAACAATAGTAGGGTTACTAAGGCCTACGGTTACCTTTGCATGCGAGACATAGACAATGACGAAGAAGAAAAAAAGTAAACTGGAAGTCTGGGAACGTAACATATTAAGAAGGATTTTCGGAGGAATTAAAGTTCAGAACGAATTTAGAAGAAGAACAAATAGAGAAATAGAACTGTACAAAAGACCAAATATGGTTCAGGTGGTGAGAGCGTGGAGAGCTAGATGACTGGGACACATAGCGAGGATGCCCGCAAGAGATGGGTTAAAAGAATACTTATAAGAGGTGAAGGGGGAAAGAGAAAAAGAGACGTCAACCGAGGAAAAAATGGCTGGATGAAGTGATGCATGATTTGAGGAAAGTAGGAGTCAGGGATTGGAAGAATGATGCTTTGGATTGAAAAACATGCAAAAGAAGAGAGAAATAACTCGAAGCCAGGGGCCACTAGGCCTGTAGAGCTGAATATTATTATTATGCATGAGTTCAAGATGAGAGGGCAACATGCTTTCCTATTTTCTGCATTATTTTTTTTAATAACTTACTTTTTGTGTTCGTTTAAAACTATAATTTTAACAAGTAAGTTAAAGCAAGCGATAATGATAATGATTATAACTCTTGGTATTTGTTTCATAATATATTTGAGATATTCCTGACATGCTTCGGCCTCGCGACCATTCTCAAAGAGAGTTATGTATAAAGAGTTATGTTTATACATAACTCTCCTTAAGAATGGCCGCGAGGCCGAAAGATGTCAGAGAATATCTTGAATATATTGTGAAACAAATACCAAGATAATTAATCATTATGATTGTTACTGTGTTTCACCAAGAGCCAACCCCTTAATCAATGGAAACTAAAGCAAGAGAGTTCAAATAATTTAATCCAAGTGAATTCAACTAATTTAGTCATAATTGAAAGTTAATTCCAATAATTATCAGACATAATAAACTAATACCTAACACTGATCTTAATATCGCATCATGAGATTTCTTGTCACACTGCTACAATAACTATATGCTTTTTAAGAAAAATGACATCAGAATTATTGAATCAGAATATATAACACTCGTCATATAAACGATTTTATAAACGTTTTTCACCATTTTATAAACGATTCACAATGTGCGAAACGTTTATAAATAAATTAATTTAAAAAATGCCTCGATGTTGAGGGTACTAATTTGTCTATTTATTATTTACATATGTAATTTCCTGGTAACTGAAATATTTAAAAAGGCAGGGTAAAAAATTGTTTGGCTTACATTGTTTTTAGTACGTTCAATTTTTAAATGTAATCCGAATGAAAGGGTAATGTAATGATAATGAAATTAAATTAAAATATAATTATCATAACATAAAATTGGCATATTAATCTTAAGGCGTAGTTTCATATTTCATACGATCTTTCGAATAGTCGATATATATACATATATCTATAGCAGAAATACCCAATAATAACACTAAACAAATATTTACAAAATTAAAACCACAAACACCCAAAATGGAACCTACAAATTTAATTTACAAAATTGATTGCTTAAACTGCCCAAACTCATATATTGGCCAAACGAAACAATATTTAAAAAACAGAATTAATGAACACAAAAAAAACATTAGAAACTTAGAACCAACATCACTGCACTTTCAAAGCATGCTATAGACAATGAACATAACTTTAATTTTAACAACATAAAAATCTTAGATTTTGAAAAACAATATAAAAAAAGAAATATAAAAGAAATAATTTATATAAAAAAAACAAATAATACCATTAATTTCAGAAATGATACAGATAATTTAAGTTGTATATATAATAACATTATTAAATAATAAATTTTCATAATTTTTTAAATTTTTGCATCTAATATCATTCCACATAAAAAATTTAAAACAATTAGGTTATAATAAAAAACAAAAAAGGTGGAATAATTGTTAAATATGTCAAAAGTCAAATATGTCATTTAAAAATTTTATAAAAAATTGACACATATTACTTAAAAAATTTAAAAAATTAATTGTTTAATTGATATTGGTAGGTTTTTAAATGTAAGTTTGTATTTTTTTTTAAATTAAAAGTAATTTTTATTTTAGAAGTATTCTGATGATGGTTCGTTGTAGAATCGAAACGTAAATAAAACAATAATAATAATACTAAATGGTCACGAAAATATATGTAAACATATATATATATATATATATATATATATATATATATATATATATATATATATATATATATATATATATTATTGTAAGTTGTTTTCTGAAGCTACTAATTAAGTAGTAAATTGTATTGTCAGGTTTATTATTATTTTAGTATTTAATATAATTAGTTTGGCTATTTGTCGTAATATTTTGAGCTTCCTGTTAATGTCATAACTTTTGTTTGCTGTAAACAAGCATGAAAATATTATTTTCCTCGATGTAAAAGTTTTAATAATGCGTGAACTTCTCATAATTCAATTTATTAAATGTATTCGGATAAAACCATCTGGAACTTGAAAACTTTTCCAAGTTTTTTGCTGCTCTTTTTCTTATTTTTCGATTTGAAAATATATTGAAGCTAAAATTCTGGAAAGCAGGTGAAAAACGAATTCTTTTTCAGTGGAAAGAAAACATCCCTTCAGTGTTTTTTTTTGTCTTCATAATAATTTGGGACAATCGATTTACTCTAATAACCTCAAATATCCAATTACTGGGGCGTAGATATCGCGTTAGATATTATTGTATTTTTATGACCTAATTTTTTTTTCAGTTTTGTTTCTAATTTGTTTCAGTAAATAAAGAAAATGGTTCTAATTCAAATTAAGTATTATGGCAGACATTACAAAGATAATTTATTAAAAGAACTTTTTAGAAGAAATATAATTAAGACTCCATTTCATAATGACTTTTTTAATTGTGAATAATGTTCTTTGAATGTATAACTTTGGTGCATTATATCAGGGTGTAACAAGAGTGTTTGCGTTTTTTCCTATGTTTATAAATAAACGAAAGTTTTACTGCAATATACGAAAAACATAGCACTGGAGAAAGTTGACTAGAAATGTAGGACTAAAAATCGAATATATTGATTATCGACCATTAAAACAACAATAATTATGAAATGAAGGCAATAACACTGATGATAACAAAATATGAGATCAGAACTAATGACCAGCATAGAATACCTCTCAGAATACATCCGGCATTACCCAACTTCAAACTGAAGTCACTATGGAGTGACTCCTTGTCACATTTTACCTTCCTGCATAGAAACATTCACAAACATCCATACCGAGAACGTGAGTCGAATCCTTTACCGTGCCGTCGGGCCACCACCTTGGGCAATGCACCAAAGGAGCCGGTTTGACAACTTTTTGTAACATTCTTCGCAAAAGCTAAAATTTAGATCCCTTTAAATCATTAGAAAAGGCCCAGGAATTCGGAAAGTAGGTTCCACACTTATTAAGTGGAGTTGATGGTGCCTCATTAATTACCAATTTTATATTATCGCGTTAAAACCAAAAACCATTTTAGAATAAATTATTATCACCTTTCATTAATCGAAAGCTACTGATTTCATACGACATAAGTCAGTAAATATACACTAAACAATTGTCAAGAAACAAACTTATTTCCCATACATGCTCGACCTCCCTTATGCTACGACCTCATCCATTCCTTTCAAAACTTCGTTTTCGTTTTTCGATTATCGTTTTTAACTGGTAATGATTTGAAGAATTATGTATTGATAAAGAAGTAAATTTTGGGTTTCCATTCAAGTATTTAGGTCGCTCATCATACATTATGTTATATTGTATTCGTAATTTATGACAAAACTTTTGACTGTTGACAGTAAACAAGTATGAAAATATTGAACCTCCATTGAAAAACTTTAAGTAATGCGTAAAGTGATTATAATTCAGTTTATCTAAAATATTCATGTGGGACGCAAAAAGTTTTTGTTGTACACGTTGTACACGTTGTATCAAAAATTTTCTCAAAAGCATAAAATAACAGAACTCTTCAAGAGAAACCAAATATCGTTTATATATTTTTTGTCTTTCGTTGTTTTAATTATAAAAATACTACCTGATATACTTAAATACTTCAAACGTCACTCGTTTTATTTATTTCTTGATATTATTTTATTATTTTGAGAAGAAAGTTTTTTACTTCCACCATGGTTTACATTTCATAACGTTTTTCTTTCGAGCTTCAAAACATATTTTATAGTAGATAGTATTTTAGATGTATCTTAAAATTTTAATTGAATTACAAAAAAAACATTGCCCTTGACATAATGTCCACGAATGAATAATTCAAGTTACAATCTCCAATTGGTCCAACAAGTTTATTGTATCTCAAAATCAGTTATCGTAATCCATTACTGAGAGTAATGTCAAATGCAATGAAGCTGCTTATTTGTTGAATAGCTTTTCCGGAGTTAATCTCACTTTCAAAGTGATTCCTACCTTCACTGAATATTTAGCATCAATTCATATTGTTATATTCTTGACATATTTTCGAACTACTTCATAATATCCACTGTACGAGGTGTGTAAATAAGGCAGACTTACATCTGATACTTTTCAGTACGGGTTTTAACTCCCTAGATTAACTTAGTGGTTCGTAGTAATTATTTTCGTGAACCGATATTTTTAGTGTGTTCTGAAAATGAGTGACTTGGGCACAGGGCGACGGACTCTTTTAAAAATAACATGTTTCCCTTCGGTTGTCCTTTTGATCCCGCGAAACGCTTTTCAGAACTATTTTCACACAAATTTTATTCATCTCCAATTCATTGATCAAAATTTCACCGGTTGTGTGTCAACTCTTTCCCGATCATTCTGACCGTCAACCGGCGATCAAAAAGCATCAGATCCCGGATTCTGTGGACAGTTTAACTGTGGACTTCATGCACTTGCGAGGTTCATCATCAATCTAGTGTTAGTGTTCTAAGAAAGCCTTAAACCACCTGAAAACCTAGACCCTTAATAAAACTCTGTTTCCAAACACCTGTTGCAGTTTTACAATATAATTTAAAAAATATTATAAGTTGATTCCCACAAAAGTTCATAAATGGTATAGTTTACGAATTGTTGCCACTAACATATATTGTGACTAACGAAAACGAATTAATATTTTTAAGTCGGAAAATAGCCTTTTGAATATATACCGGGTGTGGGGATACCGAAAACACTCATTATCAAAGAAAGTATTGATTTGATACTCAATGGTACTCATTGATCGCAAGATTATTGTAAAATTGATAGAAGAAACCTGTAACTTTTAACCTGTAACAAAAATGTTGCATAACGAATTGTATCTTAACAAGTCTCTGCTTATTGGGTATAAAATGATAAATATTACTGAAAAGAAAATGAAAATGTTTCAGTTAACTCAATGCTGAAGCGAATTTGATGGTAATTAACGTACATTTCGAAAAGTTTTTGGAAGGGCTCGTCGTCCAGCACTTTGATTTAGAGTTATAGAGTTAAAAGTGAAAAATGTAGTATAACTGTATAAAGATTCATGGTCTCCATAAAAATGTATGGTAATTTTTTCTTTCACCAAAATCATAACAATATTTTTTGGGACTTTGAAGGGCACTTTGTTGCAGATATCTGCTTAGGCACGCCATCACAATAGTAAGCGAATCTTATAACAAAAGTTCTTGAAGCAATAAGGGAAATGAATTTGACTTCGTCATTATCTTAGAAAATAAAGATTATGTTAAAAAATAGAATAATTTCAAATATCCCAGATGTCATTCAAATGTCCCAGACTTTTTCAATAAGAATGTCAAAAGTTTGAAACATAATAGTGTCTACACCCTTTTAAATACTCAGGGTTAATCCAATAAATCGGGACTGATTTATTCCCGCAAAGGGAAAGTGAAGGACAGTGGTGTTATAAGTGATATCGAAGGTGGCTAATGTCAGATAACCTAGGAAACCTGGGTCAGTTGTCTCCGAAACTTTGGAGTGCATAGATCGTGAAAGAAGTAAACGTATGTTTTAAGTTCGCGTCGAGAGTCAAGATGCTAGAAAAGATCGGGCAGGGATGTACCATCAAATTTGCGTAAAAGTGAATAAATCCGCTACGAAGACTTTTCATATGATCCGTGAGGCTTACAAGGATGAAGCCATGTCCAGAACACGTGCTTTTGAGTGTCATAAGAGATTCAAAGGATGCCGGGAAAACGTTGAAGACGAACAACACGCTGGACGTCCGATCTGGGCCAGAACCGATGAAAATGTGGCCAAAGTGCGAAAATATCTGAACTCTGATCGTCGGTTAAATGTTCGTTTGATGGCACATGAGTTGAATGTACAGAAAATAACTGTACATTCATTTCTAACCGCTGATTTGCAAATGTTAAAGGTGTGCGCGAAATTGGTGCCGAAAAAAGAAAGTTGATTATGTGTAAAACTAATCGAAAATTGGATCTTCATATTGCGCTTCACCAAACGAAGCCGAGGGAGGCATTTGAACAACGTTATTTTCAAAACATATTACTATTATTTGTTCTTTAAGATAAAATAAAAATTACCGGATTTATCATCTTTTTTAAAATTCTCATACTCCCTTTGTAATTTAGCAATAAATATAAGTATTATGTATAACTATTTATATTAGATATTTATATTCGTTTGATTCATTCTATGGTTAATATCATAGTTTACATTGTAACGTATCAGAATTTTTCAATAAAAAATTCGGGATGTTCATCAATGTAATTGTAAATGGCACGAGTATTGTTCTTCTCCTATAGTTTATAGAGTTCCGCACTAATGATCGTGCCGTAAATTGATGTTGCGATGTTTTATCCATTGGTCTCTTTAAATATAAGCAGTTTACTGTATATTGACAACACAGAGTGAATATGTAAATCAAATAAGTTTTGTTATATATTTTTATAAATTCGAAGAAATTTACCGGTAAATACCAAATCACTTTTTTAAACTTCTCGGTACGCGTTATACTATGTTACTATCATCAGGAGATAATTCTTTTTTTTTGTATCCCCATTTAATTACAATCTGCAACAATTTAATTACAAATGCAACAATTACAATAACTAAATGGTTTAATTTACAATGTGGCGTGTAAGAAACGTCCTTAGTGGTTGTTTCCTCTTCAGTTTTACTATAAGGGATTAGTAATTAAAATATAAATTAAAACGTTTTCATTAGTTCATAGGGATGGTTCACTTAATATAATTCAATCTAATTGTAAAACTAAACTATGTTCTATTTATAGGACAATGTATTGAACCGTATAAAAATCATTAACAGTGAAGTTAACCAAGAGTTACATTATCAATTAAAAATTTTGACTGAATGGAATTGATTCTTTATCCCGGTTCATAGTGTTTTTACATTTTGCTATCTGAATATTTTCATATGCATCCAATAATTATTATTTACAATTTTACTTCTTAAGTTACTAATATTTATATTATGGTCATTTTTCCTATATCTAATGTAGGCACTATGTTCTTTATATCTGGTTAAAATTGTTTTTTATTTTAGATGTTTTAAATGTACAGTATTGTGTCACTGTTAATAGGAGTTTTCTATTTTCTTTTTTTTTTGCAAAATTTGAATGTTCATTTCCATAACAAAATAAATTACCTTAATAATCAAAGTATTGGCCATCGTTAGCTCTTATTTTTTCCTATATTTCTGTCAAACAATGGATTCCACTTCTAAGGATGTAAGTGTTATTCTGAAAGGCCGTGCTGTATCAATCCAAATGAGTGATCCGAAGGGGAAGTCCGGTGAATACGGCGGGTGGGGTAGCGTTTTCTAAATATTTTTAACTATACATTTAACGTATACAATACATTTTACAAACTGTACAAATACATTTAACGTTTTCCAAATAGGTTTTTACACATTTTGCAACATGAGGCCGAGCATTGTCATGTTGAAAAATTACTTTATCGTGTCTTGGGCGTATTCTGGTCATTTTTCCTTCAATGCTAGGTTCAGTTTTATCAATTATTGTCTGTATCGATCGCCAGTAATCGTTTCACCAGATTTCAACAGTTCGAAATACACAGCTCCCCTACTATCCCACCAAATACACAGCAAAGTCTCCCTTCCATTTATATTGCGCACTAGTTGTAATGTTAAGTGCTGGCCTGAGTCTACCCATGCTTTTTTACACTTTGGGTTGTCCCTTGTCACAACTCGATGCAAAAACTTTATCTTTCTATCTGGCAAGCAAAATTTCACAAGTGGTTTTTCGCCTTACTATGTCTCTTTTCTTCAATTCATATGGAACCTATTTTCCTTCCTTCTTGGTCTTTTCCGATACGTGTAGACGTTCGAAAATGGTGGATTGGGCAATATTCAATGCTTCTGCCAATTGTTTCACTGTATGAGTTGAGTCTTCATCCAATAATGCTTGCAAATTTGCATCTTCAAACTTTACAAGCACTTCAAGCATTTAAACCATCGTTCACAAGATTTTTGGGATAAAGCATGTTCGCCACAAGCTTCCACCAATAATTGATAACTTTCAGAAGCCGTTTTCTTCGTGAGAGGCTGTGAAACTTTCCCGCAAAGCGTCGTTTTCTGGTACATAATTCGACATATTCAAAGCTATGTAAAACTATGTTTTTTGCACAATGACAATTAATGACGAACTGACTTTTAGTCTTTACCAACAAATGTATTAGTAACGCCATCTCTTACCAAAATCGACGTTATTAACCGGTGTTTCGGTTATTATGTTGAATATGTTGCATATAATATATATCCACAGTGAGGGAACAAACCGATTTGTCTCAATTTCTTTTATTTTAACCCCTTTACATTTTTTAAGGTTATATCAAAACAAACTACAGCTGATTGACAATAAAATTTAACGATAATCCAAACAGACTATAAAGTTCAATAAATAATAATTTTTACTTTGTTTGATGAAGGGTTTCTTCCGGGCACTCCCACCTCTATATTTTAAATTCCCCTAATGTTTACTCCAAAACAAGAAGCAATTTAATTAGCTATTTCTTGAATTGAAGTAATGTCATTTTCTAACCTATTTAGTTATTTTTCACTGATTTCTAGCTGATAGTGTTTTTGATCGTCCTATCTTCTTTTTGAATATGGCCAATTATTCCATGTTTTTTTATTATGTAACGTACTGTAGATAAATTAAGCTTCGAATTGTTGGCAACTTACCGCAATTTCAGGCCATTTCTTTTCAAATTTACAATTTTCTGCACGTAGCTCCAAAGGCAGCTCTCGAACATTAATATTCAACACTCATTTTATAACTGATTAAGATGAGTAAAATTTGTTGTTTTTGTGAATTTAGTAAGTTATTTATCATCTTTAAAGCAGATTAAATGAACGAAACCATCTGAAAACTTTATTAACTACTTTTTTAAAAACTTTATATGTTGTCTTAATTATTGCTGAAAATAATTTGTATTTTGTCTTAATAAAGTTTAATACAGTTAAAATAAAGAAAAGTGAGAAAAATGGTTTGTCCAAACACTATTTCCTCACTGTATGTAAGGTGTTGAAACTATTGAAAGCAAATCAACAGTGACAATTATTGTTCATAACTAGACACAATTTTCATTAAAATAACTATAATTATTTTCCTAGCTACGATAATATTATAACGTATCAGAATTTTTGGTTAGAAAATATCTCTACAGCGCTTTTGTAAACTCTGAAGTATTGCTCTTTATTCGGGCATTTCAGGTTTCGTTCACTATGACGTAAATTGATGACAATTTTATTCTATTCTCTCATATAGACAGCTTGATCTCTAAAGAGTGTTGTTTTATGCCTTAAACTTCCTCAATATAACCTATTCTTTTTGCTTTTTTCGGTTGGTGTTACATTTATCAGAAGATATTTTTATTATTTGAAAGCTCTTTATAATTTTGTGTATGGATTATTTAATTGTTTGTTTTCACCTCTTTCTTAATTGGATTTTACTAAAATGTTGATTTGAGAACTATCAACTTATAGAAATTTAGAAAAAAGATCAAGGTCAAATATTTGATATTGTCCTGCTACAAGAAAACCCGCTTTTTTGTTCATTAAGACCGGGTCGTTTCGATGTATTTCTTTCAATGTCGTTTCGATGTTTATATTCGAACGAATGGTGCCCAATAGAGATACGGAAATATATTGAGTATATTCTCCTCTTGAAATACATTCAATATTTATCGGAAGGATTATTATAAATACACATATGTCCAAAAGTTTGGAATATTCAGATATTTTACTTTTTTATTAATATTTAGTTTTTATTTTACTCGTTTACATAATTATCATTTTATTATATTAAAACTCTTACTGGTGCTAAATAAAACTCGACACCAAATGACCAATGTGTGCAAAATTGATTTATTATTTTGGAGTCAAAAAATTACAACGTACCAATTGCCTTCAAAAGTAATTCAAAAATAAAAAAACAACTTTCAATAAAACTAATAAACAGTAGTTCCTCCACGGGTCTGTATGCACGCCTCAAGATGATTTGGCATGATGTCGATTAAATGATCAATTTGGGCTTGTGGAATTCTCTCCCATTCTTCACGAGCAGCATATTTTAATTCTCGTAGTGTAAAAGGAGGATTGTTTCGTTTCTTGATACCTGTTTTCAGAGTGTCCCAAACGACATTCAAGTCAGGAGAATTTGCTGACCACCCTAATTTGGTTATACCCTTCTCTTCAAGAAAAATTTGCACTGATGCTGTTCGATTAAGAGGTGCGTTGTCATCCATGAAAACAAATCAGTTGCCTATTGCAGCTCGGAACAGACGCACCACAGTATTTAAAACTTCCCCGATGTACAAAGTACTTGTACGATGTATGATGTACTTTGTACATCGGGGTGAGGGGCGATATGCCCCTCATAATATCACCCCTAAACATCATGATCTCGCCTTCAAATGGGATACGTGGTTGAACTGTTTCTAGTCGGACTTGTCGACCTGGAGCTCTCCAAAATAATGTCCTTCATGAATCAGAAACCAGCAAATTCTCTGGTATTACTTCTTTATTTATTCTCTGGTATATACTCTCTGTAGATTCTTCGATCTATCATTGATATCTGTTGGTCTTTTGCAGCTACTTCTGGGATGATCCTTAACGTCAGTTGTCTCTTGGAATTTTTTATGAAATATTTAGATATATCATCATTATTATCATCAACCCGTATCAATACGCTGCAGGATGAAGGCCTGTTCAGCATGCTTCCAACTCTCGCGGTCCTAAGCTTTCCTTTGCCATTAGGGTCCAATATACTTAATAATATCATCAGTCCATCGTTTTTTCGTTCTTCTCCGTGGACGTTTGCGATCAAGCGGTATCCAGTCCAGGACCGCCCTGGTCCATCTTTCGTCCCATCGCCTCGCTACATGGCCTTCCCGCTTCCATTTCAATTGCTTTATTCTTCCAATGTCATTCACTTTCGTTTGTTCTCTTATCCATGTGCAGGTTTTTCTATCCCGTCTAGTAATGCCAAGCATACATCTTTCCATTCCCCTCTGTGCTACTCGAAGTTTTTGAACTGACTGTGATGTGAGTGTCCAGGTCTCACTTCCGTATGTCATAACGGGCAGGACACACTGATCAAACCCTTTTCTTTTCAAACAAAGTGGTAGTTTGCTCTTAAACACTATGTTGAGCCTGCCAAATGCCTGCCAGCCACATTTAACGCGTCGTTCCACCTCCCGGACGGTATATCCTTCCATTGAAACCCTCTGCCCAAGATATATATAGTGATCCATAACTTCCAAATCTGTTTCTAAAATAGAAATCCTTTTGTCCTCAGCAAATTTATTGGACATGACCTGACTCTTCTTCTGGTTTATTTTCAAGCCAAATGTTTCCCCAGCCTTTTGCAATTCTTGTACGTGTCTTTCCAGCTCACCTAGGTTTTGTGAAAGAAGAACGATATCATCTGCGAATCTAAGATGATTTAATTACTCACCATTAATCCTTATTCCATCTTGTTTCCAATCCAGCTTACGGAACACTTCTTCCAGGTAGACTGAGAAAAAAAGTGGCGATATTGCGTTCCCCTGCCTACGCCCCGCTCTACATTTATTCCTACCTCAAGATCGTCAAGGTGGACTATCGCTGTTGCTTCATCATATATCGATCCTAGTAGGTTTACATAGGCTTTCTCTACACCTTGATTAAGCAATGCATCCATTATGGCCCGCTTTGAGATTGAATCAAATGCTTTTTCATAATCGATAAAAGCCAAGTACAGTGGTATAGTATATTCGTTGTGTTTTTCTATGACATGCTGTAGAACCTGGATATGATCCAATGTACTGAATCCACTTCTGAATGCCACTTGCTCCCTTGGTTCTGCGTCATTAAGTTTTCTTAGTATTCTTTTAGATATTATCTTGGTGAAAACTTTGTACACCACTGATAGGAGGCTTATAGGGCGGTAGTTCTTTAAATCTTCCCGTGCTCCTTTCTTATGTAAAAGAATAACTTCTGCATTTTTCCATAAGCTGGGTACTTCTTGTTGTTTGAGGCATTTTGTGTATAATCTTGCCAGTGTTTTATGTAAGGTCCGACCACCAGCTTTTAATATCTCCACCGTTATACTATCCTCTCCTGGAGCCTTGCCATTTTTCATCGAGTCTATAGCCTTTGTCACTTCCTCCGCCAGGATATCCGGCATTTGTTCTTCAGTAGGCATTGCTGTTCTTGCCTGATTCTGGTCCTCATATAACTTTGAATAAAATCTTCGGACAACTTCTAACATTTCCGTCTATTTCCTGCATATTGTGCCATCCTCGCGCATTAAGGAAAACATTTGGGTCCTTTTCCTTCTCAGCTTCTGCTTAGCTTTGTTAATTCCCCTGTTTTCTGCCAGAGTTTTTTTGCACTAGCTACATGTTGAATCGGCGCGTTTCCTCTCGAATACGTTTTCTTATAGTTTTGCAAAGCCCAATGTACTCGACCCTACCAAAAGGACTGTCTGCATTCTTCATTGTCCGCATTTTTCAGCATTTTTCCGCATTTTTCAGCATTCTCAGCATTTTTCATTAAATTAATGGTCTCATTGGAAATTTTTGACTCTTTGAAACATTTATCTTCTGGTGCCATTGAAGCCGCCGTTTTAAGCACATTGTTGGCGATTTCTTTATATTAGTCTGTAATTTCCTTCTCCTCTGGGTCTTGTAACACAGCAAAGCGGTTCGACAAAGTAATTTCACAATCTCTGCCCCTCTCCAGTAGCTTCCCAGAATCCACTTTGCCACCTTTTGATCTTATCATTTTTTCGCGTTTTTTTCGGCAGTTTATCCTAATCTTTGCTCGTACCATTCGGTGGTCACTTCCCACATTAAAATGGTTAAGGACAGTACAATTGCAAAATATTGCTTTATCGTTTGACATGATGTAATCAATTTCACTGGTGAGTCCAGATCGACTTTTCCATGTCCATTTTCTGTTGATCTTTTTCTTATAAAACAAATGCATAATATAGATAGATTTAATGCATAATATAGAATGCATAATATAGATAGACAGTATTTTGTGAAACATCTACAATTTCTGCGATATCAATTTGATTAAAGCCCTGTTGTAACAAAGCAATTACTATTGATCTGTTAAAATGAGAAATCATGTTTCTTGGCATTTTTAAAAGGATTGATTGAAAATTAAAAATGAACTGAAATAATGTGTAAATACCAATATCAACGGAATGGACAAAAATCGAAAAACCTGTGTTATCAGTAAAACAATGCTTTTGTTATTTTCATTTAAAAACGGTCTAAAATAAATATTCATTGCAATATTTGGAGTATTATAGGCGTAGATATTCTATTGTAAATATTCCAAACTTTTGCACACACACACACAAATATATATATATATATATATATATATATATATATATATATATATATATATATATATATATATATATATATATATATATATATATATATATATATTTGTGTGTGTGTAAAAGTATCATAATTACTGGAAATTATCGTATATTGGTATAAATATCACGCGCTGAGAAACGTCAATCGAAGTTCATTACACAGTGGATATTGATTTAATCCAACCGCCGTTTAATGCCATGAGAGCGAGCTGTTGAGAAACCGAGGAGTGATATTCGCCTAATATAACTAATTGATATTGCTGAATTCTAAAATATAATATTGCAATTTGTATTCTGGAATAGGACAAACAATGCGAACGTCGTTTACTTATAACAGCAATCGACAGAAATCCAGAAGAATAAAGCAGATATGTATGCAAAGAAAACATGGTGCTATCTAAGTGATTTCTTATATTTTTACTTTGAATTAGTTCCCCTTGCTGAATTGAGTTTCGTTTATATGACATTGAAAATAATATTGTTTCATATTTTATAAAATGTGATAATTTTTTACATAATCCAGACGGAATTGTTCACCCAACCGAAATTCTTTTCCACCCATATTTTGTTTCTTTTCTGGTAGAAATTTAATTTTGAACATCGAACATTCAACAAATTTCATTGATTTTTCGACAATAATGCATTTACATAAACTTCTTTATGATCATGTGCTATTAATATATCTTGGATGTTATATATAAATTAGTATTTTAATCATTCACTGACCTGTTTCTCAAGCTTTTTGATTAGCCAATTATTCCAATAAATTATATTCTCTAGTTTCTGATGGAGATTTCAGGTTCATCCAGCACTACCAATTGTCAATTAAAATCTTTTGGATTTATCTTAATCCAGTTCCTATCGTCAGAAGCTGCGGTTCGAATTGGTTTTAGCTTTGGTTTAGACAAATGGAGCACTATTGTTGTTTATACAGTTTTTATAAATGTTTGTTCGTCATTGTAGCAGTCAAGCAATACTACAGAATTTCTTTTTTTTTTATTTAGATAAGTCGTATATATCACTCCGAATGCAGTTCACAACTTATATACCCGACTACTTATGCTTAAAGTTCGAAACTGTGCAGTATTAAATGAAATGAAATCCTTAGATTAGCCTGCAATCCGTATTAAACATTTGTGATGGTTTTCCCTTTAAATGGAACCATTTAGCAACAGATCAGATATGTTTCTTATCTATTTTGTGTATACTGGTATAACAAAAGGTTTATACTTCACTCATCAGATGTTTAATCCAACTTTTTAAAGTGATTCAAGTGATTCAACACAAACCTTAAAATTAGTGAAATAAGTCGCGAAATTAAGGCAGTCTTTTAACATTGTTTTAAAAAGGCTGCAAAGCGGCTGACGCCGCTCGTGCGATTTGAGAAATAGAGGGTAAAGGAATCCGCACACATCTGCTCTGGTTCAAAATATTCCGGTGAGGCATAGGTCTTGAAGATACAGTTTCGCGGAACAAGCACTAGGGAGCTCAGTCGAAAACAACGACCTATATTTCCAAGAATAACCTCCAGATATAATTAAGTACCTCAGTGAATAACTAAGTACTTCAAAGCGCAAATAATTTTGTTACACCCTAGTGTACTATTTTGTTTCTATCTTTTATTGCATCTGACTCTAACATAAAATAATTGATATTAACATCTAATTTGTTGATAAGATGTTGATTTTAATTCTTTAAAGCAATGTAAATAATCACTAAATAAATGAAGTAATAAATCTGAATACAGTTTAGTGTTTTCAAGTTGTGTTTGATAAATTAATAGAATACAAAGCTATTCCTATAAGCACAGTAGTACAAATTAAGGTAGTTATTTAAAATAATTTGTCTAGTTTATCAAACGTTTAAATTCTTAATTACACGAAATTCTTAGTGTAATTAATTCCTTACTACTATATCTCAACATATCGAAACCTTCCCGGAAAAAATTACAGTTTAATCGTTATTATATCTCTGTGATTTTTACGACTCGTATAATGCTTACACAAGAATATCGACAGTTCTGCGGCGTATATCTGAAACCGCTTAGCGCTCATTTCAACAGCTGCGTAGTTCCGCACCGTATGTTTTCGTTTTTCATTTTTCTTTTTGCCAAGATCAAAAAAACTTACAATTGATAACTGTTAGACTCTTATAATTATTTATTCATTATCATCTATATCCAGAGGGTCAATGTTCATTTAAAAAGTTTACTATAATTATTTTTAAACATTTCTCGGTTTTAGACTGGAATATGTTATAACTTTTTACTAATCTCACATTATACAGGTCAAGAAACTTTTTTTTTTGAGATAACATTAATGAAAATAGGTGTATATGAAGTATTTTGTAGTCTTAAATCCTAAAATGACAGATTTTTTTTGTTACTGGGGATCGGTGGAGGGTACTGTAATGTTCTTTTGTCACCGGGAAACCTGTTGTCCAGGTTTAAAGGCGCAATCGGTACGGGTAGTTCCTGGCTATGAAGAACTACCTGACGGTAGTTCCGTGGCCTAAGCACAGAAGGCAAATTTAGATACTGAATCTAGTCCTTTTTGTTTTTTTGAAAATGCCCCTTGCCCCTTGAAAATTTAAAATTTGTCCCTTTGCTTAAAAATTATGTGCCATGTGTTAGTAATGTCATACTACTCATATATGACTAAAAGTTGTGTGTTTCTATGTGTTGAATTAAGACTATTTCAAACATTTCGTATTATGACGGCTATATGTAATGATTGAGGGATATCTAATGACATTGAAATTTTCATTTTTTTAATGAAATATATACATTTTTTATAAAGAGTGGTGTAAATATCACACTACCATTTTGTTTGGCACCATTTTTTTTGTGATATGTGTGACTGTGGGTCTGACTACGCTAAATCAACGCAGTAAAATTGTTGTAATTTACGTTATAAAAATCATTTGATTATTGCGATAATTTGCACAAAAATATCGTTATCGTATGGCGCTTCAAAACACGACATGAATCATTCATTATTCAAGCAATATCAAGAATACGAAATAGTTCGCAATAGGCTCTGCATTAGAGGTCCAAGAACATTACGAAGCGCTAAAAATATTGCAAGCGTGGAGCAAACTGGAGAGGAGTCTCCAGAATCGTTGATTCCGTATTTTCGAGTAAACGGTGCACAATTGGGAATTTATCTATGCAGTTTATGCTAATTTTTGAGTGTGTAAGTATTAGAATATTGCTATGCATCTGATCTCCTTATTTGCTGGCTCCCGAATATGTTTTATAGAATTTTTTAAGGAAAATATTTACGTAAATGTTCCCCAAGTTATAACATAACATAGCCTGAGGACTCGAATCCCAGTTTATTTTTTTATCATTCAAGATTAGCGTGCGCGTGCTCTCCTGTGGCTGAAGAGACTTATTTATTCTAAATAAGCTTACCCGACTATACTCCGGATATTCGAACTGACCAGGAGGCTTTATATCTGTTTTTAGATTTCGGTCCATGATACTGGACCCAGTCATCTCTTACTGAGCTTTAACGCTTTTGAATGTTTCATGGAAAGCATCATTGTAATGAATTTTCGGGCATTTTTGTTTATATTTACCTGGAGCGAGTTCTTTATAAAATATACACTTTTCTAGACTATGGTCGTCTAACCTAGCCAAATGCCCCGCCCAACGGAGACGCCCTCTGCCCATAAGAATTTCTGTCAAAAAACATTTCGCCGTCTCTGAGAACTTTCTTTTGTCATTTCTATGATACCATTTGATTTTCTGTATATGTTGCAGACCGTATTACTCGATTCAACCTCGTAGGAAAGTAAAAACACAATCAGACAACCTTTAAGGACAACTCAACATTTCTAAAAACTTTATGGCGAAGTTTCTAAAAGGCTCCAGAAGCACAGCTAATTCGGTTCAGGATTTTCGACTTCAGATCTCCTCTAGAATTAAGACTCAAATGGAAAGCCAGATGCATAAATGTTGCGGTGTGAGGAGACGAAAAATTACGAACCCTCATATTTTTGGTTTTATTTATGTTAATTTTAAGGCCTAATGTTTCATACGCCCAGATATATTAAGAATTTATTAAAGCATAGCAGGATCGTCTGCTATTAAGGCATAATCATCTGCTTACATGAGTTCTATTATATAACATACCTGGGTTGTGGTTTTGGCTTTATGGCGAGATAGATTGAAGAGGCCTCTATCAATCCTATAGCGTATCGCAACGCCTCTATCCTCAAGCTTCCTATCAATGATAATCATAATCTGCGTTTATAAAGGTGTTGAATTAAAGTGGAGCCATAACGCAGCTTTGCTTGACTCCAGAAGCGTTGTCAAAAGGATATGTTATTTTACCATTGTGCGACAATTTTCTGAGAAATGCCGAACGTTGACATAATCTGCCATAACGCAATGTGCATTATGCATATTCTGTTAATGTTTAATCACATTTTCATGCAGTTGGCGGAGACAGAGAACCATGTTAACGGTTGATCACTTTGGTCTAAAGCCACTCTGTGCATCCGGAATAAATTGATCTATATAGGGGAGTAATCTGGTAGTCACGATTTTAGCATGTATTTTACCCGTCACTGAAATCAAGAATATGCCTCTATAATTATTGCAGTCGGCTTGGTCCCCTCTCTTTTCAAAAATTGCAACTCTGAAATCTTGTGGCTCCCAACTAAGGTCGAACATTAGTTGGGGTCTAATATCGTCTCCAATGTCTTTATATACATCTGCGGATATTCCGTCCATACCCGCTGCTTATTTCGCCACACGTTATACTATTGCTTAACTTCTCAGCACAGCGGTGTTGCCGCAGCATGTGTTTCCACATCTACTTGTGAGTCCTGGTTCAGAATAAATGAGTAAGGTTCTTTCAATGCAATGGTCTAATCTGCTCTAATGCTCTAATTTGTGAAAACATATTTGTTGGACCATATACTTCCTTAATAACCTGGAAGACTATCATTTGTGTCGGCAAAATGTTGGATATCCTTGACTTTGTTTCCACACCACTGGTTCTTCAAAAGTCTTATGTTATAGTGTGCTTACTGTTTGGCTTTAACATTGGCAGCGTGAGTGGCATCTCTGCCACAGGGGTTGTTCAGAGTTTTTTTGAAAGTCTATCTTTTTTGTTCAAGAATATATCTTTATGTTGTTGGCGGAATCTTGAATCCAATCAAATCGCTTCTTTTCTTTCAGGCAGAGAATGAATTTGCTGGTGTCGAATACTGCTAATAAGCATATTATTGAAAAAATGCTTTATGATTAGAAACGCATCAGCAATAATGCTATTTAGCAACTGAACCTACAGCTTAATGTGGACTCCGAACCGCAGTCACCAGCTAGCTATTCCCTCTCCATCCTCGGGCTGTCAATCTTTGGTTTCGTGCTTATCTTTAAGTCTTTCGAGAAACCTACCCACTGGGAAGCGAAGAACGTAGAATACCTCTCAAAACACATCCTATCTTACCTAGCCTCAAACTGACGTGACTGAGGGGAATTTTCTTGTTGGATTAAACTTTTCTTGTTAAAATGTAGTAATCAAGCCTGGCCGCTTTAATACTTGACTGGGTGACATCTAACTGCAATTAGCCTTACTGGATTTCCGAGTCGCCGGATTGCAGGAAACGCTAACATAAATTTGCATTTGAATACTGATTATTGTTGTGCAATCTATACTCTAGTCGGAAAAATGTAGACTAGAATTAACGAAACTATATTTTTGTGTAACTATTTTACTCCGAACGCGCACAGTGGTCTTTCGAAATGATTTATTTTATTATAGCTATTTTCGTGAAACCATGGCAACCACCAACGTACCCTTCCACTCTCGGTTTACACGAGACGGGTTTATGGAGTGCACGTTATTGTTTCACCCTGTAATTATAGATATCAATGTTATGGATCTCTTGTACTCCCACGAGCATTTCCATCGTTTTGCGGTTTCCGCAGCGTGACGTAAAATCGTCGATATAATTTTCCAACTTCTCATTAAACTACTGCTTAATGTGGAAACATGTTCTTCAGATTTTTTAGATATAATCTTTTTGTTTCGTGTTACGTATTTTAAATAAAAAATTATGGCCTTCAATGGTTAATGTAAAATGTTTTTTGCTTTTTATATAGTTTTTGACAACTGCTTTACAAAATATATTTAACAGGTCTTTTTCGATTTGCCATTTGATGAAATGTATAGTTGTCATTTATAAGCAAGTGTCCTACAATGCGGAATAGCGTGTTTAATTTATTCCACAGCCAACAAACAAATAAGTTGAATTTTGAAATAAAATTATATTTAATGATGAGGCGCATTTTCATTTAAAAGAATATGCAATTAAACAAAATTGCTAACTAGAGTATGAAGATAATCTAATGGTACGTCCACATATGTTCAGGTTTTCCGTGCAATCCGCTTATGCGTTATTCAGTGCGTTAGTACATGCCTTCTATCCCAGGGTAATAGACATGCCTCCTTCCTATCTACACCTATTTGCGTCAGTTTCATTCAACTTTTCTGGCGAGTTAAGGGAAAAACGACTGTTTAAAAGCATTTTATTTTGTACGTATCTATTGTCAACTGTGTAATTTCAGTTTCATGAATACATCTGACATTATTATCTTAGCCGGTATGAGTGATACTATGCTGGTGTTAATAAGAGCACGGAAAAGAAGGGAAAAATACAGAAAATCTTATCGTCAAAGGAATATTTGGAATAGTTACTACAATTTACTGTAGGAAAATATATATTAAAAAAAAATCCCTACACACTCAATTGACAATTTTATTAGATTTTATTTACTGTAAAAGTCCGTTGTACCGTTAGGTGTAAGACTGACAGTTTACATTTCAGCATTATGTTATTTCATGAATTTTTACTCTCCTTTCCATTGCTGATTTTCTAGCCATATTCCAACGAATTCCTCGTTTTTCTGCCGAACTTGTTCTTCCCATTTCAATCTTGGACGTCCAACTTTATTTTTTTCCTTGTGGTTTCGCTTCATTTGTTTTTCCAATCTCTTTTCATTCATTCTGTGGATGTGTACTAGCCAGCTCAGTTGCCTTTCTTCTATAATAGCTCTTTCTATTGATTTCGTTTCCAATCGTTCTATTAATATCGTATTTCTCACTTTATCCTTTGTTGTAATTCCCTCTATTTTGCGTATGGATCTTATTTCTGCTGCTGTAATTCTACTTTTCTTTTTCTTTGACAAGATCCAAGATTCGCTGCCGTATCATGAATGGTCTCACTACTTGCTTATAGACGTGTGCTTTTATCTCTTTCGGTATCTCTCTTTTTCCTAGAAATGTTGTTGTATAGTTGCTTTTCCTATTTTTTCTTTCCTTTAACCTCCCATTTTTCCATTATCTTTTATTATTATTCCTAAATACTTATAGTTTTTGACATCTCTTCTCATCGGGTACAATTTTGTTTTATTTTTGTGCCTGCAATTACCATTGTCTTGCTTTTGTCGATATTTATTTCCATGTTTACTTTTCTTAGCTCTTATCGCTAAGTTATGTAGTAGTTTTACTTCAGAATCTACCATTAGGACCATATCATCAGCGAACAGTAAGTCTTGTGTTGTCGCTGTTTTCATTTTTATAAAACCTATTTTTGTGTTGCTATTTTTGCTATTTTTTACCACATCGTCAATAACTACTGAAAAGAACAGTTGCATGAGTACGCAGCCCTGTCTTGGGCATATTCCTGTCTCAAATTCTGTCAATTCATCGTTATGCGTTCTTACTCTATTCTTGTTGTTATTATGTCGTTGTTGTGTTGTTGCCAAATGCATTTTCAGATTAATGAAACAAATATGGATTTTGGTTTCTTTTCTTGACAGTCTTCTAGTTGTCTAATTTATAAATATCAGATCTTGCTTCTGCCCTTTCTAAAATCATGCTGTGGTTCCTAATAATGTTGCTTCTAACTTTACTCTCAGCTTGTTATGCTCTATTATTCTGGTAAATATTTTTCCCGGTTAGTTGGTAGTGTGATCCGTCTCTATTTTTTATATTCTTTAATATCTCCTTTTTTAAACAAGGGCAATGTTATACCCATATTCTAGTCTGTTAGTACTTTCTTTTCTATTATGATATCATTTATTAGTGACAAAAATGATTCCTTTGCCATTTCTCCCATATATTTTAGCATTTCTGCTGTTATTTCATCTTGCTGTGGGGTTTGCCAAAAAAAAAATATATATTTATTTTTTGTTCTTAAATATGTGATTTATTATTAAATAAACCAATATTGAATAATTTATTTAATGTAATGAAATTAAACTACTTTACTTTAAAATAAATTTGTAAATCATTGTAAAAACATGCAGATTATATCAAGAAATTGAAAGCGAAAGCGCAAGATACCCAATATCGGTAGGAGGCACTGCGCTATCTTTGCGTCTCTTTATGCATCATGATTTTTTCCTTGCATGCCTCTCGTTCAACACTGCATGCATCTAATCTTTCAACAGATGTATGCGTCTTGGCGACTAGAGTATGGTAATACCTTTTGAGAGATGTGTAGTATTAAAGGTAGTAGTCCTATTGGTTTCAGGCATAGATGAAAGATTAGATATAAATAACAAGTATAGAATCGGTACGAGCACACTGTCGTGCGATACACCTGATATGATGGCCTTAATTTTAATATATGTAGTTCTTTGTTTGAGTACTCATAGATAACTTGTTATTATTATATAAAGTTGGTGAGAATTATTTTCAAACTTATATCGGGTTGTCTGGAAAGTTCGGAGGGATTTTTTGAATAGAAAGAGACACTCAAATAATTTATGTAAATATTTATTTAGTCTATTATGTAATTACCATTATTATATACAACTTTTTGCAAATATTTTTTTCCTTACGCAAGATATGTTTACAATTAATTCAAGACTATAAAAGAAACAAAAAATCATGGTACAAATGTTATTCCACCTTTTTCTACCGATGAAAAAAAGCACTTTTCTCACTTATGGGAAATTTTGGAAAACTTTTTTCTCCAAATTTGTTGGCTTGCTTCAGTTCATACACAAGGAACATGAGCTAGCAAATCTTACTTCTATGAAAAGTTTGCTTGTAATGAATAATCAACTTAACAGTAAAAATATTAGTGTCGATAGTGGAAAAAAAATGAGAATTAATACTGGCCCAACCTACGGACGTCTCCCTTACTGTTTAATTTATTACACTTACAGAGCTCAGCAATAGTTTGTAATGTAACTAATAATATTTTTTTTATTTATAACTTAAATGACCAGATGTATTATATAATTAATATATATATTTCGTTATTATCAATGTTATCCCTTACATTACAACTGAAATAATATATTTATTTGCCTTCATAAATTTATTGTTTAATATTTCATATATTGCAACGGAGGTTTCAGGAATAATTTCGCTCAAAGCTTGTGGAGATATTATTGTCGATAATTTTAAATCCTGATATTTTCACTCAGTGACTAAATATCTCAATATCTGTTCTGTTCTAAAATTAGCTCTTTTAGCAGATTAATATGTGAAAATGTGTTTCGTTTTAGAAGCCAGTTTTTGGACCACATACGACGACGATTTTTCTTTTTTGTGCTATTTTCTTTAACGATATATGCGGACGCCAGTGCCACTAATCCGAGATCCTCATCAATCAACATTTTCATAGTTATATTAGACAAGCTTCGTCAAAACTACAAACTCAGGATTGTATATAAGTAGGAAAATTGAACGTTATTGCTTGCACGTTAATGAATACACGTCCAAGTATTAATTCATCTAAAGCCCGTATGTATAGCCCTTATGGGTCTCTTCCAATCCCACTAAATGCAAAGTGTACTTTTCTTCGGATGTCTTTCGCCGTCGGGAAAATCGCAGCGCCTGGTAACTCTCATAATTTTTTTTGTTGGATGTTGTGGTACACAATCCACTTTAGATCACCAATTACCATCCGCTTCAAAAATAGAGCCTCATAGACAGACATTCTCTCCAACAAATTGCACCAAGATCGTAAGGAACACATATACTGTATCGAAAGACGAATCCATTCTTTTAAAATGGACCACCATTTGAAAATAGCTACAAACTTTCCGGACAACCCAATATAATAGGAACTGAATATAATACCTTATGAAATGATTGGCCCAAGAATATGGCGGAATAATATTTAATTATTCAGGAAGTTATTAATTATTTATTACACCAAACCATTATTTAAACGTGTTCTATTGTTTCATATTTATGCTTAAATCTGAACTGGTAAGATTAATAGTGATTTTCAAATAACTTTCGATAATACTGATAGGTTTTTAACTGAATTGTAAATTAAAATAATTTGGGCCACTGACCGGGACACACTATAACTTAAGGCTGGCACTTGATATATGGGTGAGCTTAAAACCGTTCCTGTAATTAATTCTGGGCGAAAAGATTTGTTGACTATCTTATATGTGTAAAAACTGCAAGATAATTGAAAATTAACATAATAATGTTCATTTACTGCCAATTTTAATAACTGGTTAAAATATATGTTCCACATTTAAATATAAATATAAAATGGATGTAATTTAATTCAACAGCAACCTGACTAAATTAAAACATTCCACCACGTTGTAATATTTCAAAAAGTTATAATATTAATAGTTAAACAATGACAAATATCCCCAATGACAAATATCAACATATTGGAATTATCTCTTTAGAAATTCCGCATTTTGTACGTAATTATTTCTCTAATTGATAATTTCATGGTTCTCTTCTAGTCACAGAAATTTTCGCCGTTTTGCGGCTTCCGCAGTGTGACGTAAATTAATGGAGATATTATATTCAGTCGTTCTAACTGCTACCTAAACTCGAATATCTTGTTTTTATATTTTACATGTTTTAAATGTACAGTATTAAAAATACTACATATTTAATACACTGTTAATAGGACACTGTTAATATGTGTGTTCGGTTAATAATGTCGATTTTTTCGTAAAATTTGAGGGTTTATTTCCATAACAAAATAAATTACTTTAATAATCGAAGTATTGGCCATCATTGGCTATTACTTTTTCCCATCATTCTGTCAAAGAATGGATACCGTACCAAGAAACCTTTTAGTTTTTTGAGACCGTCCATTCATCAAGGCAAATTTTCACTTCTCCGTAAGAATGTAAGTGTTGTTCTATGTTCTAAGTCTGTGCTGCATCGATCGAAATAAGTGGTAATCCGAAGGGGCTAAGTCTAGTGAATACGGCGGGTAGGGTAAGATGCCCCATTTAACGTTTTCCAAATAGTACACATTTGGAAAACGTTACACATTTTTTACACATTTTTCAACATGCAGCCGAGCATTGTCATGCTGAAAAACGACTTTATCATGTCTTTGAGCATATTCTGGTCATTTTTCCTTCAATGCTCGGTTTAATTTTATTAATTGTTGTCGGTATCGATCGCCAGTAATCGTTTCACCAGGTTTCAGCCGTTCTTAATACTCAGCTCCCCTACTATCCCATCAGATACACAGCAAACCCTTCTTTCCATGTATATTGGGCACTGGTTGTGCTGTTGAAGGCTGGCCTGGATCTACCCAGTAGTTTTTGCGCTTTGAGTTGTCAAAATAGATCTCCTTTTCATCATCTGTCACAACTTGATGCAAAAAATCTTTTCTGTCTGTCAAGCAAAATTTCACAAGTAGTTTTTCGCTTTTCAATGTATCTTTTCTTCAGTATATATGGAACCCATTTTTCCTTCCTTCTGGGTCTTTCCCAATGCGTGTAGACGTTCGGAAATGGCGGATTGGGCAATATTCAATGCTTTTGCCAATTGTTTCCACGTATGAGTTGGGTCTTCATCCTATAATGCTTGCAAGTCTGCATCTTCAAACCTTTTAGGCTATCCTAGACGCTCCTTGTCTTTTATTTAAAAAAAGGCTGAAGAAATTGACAAATATTACGGGGAGCACGGAAAAAAATCTTTTAATGATTTCTATTATAGATTTCACATTATGTTCAGTATACTGGTAGCTTTCATTTTAAGAGTGTTGTTATAACTTTATTTTAATATAGCTCAACATATAGTAATAAATTGATTTGAAATTTCATACCCGAATATCACTTTTTTCTTAATATTAATTTTGTGGTTCCCACAAGAATTTCCTTTTCTTTTGCGGTTTCCAGCTTATGATGTAAATCGAGGTTGAAATTATATTTTCTTCAATTTATACGCAACTTTTAATATATGTATATCACTCCTTAATAAAAATCCGTAATTGAAAATTTAAAAATTGATAATATGAATAATTATTTAACTGCGAGTATGAACTGCTATTTTAACTTAGTTAAGAGTTTTGAGCCTTTTAATGTATTCACTAAGTAATGAAGAAAAGTCACTTAATTTGAAAACTGTTAACGATTATTTTGACCGAAACGTCCTGAATAAATTTAAGTTAAATTTAATTCAGGTTAGAACTTATAACTCCCTATCTCAAAATACTTTCCCCAATATAATATCCCATAAGTAATATCGTTTTTTTTTTAATTTTAAAAACATTGCCATCTACCGACAATAATTTAACTTATTGTAACAGAACCTATATTCTAGATAAATATCTTGATTCAGTGTGCTTATTGTTAAATTTTCAAAAAACAGTAGGTCAATTCTTTAAGAATGGATGAGCAAAGTGTGTATAAGTTTAATATTTTACATTTGATGTTTTATGAGTTTCGAAAGCATAACAAAGCCACTAAAGCCAGTAATGCTGTTAATCCTGGTTTCTTGGATAGTAGAACATGTCAACGTTGATTTAAAAATGTAAGAATGGTAATTTTAATCTTTTCGACGTTATAAAATCTGGACGACCAGTTGAGACTTGATAAAAATCTGTTGTTGAGTTCGCTCAAATTGAAGCTGATCTCAAACAAACTATTCAGGAATTAGTTACAGCTTATAAAATATTCTTGTCTGCAATACAACGGTGTTTAATATAACTATATTTTTAATAAAACAAATTTTACTGTCAGTACAATCGGATTTTGCAGCTATTGTTCACTATGAGATTCTGAATACTAATGAAACCAAAAGTGCTGGATATTGTTGTGCTTAACTTGATATATCAAATATGGCTTTGATACGTCTAAGACTGATTAATTGAAAAGGTGTTATTCTGCAACATGACAATGTAAGACATCACAGTGCCAGAATCATCCAAGACAATATCAAAAAGTTGGGCTGAGAAATAATTCACCGTATACTCCTGATACTGTCACGCCAGATTACCATTTTTCCAAATCTAAGGAAAATTTTCTTCGCGGAAAAAAAAATCCTACTGCACAGCTGTCAACACTGCAATCGAAGAATATTTTACTGCAGAATCACCGTCATTTTACAAAAAGGAATTAGAAAGTTTGTCAGAGAAATGGACGACTATGGTTAATTAGATGAAGATTATATTGTAGATTAAAACTGTATTAATTCCTACATCAAATATAATGTTGTATGATATCAATACCCACATTACTTATTGCTATACCTATCATCTCTAGGCGTCTATTCTTTTTAGTATTTATAAACATTTTCTTTAAATATTTGGCTTAATACCTGAATCTTTAGTGTAGTTACACTAATCGCACCACTAATGCATGGGCACAATACTGTGTGAAGCTAAGGCATGTACACACCTGTAAGGGGTGCGTGTTCAATTCACCCTAGTAGCAACTATTTTTTGTTTTATTTGTTCAAAATAATATTAATCTGATTATTTGGTTAAGCATTAAGCATTAAGCATAATTTTATTTGATTATTTGAAATTTGAGCATAATAAATATTTGTATAGTTTACTTAATTTATGAAATATTGTAAGCCAATTTTATTTTACTTTTACGTACTTTCTTTCAAGACATTTATTTTATGACAGGCAAAATCTGAATTTTTCTAACTTAAAATCGTTTTGTATAATGAATTCTATCTTAAACTTTTACGTCAATATGCAAATTTAACTAAGTCACTCTCAAATTAAATTTCGTTTAATTAGCTTGAACATCATTTACATATTATTGGTGCTAGTTCCAATCTGTTTTAGATTTAATCATTAATTTCCCTCTCGAGAACATAATATTACTATTTAATTATATTAAAAGGGAATACATATTTATCTAATTTCGTGGTATGTCTTATATTCACTAATCTTACCTTCGTTAAAAGTGCTTTTTTCTGTTTTTTTTTAAATTTTGACTTATTTTTTAATTGTTAAAATAAATTTTAAATAATTTCCAATTAGATACTAGTTATGGTATTGTTATAGTTAGGTATTTATTAGATGTTAAGCTGATGAAAGATTATTTGGAATTACTCTATAGATGTAATCCATTTACCGATTTCCGAACTTCATCATAATTAGAAAAAATATATTAATAAAAGCGTGATACAACCATTGGAAAAGCTAATAATAGCGTCTGGGAAAAGGTAGTAAGTTTGGAGAATAGGCTTGATATGGAAGAATTTCCCATTAGAGTTTCTTCCCTTACATATTATTCAACATGTAATCACGCATTAATACAAGGTGAGTCTCATGTAAAACAGGACTTTTTAAAAATAGTTCTTTCTAATGGAGCCATCTTTTGACGGGGGGACAAAATTTTAGGACATTTAGCACATTAGAAGCAAAGTTATCGCGTTTAAAGTGTGTGTCTTTATACCATCAGTCGAAAAATGAACATCGAACAAATAGCGGATATTAAGTTTTGTTTTAAACTTGGTAAAACATTCACTGAAACTTTTTAATTAATGAAATGAGTATATGGTGAGGATTGTTTATCCCATGGCAGATTTCATGAGTGGTTTAAAGGATTCAAAGAAGGTTGTGAGAATTTCAAGGACGACGAACATCCTGGTCCGAAAAATTCTGTGGTTACTCAAAGTAGCATTGAAATTATACGTGAATTTATAAAAAAATCAGCCAAAATCTTCATTGCGATACATGGAAATGGAATTAAACATTTCCATAGTTTTAATTCAACGCATTTTGGTCAATTATTTGGGACTTAAGAAGGTTTGTGCATGCTTTGTTCCACACAAATTGACTTGTTTAAAGAATCGGAAAAGGATGAAAACTTCAAGTACAGCATTGTTACTGGTGATGAGACGTGGTGTTTTTAATAAGATCTAGAAACCAAGTGTCAAAATGCCGAATTGAAGCACCCGAGCGAAATTCGAAGAAAAACCATCTCGAGAAATCAAAAATCAAAATAACGTTCATTTGTTTCTACGATTCGGAGGAAATTGTGCGAGCTCCTTGTATTGTGCACAATACAAGGAGTTCGTTTCGTAGCTGGCGCTTGTGCACGATAATGCGCCATCCCATCGCTCGACGCTCAACACTGATTATTTGACCAAAAATGGCATTTTAACCATCAGTCATTCACCATACTCGCCTGATTTGGCTCCCTGCGATCCTACCTCTTAGATAAACTTCATTTGCCGATGAAAGGATATACAATGTTTGTGTTTTTTTTTTGAAAAAGTTCTGCTTTTCGTGAGACACACTTTGTATGCTGAAGAATCTTCCTCTTAGTACGTAAACTGTACAGCTATTAGACTCACATTTAATATGTTTAAGTAACATTTAACAATGTTCGATGTAACAACAATGTTCGGGTTGACCATATCGTTCTTTGTCTTTAGCACTGAATCGCTCACTTTTTTTTGAACGAGTTTTCTCACATAAGTTGTATCATAATATATTATAGTAGTAGAGTATTTAACCGGCAGTTTTAATTAGTAGCTGAGTAGGGATGAATGCCTTCCGAGGGTTGTTCTACTTTGGTTACTCGCCACTGGGTAGGCTTCTCAAGGGATTTATGATTAAGCATAAAACGCAAGGTTAATAGCCTGAGGATGGTGCTGATCGGGTTTATCGATAACTCATCACCATGGTTCGAAACCCACGTTAAGGTAGTACTGTCGGTTATAGAATTACCGTTCAGAATTTAATAAAATTGTCATATTAGTAGATTATGGTAAATATGAGAGTAGATATGAGTAGATTATGGTAATAATGATCCAATGAAATTTTTGAAGAGCTACAGAGAACCATTAAAAAATATTGATAGTTGAAATTTCATGCTTTTAACATTGAGCCTTATGAGAAATATAGAGATTATCATAGAGAAAGTATCAATATCTATAAAAAAGGAGAAAATGAGAAAATAAAATAATGTTCTAAATAAATAATATCTCTTCATGGCCTAGTCATGCTGGATCAAGTTAACAAATTAACCAAAAAAAAAAAAAATTTTTAAAACAATACAATATTAAAAAATTATTAAAAATAAAATATTAAAAAAAAAATAAGGAAGAAATCGTTATTATAAGATTAATTACTTACAAAATGAAATATTATTATGTGTATTATTATTAGTCATTTATATTTTATTAGATTTAACAAATATCGCTGTGTTAATAAAACATCGTTCATGTTATTTTTAATAAAGAACTTTTTTGAATTCTACTTTCTCATATTCTATGCTTTTTTAAATGTCGCGCCTGTTATAATCTCTTTTACGACCTTGCCACATCTAATGAACTACTATATAAAAAGTACATTTTTGATATTTATTCGCCAATTACTACTATTACATGCTCTAAAGCTGTAATTTTAAGATTCTTAAATGTTTTATATGTCATTTTTTCTCATTTTCTCCTATTTTATTGAAATCTGAACGGTACTTCTTGTAAAATTTGATAAGACTTGCAATTTCTCATAAGGCTCAATGTTAAAACAATGACTTGAAATGTCATGACATTTCAGGTGTCAATATTTTTTTACTAGTTCTCTGTAGCTTTTCAAAAATTTAATTAGATCATTATCTTACCATAATCTACTAATATGCCAAATTTGATTAAGTCATGAACGGTAATTCTGAAACCGACAGTACTACCTTAAGCTGTAGGTCCAGTCGCTAGATAGTCTTATTGCTTTAATTCTAAATCTTTATTTTATATTATCTCTTTCTATCTTTTATCGATTAACTTCAAATATTTTTGTTACAAAAAATATTGTCAGAATAGTGTGGAAGCTATACAAATATAGACAAAAATAGAGATATCTATATATAAGTGGGGGAAAGTATTTTAGCAGGTAATATATTATTTATATTTAATCTTATATTAGAATTTTCCATGCACAGAGGTGATCTGTTATATATAAATATGATTGATGGAGAAGTATAATAGAATATAAAATACAAATATTGTATTATCTACAAAAGTTAATTTCGGCTGCTCATATATACCTGTCTGAAAGTGGTAGGTAAAAAATGCTTAGGGATTACCGGTAGGAGATTTTATGTTGTGTTTGCTAAATATTTTATTCGAGATCCTTTGAGATATCAAAAATTTTGGTTTATAAAGAAGTCCGTAACAAAAAACGTTAACTTTTTGTTAGTCAGAAGCAAAAATCATTCGAAAATACTTTCTTTTTAAATCTCTCGGCAGAAATTAAAAGTTAATCAGTCAAGATTTTTACAAAATACTGCACTAAATGAGACAAGTTATTTCTGAAAAAGTTCAAACACTGTTAAGGAGCATTCATTGGATTGCGTCTTTGGTCGACTCTTAACAACTCGCATCGAACGGAAAGCTTTTTCATACCAAAAGCAACGTGTCTATCAATGTCAGTAAGCTATCGTACCTTCAGTCGCTGCTCCTTGTAAACGACATTCTGAATTTTTGTATTTTGTCGGTCGTAACGATTTTTGGTCCTCCTGAGTGTTTATCATCTTCAATGAATCTACCACTTTTTTACCGTTGAAGGGAAAATCGTTTGAAATAGAATTCTTTTTGTATGCACGTGGGTGTTAAACTCTTTAAAATAAAGTGCTTGATAGCAGCTCGAATTTGTTGCAATTGTTTATTCGATTTCCACAAACAAACAGCTAGACGCACGCTTCTGAAATTTCACAGCACACCATCTGATGAATCGTACTTGATAATTATCATAGTTATTTAGGTTTGGCTTATTTTGCCAACTTATTTGCGAAGAACACTCGTAAATATTCAAATATATAATTTAGTAAATGACAAAAAGGATATTTAATTTATATTCATGGAAATAATTCGTATTATAAATAACATACAGGTTCATATATTAAATGTAATAAATCATATTACATTTAGAGTATGAAAGTGACAACAAAATTGGTCTAATAATTCTCCTTACTTTATATTTACTTTAAAATGGAAATAAGTATAGTATAGTGATGATAATTTATCTCTCAGGTGTTGATGCATAAATTACTTATTGCTAATTACTTTGTATAAATAAAAATAAGCTTGTCAATAGTATAATATTACATTTGACCCTATTGCAATTTTGTATATCATATACTATTCAATATTTTATATTAATAATAATTTTCATTTAAAATAAAATAAACGTAAATGCATCGAATAACTTAATAGTCATAATAATGAAGTTACCTTCTTAGTTGTTTATTAGAAAGTATAACAGCCATCAGAGCTACGTTAGCAGCCATTCCTAAAGTGCCCAGCGCAAATATCAAAGCAGCTTCCGCAGTTCCGCCCGGATGACACTGAAATACTTTTGTGACATTTGATGTCACGTTGGCACTGCTGCTTCCGAATCGGAGGTTGGCACCTATCATAGCCACTGCTGATCCTGCAAAAGAGAAAACAGAATTAGCGGATACTAAATCCATTAATCTGTTTTATTCGTTTTGTTTTTACAATTCACTATTTTCATATTCATTAATGAAAAATATATAAGGAACTGGAACAGGCAAATAAAAAATACTATAAAACTATATGGTGTTCCAGAATCCAGCGACTCCTCTGAAAATTTAAAAACTTGTTTGTCTAAAAAAAGTGCATCCTTGCCGGATGCCTTAAGCAGTTCTACAGATATAAATAACCATCTTTTAAAAACAGCTGCTAATCTGTCACCAGATTTGGAATTATTAAACTTTTATAATAATAATTTAAAAGAATCGTTTAAATCACTATTTAATTTTACCGTTGTCGACGAATATACTGTTTCCAAACATTTACAAACAATAAAGACTAACGCATCTGGATCTGATGGGATAAATATTGAAATTATTCGTATGTATTGTCCATGTATTCTTCCAGTATTGGTGCACATTGTTAATTCATGTTTGCTGGAGAGTACTTTTCCGGATATATGGAAGATATCTAAAATAATACCATTTCCAAAAAAACCAGATATAACATCTTTTAATGATATTAGGCCAATATCGATCTTGCCAACACTGTCAAAGCTCTTGGAAAAAATCATGGCTGAGCAGTTAACCAAGCATATTAATGAATATAACATTATTCCTTTGAGGCAGTCTGGTTTCCGTAAAGGATATAGTTGCACTACTGCTTTACTGGATCTAATTGATGATATAGTAAGAAATAATGATATCGGTAGAACATCTGTACTAGTGCTATTAGATTACTCTAAAACATTTGATAGAGTTAACATTGAACTTATGGGTGCTATTTTTCATTTTGTAGGCCTGTCCCAGAATGCTAGAAAATTGATGGTCAACTATCTTTGTAACAGATATCAGTTTGTAAAAACCGATAACGGTGAATCTCCCAGAGGGCATAGCAACCGTGGAGTTCCACAAGGCTCAGTTCTGGGGCCTCTACTGTTCTGCATCTATACATGTGCCATTTATAAAAGCTTAAAATATTGTACTCCTTATATGTATGCTGATGATATACAGTTACTCTATTCCTTTTCGTCTTATGACTTTCATAATGGTAATGTCTTGATTAATAAAGATATTGTAGAGCTAACAGCGTTCTCGGATAGACATCAATTGACAATAAATTCAGCAAAATGTAGTGTTATGGTATTTGGTAAGGATCGACATAGGATAGAGAAGGAAATGATTATAAGGGTTGGTAATACTGTATTGCAGAATGTGCACAGTGCCAGGAGTCTCGGAATGGAGCTAGACGCTGACTTAAAATTTAGCAATTTTATAACATCTAAACTCAAAATAGCTTATGCTGGTTTAAAGAAACTATTTCCCCACAGACATGTCCTTACTACCAGTTTGAAACTGACACTCTCGGAAGTAACTGTTTTAAGTCATATCAATTACTGTGATGTGCTTTATGGGTCATTTTTAAGCACAGTTGATGCTAAGAGGATTGAGCGATTGCAGAAATCTTGTTTGAGGTATTCATATGGAATACGGAAGTTTCAATCTGTATCCCATAAGCTGGTGTCATTGAAATGCTTATCTATGTAATATAAAAGGCAACTCCACGCGGGCTGTTTATTTCATTCGATATTGTGGTACAAAAGTCCTCCATATCTCTATAATAAGATTATATTTCGATCAGATGTGCACAGTTTGAATACTAGATTTAGGGGTCGATTATCGCCACCTATGTTTTACTCTGGGCAGTTTACGAAGTCATTTTCATATAATATATATAATGTGTACAACGATATACCTCAAGAGTATAAATACTTTAAACCTGTCCGATTTATAAAATGTTACTACAACTACTTATATGAAAAACAATTGGAAGCAATATGCCTGAATTAATGATTAATGATTTTGTCTGTGCCTCTATTGCCTTGACGCGTCTATTCTTTTCAATGGCTGATTTTTTTTGTTTTATTACTTCTTTGATTGTATATGAACAATAATATATTTTTAAATTTTAACTTATTGCCTATAAGATTATTATATGTAATAAGCTTAGTCTATGTGTACTATGGGTTAAATAAGAATTAGGACTGAGGTTTCTAAATCAGTACTTTTGCGGTCCTTTTGCAGTGATTTTATATGAGCTTTCATTTATATTGTAATATATTGCTATTTTCTGTATTTTGTTGTCATTGTTATATGTACTGCAATGAAATATATAACTGATCTATTATATTGTAATGTATTGCTATTTTCTGTACTGATCATTGTTACATGTACTGCAGTAAAAATATTATTATTATTATTAGTATTATATATATATATATATATATATATATATATATATATATATATATATATATATATATATATATATATATGTATATATGCATATGACCAAAATTATTATATACATATCGTTATAAATATGCTGAAACAAAACTAACAGAATTTTTCTGTATACATATTTTTGATATGGTTTTAGGAACACTTTTTTCGCCAAAATAAGCTATTTTTAATGAAGTTTATCGATTGTTTCTATATTTGATACAAATTCTTACATGTTTTAAATTGCTGTTCCTTGAGGTGCAGAGAAAATTTAACCATTGTGTTTGCTTTAAAATGTCAAGAAACATTATTTAACAGTTTAATACAGTTAGAATAGTAACATTGTCGCAACAGGGCTATCGGCAATTTGAAATTGTGGGAGTGAATCAAAGTGACGTAAAAAAAATTCAGGATACAAATGTTACAGACCGGCCTGGAAAAGGCAAAAATAGTATTACTACCGCTACGCAAGATCGTCAAATATCGCTCATTACATCACATAGCACTCTACTTTCTACCAGTGCTATTCAAAACGAGATAGCTCGTCTTTGCTTGTCTCTATCGAAAAGACTCCATGACAGAGGCTTACATCTACGAAGACCCTTGTACCTACGAAGACCCTTGACCCTTGCGTGTTCCTAAAATTAGAGACATGATTAGGCCTAGTGTTGGATTCGCGTCGAGTTTAGTTTGAAAAGCATCTGGGCGACCGCTTTAATGCAGCTCAGCCCCGCGTTCCATTTCAAGGAGGGAGCATTATGGTATGGAGGGGTATAATGCATCGTGATCGAACTCCTCTTGTTTTTATTAACGGCACAATGACAGGGGCATCATATTTTAGAGATGTCCTAGAGCCTATTGTGCGTCCTTTTCAGGGGGCAGCGGGTGATGGATTTGTATACGTAGACCTAAATGCGCCTCCCCATCGCACAGCAGTTATTCGTCAATTATGTGAAGAAGAGGTCTGTCTAGACCTGTGAAGAAGAGAGACTACAGTCTATAACAAGAGTGTGGTTTAATTCTTCTATTGGAACCTTTGGTGTGAAACACTAAACTTGAAGAAATTTACTACTAAACATCAAATCACTTTTTTTGAACTTCTCGTCGAACGTTTCGCTAACCGTGTTAGCATCATCAGGAGATGATTCTCCTCAGGAGATCTCTTCTAGTTTAAGAGTGTGGTTGCCAGCAAATTCTCCAGATATGTACGTTATCGAACATGCCTGGGACATATTAAAACGCCGCATTTTCAAGATCAATCCGCTCCGTGACATAAATGTGTTGAGAGTCACTGCGCGTGAAGAGTGGGAAACCATTCCTCAGCATCTTTTAAACAACTTAATTGACAGTATGCTACATCATCTTACAGCTTGCATTGAGGCTCATGGAGGCAATACAGACTATTAATAAAAAAAAATATATTATTTTTAATTTGTCTTGTTTAGAATAGAAATTTATGTTTGTTGATTTTCATTTGAAATAACATAAACTTATAATAATAACTAGTTGCACTTAAAGTTGTGATTTTTTATTAATTGCTTATTTATTACATTAGTTGTCTAAAAATACAAAAAAGTGTTATGAAATCAAAAAGAAAATAAAAATATAACTATTTGCAATAATTTTGGTCTACTAGGTATGTAAATATGAAACCGGAATTTTTGTATAGAAAATACACGTTTATTGTATGAAAATGATAAAAAATATTTTATTCGAAGTATTGCCCATCGGTAACTATACATTTTTCTCACCTGTCTGAGAACTTGTGGATGCCAATGCCAAAAAAAACTGTTGCTGTTTTGGGGCAAACTAGTCATCGAACCATTTTCGTAAGAAGTGAAATGCTGCTCAGCAAGTGCGTATCCCATCGATGCAAATCAGTGGTAATCGTACGGAGCCCAGTTTGGTGAGTAAGGCGCATGCAAAAGTATTTCCCAAATAAATGCCTCAATCGTTTCCTTTACCAGTTTTGATGTGTGTGATGGTGCATTATCATGAAGCAAAATCACTTTGTGTTGCCTTTTTTGATATTCTGGTCGTTTTTCACGCAAAGCTTGATTCAAATCGATCATTTGTTGTCGGTAGCGTTCAGTATTACATCACATCCTTCTGATCCCACCAAATACGGAGTATTGTCTTCCGTCCATAGGAATTTGGCCTTGCAATTGATGTCGATAGTTGGACTGGAGTTACCCATGATCTTTTACGTTTAGGATTCTCAAAATATATCCACTTTTTATCGCCAGTCCCAATTTAATGGAGAAATGACTTTCCTTTGTACCTGGTGAGCAACATTTCGCAAGTTGTTTTTCGGTTTTCCTGCAGTTTTTCATTCACTTCATGTGGAACCCATTTTCCCATCTTCTGGATCTTTCCCATGGCTTTCAAACGTATAGAGACAGCGTCATCCTCATTTAACAATGCTTGCAATTCACTGTCTTCAAACTTTTTAGGTGGTATTACACTTCTTCGTTTCTCACGTCAAAATCGCCACTTTTGAATGTTTTAAACCACTCAAAACACTGTGATTTACCAACAGCATGCTCACCGTAAGCTTCGATAGGTATTCGATGCAATTCTGCAGCGGTTTTCTTCAAATGGTTGAAAATCTTTGTCAGATCAACAAGGGGTCAAAAAGGAAATGGCGCCAATGAAGCGATTTTACTGTAACTACATTGATCGCTAGGTGGTCATTGACCGATGACTAGGGCTATCTTTGGGCAAATTCCGGTTTTATATTTACAAACCTAGTATTAGCCAAAGAATCCTTTTCACTATATATGGAGGTATAATAATGGTTTTAAATTTTCTTTTATTTTTATATCGGTGTTTATGCCACAAAACTATTGATATCCTGCATGATACATCTGGATCAAGGATGCCCAGGAGTGTCAGCAACAGCTATTTAGCTACTTCAACCTACAACCAAACGTGGACTCCGAACTACGATGATCAGCTATCGATTAACTGTGGTCTCTTAAAGACTCATATACTATAAAGCCTTGCTGTGTACTCTACTTTTACTGTCTTGAAAAACCCATTATTAGTCGATTGATCAACATACAATATATCTGAGAATGCATCTAATCTTGTCAATGTATCTGATTTTATGTAGCATATAGTTTACATCATAATAAAATAACAAAATCGGGAGGTTGGTATCTTCTGTAAATCGGCGACTCGGAGGTTGAAATGAATCATACTTAGTGACTCTAGTACTTGGAGGGTGACCCTCCGAGGAGAGACCAGGCTTTTAATACGTTTAAAATACAACAAGAAATTTTCCCTCCGTGGCGCCAGGTCAAGGCTGGGTAATGCCGGATGTCTTCTGAGAGGTATACTACGTTGATTACTCGCCAGTCGACAAGCTTCTAGAGAAACTTAAGATTAAGCTCAAGGGGAGTGCTGACCAGAATTAATCGGTAGCTGATCACCGTGGTTCGGAGCCGACGTTAAGCTGTAAACCTTACCGTTAATAGCCTCAGTTGCCGCTGCGCCTCTAATAAGTATTAGCGCATAATACAACGCTAATAATACAATTAGCGCTAAAGCAAATAAAGTATTACTTTAATAAATTAAGAATAAGTTTTAATCATAAATACATCCTTATTTTGTTGAGAGCGTCTTAAAATATCTGTGCAAGCAAAATTTAATTTATTAAACATTTATATATGAAACATTTTCAATTAGTACATTATTTAATTAATGGAAATTTTATGATTATTCTTCATTTTACAAATGGAAATAATATTTAAAATGAGTTCGTTATATTAAATATTTTAATATATTTGCTTTAATATTCGGAATGTTAATAATTGTTGTTTATTAACTGGAAGTCCTTTTAATTCAATAATTGTAAAATTCCTAAAACGAGCTTTTAATTAAGGCATTTTAATAGATGATTTCAAAATATATTATAAATAACTTTGCAATTGAATTGAAATTGGGTAGAAAACGAGACAAAAAATATGCAAATTAGTTAACAGTTCTAATAAGTATAATTTACTGCAATAATTGGATAGGCATTTTATAATTTATGTTATTTACTATTTTAACCATTTTGAATAGTTTTAATTTTTGGTATTTGATAAATCCAGTATTTTAAACTACAAGTAATAATATAATAGTTGTGTCTAATTATACATATTATACAGGCACGCTATTATATATATGGAAACGATGAAATATCTCGAGAACACTTTGAGATTTCTTAATAAAATCTTGTACACAAACATCAGGAACTGTTTGACACTTTTTGGGTATATTTTCATTTTTTTTTCTTGTCGGATATTTGAAATCCAATGCTAACTTGGTTTTTTTTTAAATGACAACAGTACTTGAATTTGGCATTGTTGGAAAATATTTTTTTTCTGAATTCAACGAGGTAAATATATAATTTTTTTTTTCAAAATATATTTTAAAAATGGCTAAAAGGTGTTCGATACTTGTTGGAAATTAATTTTAAATAAATAAACAAAAATTAATATCTAAATAAATATATAAATATAGTGGACATTTTTAGATATTAATCTTTGTTTATTTATTTAAATATTTTTTTAATTTAGTAGACTGTGAACCAATGGATGACAGATGAGGTATTTGATTACACTTGACAACTGTTAAGGTTATTTTGTGAATTTCAAATGTTTTTCAATTTTTATATGGAATTAATATATATTTAACTGCATGAGAAAGAATTGAAATAGTAACAATTGTTGGATACGGTGACAGAAAACGCACTTATGCTGAAGTTTGTCGAGTATTTTAAGGAAGTACATCCGAATAAAAACATCACTAAGTCAACAGTTTCAAAAATGGTAAAAAGATTCAATGATACAGGCAGCATTAGCCCTCCAAAATTAGGAAGATATAAAAACAAAAACGAATGGCGATAATTCCTTTAATGTTTTAATTGATGTAATAGGCAATGATAAGGTTTTCGTGCAACAATTAGCTTTAAATCATCGTATGTGTAGATCTTCAGTTCAAAAAATAATAAAAAAAGGTTTCTGTCCTTACAAAATACAATTGCTACGAGAATTAAGTGAAGATGATTTTGATTGAAGAGTTAAGTTTTGCGAAGTTATGATAGAAAAACTATACTTGGAAACCTTACCATTGTCTATTACAATCAATTAAAACATTCAACGAATTATCGTCGTTAGTTTTTGTTTTTTGTATTAAAAATTTTGCACGACTTTTAATGCTGCCTGTATCATTGAATCTTTTCATTATTTTTGAAGCTGTTGACTTAGTGAATGTTTTTTTTTCGGATGTACTTCATTAAATACTCAACAAACTTTAGCATAAGTGCGTTTTCTGTCACCACAATTGTTAA
Source organism: Cosmopolites sordidus (assembly GCA_031761425.1). Lineage (NCBI taxonomy): Eukaryota > Metazoa > Arthropoda > Insecta > Coleoptera > Curculionidae > Cosmopolites > Cosmopolites sordidus. The sequence goes on along the minus strand of JARFXV010001040.1, from coordinate 203,368 downwards.
TATTTCAAATATTTCTCTTTTAGTTAAATACATATTAATTCCATATAAAAGTTGAAAGGGATTTGAAATTGAGAGTTGTCAAATGTAATCAAATACTTAATCTGTTATCCATTGTTTCGTAGCCTACTAAATAAAAAATAGATTTACCCTAAAACAGAACGAAACACCTTTAGTCATTTTTTTAAATATGTTTTGAAAAAAATAACCATACAATATTTACTTCGTAGAATTCAGAAAAAAAATGCTCTTTCCAACCATGCGAAATTCAAGTAGTGTTGTCTTTAAAAAAAAATGAAGTTAGCCTTGGATTTGAAATATGCGACAAGAAAAATAAATTAAAATATATTCAAAAAGTGGCAAACATTTCCTGGTGTCTGTGTACAAAATTTCATTAAGAAAGCTCAAAGAGTTCTCGAGATATTTGACCGTTTCCATACGTATATAGATATTAATATAAATATTGGACGGTAAGAGCAGCGGCCTGCCGCTGCTGTGCTGAAACCGCACTGGAGCGGTAGTTGGTTCGATTCCAGCGCTCGGATGGTTGTTTTTCTTTCTTTCTTCTGTCTGTTTACTTTCTAAATGTTTGTGATTGTTTCTAGGCAAGAGTGTAAAATCCGACTACGAATTACCCCTCAGTCACGCCAGTTAAAGGCTGAGTAAGGCCGGATGCCTTCTGAGAAGTGTTCTACGTTAGTCACTCGCCAGTCGGTAGTCCAGTCGCTAAATAGCCTAGTTGCTAATGCGCTTCTAACCCTAACACTTTACTTTTTTTTTAAATATTGGCAACGTCATCCCATAAATGCGTGTGTTTTTGTATGGCTAACATAAAATGGCGAGAATTATAATACTGAATTAAATATAATCAATTTTTACTTTGTGACTATAGCTTATATATATATATATATATATATATATATATATATATATATATATATATATATATATATATATATATATATATCACACATGACATCATTGACATCATTGGAAGAGTAAAACAATTGAAATGGAGATGGGCAGGCCATATAGCGAGGCGAAAAAAAAAATTAAAAAGCTAAGGAAGCTCACCCGTGCTCCACGTCGTGCTTTGCCATTCATTCACCCGCAATCTAAAGTGCTAGCAAACGTCTCCCAAGACCGGTTTCTGGCCTTAAGCCATCATAAGTTGGGCTCAAGCTGGACACCTGAACGGTTTCGCACAGTCTGACTGCTGCGACCGTTTACCGCAGGATGGCGTGGCGATGGCTGCTGCATGTGATTGCAGCCTCCATTCGACATGGCCAATTTAAATGGTCATGGCTTTAGTCGTTCCTTCATCTGTTTTTCAGGTGTCCAGCTTGAGCCCAACTGATAACGACTTAAGGCCAAAAACCGGTCTTGGGAGACGCTTGCTGGCACTTTGGATTGCGGGTGAAGGAATGGCAAAGCACGACGTAGAGCACGGGTGAACTTCCTTAGCTTTTTAATATATATATATATATATATATATATATATATATATATATATATATATATATATATATATATATATATATATATATATATATATATATAAATAACAGTGCTACATTATCAAATTGACTTTTAAACTAAGGTATACTGACTCTACAGTCGAAGTCGGTCAATTGGACTCTTCAGTCGAAGCGGACAACACTTGAAAATGCCAAATTATATTTTAGCGAAACGTCGTGACTTTTCACAGAACCAATGGATCGACACCCGAAATGATTTAGAAACATTATCTACCATCCGTGAAAATATTAGATGTAACACACACACACACATAACTTTTGTAAATTTAACCAACGATTCTTGCCGATTCTAACCAATGATAATTAATGTTTTCATGACATTTTTTATCAGCAAAAAGTATACATTTTTGTCATAATGATTGAACCATCCTTTTATTGTCTTAATTTGAAAAGACAATATTAAATATTTAGTTTTATTGTTGTATTTAACTTTATCCATATATAAAACCCTATCGCGAATAAGATTTTGAAATAATCCCGAGGTTATATAATTTTTTATTGCGACCTTTTATATTTTTCTCATCCTGCACCGCGTATATTAATGGGACCCAATTTTTTCATTCAGGCAGCAAGAAATGAATGAAAAGAACAATGAGAATGATATATGAGTGTTTTAGTTACATACACATGAGCGAGAGGTTGAACGAATATTTTTCATGAATATTTGTTATATATTTGTCTAATTATTATATAATATTAAATAGTTGGATGGATTTACTCAATGAAAATATTTTCAAATATTTTAGGCTTGGCAACTCTAGTGCCTGCTAAATATTATAACATTTGCTTATTACTGTTGGGCAGATTGCGAATATATGAAAAATAAAAAATAAAAAAAAACTATTTAAGAAAAACTAAAATCAATGCAATCATTCGCAAACACTCAAATAAATGCCTTCAGCTGGTCGGTTATGGCCTTTTCTATGTTCTCCAATGTCCCAAAATGATTACTTTGAAATTAATTTTCAATTTTTGGAAAGGGAAAAAGTCAGAAGGACTTAAATCTGGCAAAAAAGTGATTTTTTACGTGCCAAAAACAAGTTAATTAAAATCGCTTTGTAGTAAGGCACCGAGGTATCGTTATGGAGCACTCTGGTGTTCTAGATATTCGGTTTCACACGAATAACCCTTTTCCGTTGTCTTTTAAGAACCCTTGGTAAAAATGTTGATTTACCTAGGACGATCCTCTAGCTATCGAAAAACTATATCAACATGCTTTCGACCTTCGATTTGCTCATTTTGGGTTATTCGACTATGATGAGGTTGAAGTGTACCATTCCTAACTCTTCGCAGCCGGGACTAATGACACAGTTTTTCGAAACCATTTACACAGAGATTACACAGAACGTGTAAGATTTTAGATTCTGTGGACATTTTGATCACTTCTTGCAGTTAAAGGCCTGCTTCTGCGAGGTTTATCTGTTGAAAATTTTCAAAAGCTTCGCACTGGGCCCAAGTCTGAAACAAAACTTGATAGCTCACCGCAAATTGTCACTCATTTTCAAAACGCACTTGAAAAATCTGATTTGCGAAATAATTACTACAGACCGCTAAGTAATTATTGGTATTGAATACGCATTAGATGTTATCCTGTCTTCCCTCTAAAGGGGAAGCGAACAATATTACCAAATCAAACTCTATGCCCCCAGTCTCATTACTTTATTTATACATCTAATATATCATTAAATATTGATGTATTTACATTTCTAATACGCATATGCAATATGAGTATGGATGGCTTCAGTATGTGCTGTGTAACTGGGGTTTTTTAGTTTTAGGAATTAATTTTGCATTATGCAAAATTGCCTTGAAAAACATTTTAAGAAATTAGTTCAAAAATTACTAGTTTATTTCCCATTTTTTTCTTGCTCCTTTGTTAATTATGAACATTATTTATCACTTGCTCACTTAGTAGCATCAATAGTAATACTCACTCGAAACTTAAGAGGGTAATTATTTTATGTTGTATATATATATATATATCTTATAATAATATATAATATAAATAAATGTAAAATATTTGATCTAGTTAAGAAGATACAATAAACACAAACGCGCCACTCTTGTGGCTGTTCAATTGAAAACTTGCCTGACAGCAGATGAATCTCTCTCTAGAAACCTATCACTAATAAAATGACATAGGACACGTTTAAAACTCACAAAAAATGATTATTAATTTACAGTAACATTCGCAGTACGTCTTTTAGAATAGGGACATTTTAAAATGTGCGTATTAAAGAACATGTTGTATAGAGAGGTTTTTTTTCTTTTTCTTAGAGACGAATCAACAATGTTATTAAGCAACTGGACCTACATCTTAATGTAGGTTTAAAAGCACAGTAATCAGCTATCAATTAACCACGGCCAGAATATTCCAAAGGCTGTCAGCTCTTGATTTGTATTTAACCTTCAGAATTCACGACCGACTAATCGACTTTCACCTGCCGACTAACTAATGATCAATGTAGAAAACTTCCAACATAACGATCCGAATGCAGACATACTGCGGGATCATTCTTTGTCGTACGAGTGGCGGCTCGTGGGGTTTTAAAGTGGGAGGGCGTAGAAGAACATAGTGCTGTTGAAGATTTTTTGATTTCCCCTACCTCCTTTTTACTTTTCGTGCTATTGAAACCCTATACTGGAGGTGAACCAGAAAAATGAGTTAAAGGAAAGAAACTGAACGGAAATAAAATATGGTGTTTTGCTCTGAAAAATTGTTTACTGTGATAAATGCTAGAGGCTATATATATATATATATATATATATATATATATATATATATATATATATATATATATATATATATATATATATATCATCATCATCATCATCATCAGCCCGTATCGATCCACTGCAGGATGAAGGCCTCTTCAGCATGATTCCAACCTTCACGGTCCTGGGCCTTCCTCTGCCACTCGGGTCCAATATACTTAACGATGTCATCAGTCCATCGTGCTTTCGGTCTTCTTCGCGGACGTTTGCGATCAAGCGGTATCCACTCCAGGATTGCCTTGGTCCATCTGTCGTCCCATCGCCTCGCTATATGGCCTGCCCATCTCCATTTCAACTGTTTTACTCTTCCAATGATGTCACAGACTTTTGTTTGTTCCCTGATCCATGCGCAGGACTTTCTGTCTCGTCTTGTAATGCTAAGCATACATCTTTCCATTCCCCTCTGTGCCACCCGAAGTTTTTGAATTGATTGCGATGTGAGTGTCCAGGTTTCACTTCCGTATGTCATAACGGGTAGAACGCACTGATCGAATACTTTTCTTTTCAGGCAAAGTGGGAGTCTGCTCTTAAACACTATGTTGAGCCTACCAAATGCCTGCCAGCCACATTTAACACGCCGTTCCACCTCCCGGGCGGTATTCCCCTCCATGGAAATCCTCTGCCCAAGATATACAAAGCTGTCCACAATCTCTAAATCCCTTCCTAAAACTGAAATTCTTCTGTCCTGAGCGAAGTTATTGAACATAACCTGACTCTTTTTCAGGTTTATTTTCAAGCCAAATGGTTCGCCAGCCCTTTGCAGTTCTTGTATGCGTCTTTGCAGCTCCTCTGGGTCTTGTGCAATGAGAATAATATCATCTGCAAATCTAAGATGGTTTAAGTTTGCACCATTGATCTTTACACCATCCTGTTCCCAATTCAGTTTACGGAATACTTCTTCAAGGCCAGCCGAGAAAAGAATAGGCGATATTGCGTCACCCTGTCGTACACCTCGTTCTATATTAATTCCCACTTCAAGATCATCAAGGTGAATTGTGGCTGTAGCTCCATCATATATTGATTCTAATAGGTTTACATAGGCTCTCTCTACACCTTGGCTAAGCAGTGCATCCATTATCGCATGCTTTGAGATGGAATCAAATGCTTTTTCGTACTCGATAAAAGCCAAGCACAGTGGCATGGTGTATTCGTTGTGCCTTTCTATGACCTGCTGTACAACCTGGATGTGATCCATTGTACTGAATCCACTTCTGAATCCTGCTTGTTCTCTTGGTTGTGCGTTATTCAGTTTTTTTAATATTCTTTTAGAAATTATCTTAGTGAAAACTTTGTACATCACTGATAGGAGGCTTATTGGCCGGTAGTTCTTTATATCTTCCTGTGCTCCTTTTTTATGTAAAAGGATCACTTCTGCATTTTTCCATAAGTCAGGTACTTTTTGTTCTTTGAGGCATTTTGAGTATAATTTTGCCAGTGTTTTATGTAACGTCCGACCACCAGCTTTTAGCATTTCGACAGTTACACTATCCTTTCCTGGAGCCTTGCCGTTCTTCGTCAATTCTATAGCATTTGTTACTTCCTCCACTAGGATATCTGGTATTATATATTGTTCTTCCGTGGGTATTGCTGTCGCTGACTGGCTCTGATCTTCATATAACTGGGAATAAAACCTTCTGACAATCTCTAACATTTGGGTACGCGTCCTGCACACTGTGCCATCCTCACGCTTTAAAGCATATATTTGCGTTCTTTTGTTTCTCAGCTTCTGTTTAGCTTTGTTAATTCCTTTGTTTTCTTCCAGGGTTTTTTGCACTAGCTGCATATTGAATCGGCGCGTGTCCTCTCTGATACGTTTTCTTATAGTTTTGCAGAGCTCAGTGTACTCGACCCTGCCAAAAGGACTACCTGCATTTCTCATTGCTCGCCGTTTCTTCATTAAATTAATGGTCTCACTGGAGATTTTTGTTTGTTTGAGACATTTATCCTCTGGTGCTATTGAAGCAGCCGTTTGAAGTACATTGTTGGCGATTTCTTCATATTGAACTGATATTTCCACCTCCTCTGGATCTTGTAACGCAGCAAACCGGTTTGACAAAGCTATCTCAAAATCGCTTCCTCTCTCCAGCAGTTTTCCAGAATCTACCTTGCCCTTCTTTGATCTTACTATTTTTTCGCGCTCTTTTCGACAGTCAATCCGAACCCTTGCTCGTACAATTCGGTGGTCACTTCCAACATTAAAATTGTTAAGGACAGTACAATTGGTAAATATTGTTTTATCGTTGGTCATGATGTAGTCAATTTCGCTTGTGAGCCCAGATGGACTTTTCCATGTCCATTTTCTGCTGATATTTTTCTTATAGAATGAATTCATAATATATAGTTCTTGTCCTTCAGCAAAATCAACTAATCTGTCACCTCTATTGTCTCGCTCACCAGTTCCATATGGGCCAGTTGCATTTTCGTCTGTTCTTGTTGTTCCAATTCTGGCATTAAAATCACCCATCAGGATTTTGTACCTACATTTCTCCTTGTATAACAGCTGGGCCACATCATCATAAAATTCCTCAATTTCCTCATCTTTATGGCTTATAGTTGGTGCATAAGCTTGGACGATTTAAAGCCTAAACTTTTTATTCAGCTGAATGACGCATTGGGCTAATCGGTCGGATGTACTTTCAAATTTTACCACACTGTCCTTCAGCTTTCGATTGATGAGGAATCCTATTCCGCCACATCGGCCATTTTCCGTACCTCGAGTGTAGAGTACGTGTCCAGTTGGTTCCAGTTTGATTAACTCTTCACCCTTCCTTCGTGTTTCACAGAGCCCAATAATATCCCAATGTATGTTGTCAAGTTCGATTAACAGTTCTTGCAATCGGGCCTCTGTTTTCATAGTCCGTATATTTAACGTTGCAATGTCAAAAGTCCAATGGCAGCCTGATCTAACCCGGTGATTCTTAGCACCCTCTGCCTTGGGGCAGGTCTTCCCGCTGCCGTAGGTAGTTGCCCCTTGGCCTCCGGGGAATGAGGGCCGTGTTTGAGGTTGTACTGTCATATTTCAACATACTGAAATACCATGTTGAAGGTATGGACCGTAATCTGCCACGCTGGTCCAATGCGGGTTGGCACATTTTGGATCATGTTAGTCTGAGGCCTCCGCTTTCACCTGTCCGCCAGGGGTGACCCTCCCAGGAGCATAGGCTCCAGACGGCATAGCTCAAAGCTTCATTGCCCTACTCAAACCCCTTTACCACGTCAAGGTCTGATCCACAAAGGGGCTATATATATATATATATATATATATATATATATATATATATATATATATATATATATATATATATATATATATATATATTATATATATATACATATATATATATATATATATATATATATATATATATATATATATATATATATATATATATATATATATATATATATATATATATATATATATATATATATATATATATATATATATATATATATATATATATATATATATATATATATATATATGTACATGTACATTTTAACAATGAATAGATAACCAGACCGGGGGTCCGGATGCCTTCTAAATTGGCTAACAAGAGGGGGAAATGCGGACCGGAGTTTACCGGAAGCTGATTTTCATAATTTAGCTCCCACGTTAAAATAATAGGGCCAGTCGCCAAATCATCTAAGGCGCTATCGCGCCCCTAATCTTAATTATCATCCATCAATGTTTGCTGTTTAATTTAGGTTATTTCACTAATAAGTGTACGAATTGGCATTTCCTACCAAGCGTTATGATTCTGCTTGATTATTTAATAGATTTTCACCCTATGTTGATATTAGTAAGGTTAAAATGTTTTACCAGTCCAGAAATAGTATAAGGAAATTTACTTTCGTAATTTTAATAAGTGATTCTTCCTATTATTTGAAAGAAAAAAGTTATTTACAACAAAGGTCAAAAACCTAAATGGAACCGCGAAAAAAATTGCAAAATTAGTAAATCATCAATCGAAAAGCTATGATAAAAATTATCATTTTAAGCAAATATATGTAAAAGTATATTTGGTAAATAATAATTTGTTATTATTTAACAAATA
>JARFXV010001040.1:0-190000 GCA_031761425.1 Cosmopolites sordidus | reverse complement strand
TTTTAGAAAGAAAAAGAAGACGAAGGGAACCGGAGAGTAAGCCTATTCTTTGGTTCCCCTTTCGCATCTAGACGACATTGGTTCGTGGCACAAATTGACCAATTTCGATGAAACTTTTTATTCCTCAAATGAGGGCGTTTTTATCAACTCTTTAGAAATCTAATCAATAATACAGTATACCCTCCTCTGGTCGTATTTGTATCAAGATAATGCCTTATGAATTCCAGAAAACTGTAACCATGACCTTTCCGACTCGTAGACCCCTTCTTCAGGGCACGTTTGCAGGATAAAACCCCTATTTTAACTTATTTATATTTCTCGTTTGTACTGATAAATTCAAGTTTCAACAACAATCACGAATCGCCGCAGAAACTCTTGCGTATTGCACCTATATATGTGTAAACACCGCTCTGAAGTAGTCACTCGGTTCCGTTTTTGTTCCAGAGTGAGCAATCGCGGCACCTCTCACGCTAATAGCTTTCTCATGCCCAAATGTTTATGTAGGATGTTCTGTACGTGTTCATCCGAGAGTTTTATCATCTCAATAATTTCTCTAACTATCGCTCAGCCAACACGATATCATATCAACGGGACGTCACTAGTGCTGGTTCGACCACATCAAAACTCTGTAAACCACTTATAAACCATGAAATATTAAACGGAAAGTCTCCGCAATACTTTTCTTCAGTTTAAGCGATGGTTTTATGGATTAGTGCTTAACCAACCCCAAACCCAAAATTATTTTTTTCATAATAACGAACTTACCTGTTTCCGAATACTGTCAAAAGAAAGTAAATGTCAGATTGGCTTGAAATTCATGCAGCATAACTAGAAAAGATATCTATCAGAAAAGTACGATGTATTTTATCTAAATAAGGTCCGTTTTTTAGTAAGAAGAAAAAATACTATAAATATTAAAATATATTTTTCTCATATTCAGCATAATTTTCTTTTTCTATTTTTGTACATAATTTCCAATTGTGTTCAAACATTTGTCATTCTGCTCAACAAGTTTTTGAATTCCAATCCATGACTGCAGTTTTAACTTCTTCGTCGTCGTTGAACCGTTGACCACCAAGGAACTCCATTTAAAGTACCGAAACAAGTGAAAATCACTGGGTGCAAGGTTTGGACTGTAAGGTGGATATCCAGTTGTTCCCATCCAAAAGACCTGATTAGACCTTGCCTTCGTGCAGAAAAATGTGGTCTTGCATTGTCATTGAGCAACATCACACCGGAAGATTGTAGAACGCCCACTTGTTTTGTATGGCACGCCGGAATTTTCTCAAGGTGACGCAGTCCACATCAGAATTGATTGTTGTGCCTCTCAGCATAAAATCCACCAACAAAATCCCTTTCCTGTCCCAATAGACAGTTGCCATGATATTTCGTGCTGAAATTGTCTGTTTGGCTTTCGCTCTGGTTGGCGACGATGTGTGTCACCATTCCATTAAGTGTTGCTTGTCCTCAGGTGTCATATGAGACACCTAAGTCTCATCTCCTGTAACGATGTGGCCTAACAATTCATCTTCTTCCTGATTGTATCGAAGTCAAAAACTATAAGACACATCCCAATTTTTTTGTTTTCAGATCGTCAGAAAGCAGTCTTTCTGACTGTTGTTGATCGTCAGAAAGCAGTCTTGGAATTCACTGATAACACAATTTTCGATAATTCAGTTTCTCCGAAACAATGGTATTCAAAACGGGCCTTGAAACCTGTGGAAATCCACTTTGAAATCGTGAATTGTCGGTTTACTCGAATTTTGTTGTACACCTCACGAACCAAATCTTCAGAAATCAGAGAAAGTCGGCCAGGGCATGGCTCATCATGTACATTAACCCGGCGGTCCTTGAACATTCTCACCTACTTTAGAATTTTACTGTCACTTATAGCATTATTACCGTATACCTTACAAATCTGACGGTAAATTTCCTCTGCTGTCAAGTTTCTTGCATTCGATAATCTCATTATAGATCGTATCTCAAGTCGGCGGGCGAATCAATTTTCTTAAACATTATAAACCTCTACAACTCAGTATGCAGTCAGACGATATGGCTGCATATGGCACCTAAACGCGCACAAAGCATGCTGGGAGCAAACGCGCAAGCGCATAGCGGCGATTGCGCATCATTCTCACTCTCATTCACAAGCGGGCCTTATTTAAACATAACCTCTCGTATCTAAGGAGAGTAAACGTAAGAAAGTAGACTATTTGCTGTATTCTGATACATGGATTATTTCACATTTATTTTTCTGATGTTTAATGTCGAATATCCAAAATATATAAGTGTGATAATTTAACTACTTGGGGAATATTCGTTAAAATAAAACAGTTTTGGAGTAAAGATTGGCTAGTAAATATAAGATAACCGATTTTAATTAGATATATAATACCAAGTGGAATATATCTTTGTCTAAACGAGATTTCCTTTTTCTACCATCTTGTATACGGTTGATTGATCGGTTAGGTATTTGCTTGCTAGAGCTGCGATAAATAGATGGCTCTTACGCTGAGAAACGACCGAGATATTTATCTTTTTTATTGCTCTTTTAGTATCTTATCTCATGGAATCGCTACATACATATATCGACGTGATAATGTATTTTCGTTAGAATATTACTTTAAAAATGAGCTGTTAAAAAGTACATTATGATACGTTTTTGTTGAACTTTATAATTCATATTACCATTATACGGTTTTTTATTAACTTTTTCAAATATTTGAACGAAATTTTTGAACTTTTGTCTTCATTTTCCCCATTGTAAATCTACAATATTAAATCTAAATTGTTTAAGAATGATTAATTTGCGGTTATAGTGTTGTATGAATATTGACAAAGTGTTCAGATCCTAGCCAATCATTCTGACATTTTCAAAACATCACCCGCTATCAAACAATCGGGCTGATTTGGAAGCAATAATTTATGGGGTGTGTTATCCAATAATGTTTAATTCGTGATATATTTGGTATTTAGTCGATTTGATCTCACCGTCGTTTTCATGTAGGAATAGGTATGCATATGTTTTTTATAGATTCTTAAGAAGTTATTTTTTCTATACGGGTCCACTATTTTAAGCATACCAGGTACAATTTGGGCAATTCCAATTAAGCATACCTGATACCTTATCTATGGCTAGCGGTCACGATGGTTCGCTCGGCCTTTATTGTGAAAGTCAGCCGTAAGATGGTACGAGGCGTATTGTGATTACCTCCGTCATCCGAAAAGAGTGATTTATATGATCAATGAATTTTACTGTTTCTTCAATCGCCTACTTGCTTTTACCTCGTGCCCGACTGATGAAAGATATAGGGCCTGAAACCTGCCCCGGGAGATGCTTGCGGGCACTATAATGGCGGCTGAAGCATAATTATTGCTTTGCCAGAAGTAAAGAAAATGTTGCTGTTCTGACGGTTCTGTTCTATGTTATGAAGAGTATCAAATAAGCGCCCCTGCGCAAGATTTAAATTGCGCGCCATTTTGGCGGTCATGATTCGATAGGTCAAGAAATGCGGCAGGTCGATAAGAGACAGATAGGAGATAGAATAAACATGGAGCGCTACACGATACAACAACGTGTCCTTATTGTTAAGCATTACTATCAAAATGGGGAAAGTTTGGTTGCTTCGAGGTTTGATTCGTAAAGTGCGTCCGATTTTCAGTAAAAATATTGTTCCACACTTATCTACTGTGAAAATTCGAATGTATTGGTTTAGTTATTGATGTGAAACACACGACACAAGCTTGTAATGATCGTTCAGAACACAACATCACAGCAGTCCGTAAGAGTGTGGCCGAGAGTCCAAGGTCCTCGATTCGTCATCGTGCACAAGAATTGGGCGTTGCAATAGTCACTCTTAACCGCATTCTCTCTTTTTTTGTGGGATTATCTAAAGTCTCAGGTTTAGGCCAACAAGCTCACGACCACTTAAACAATGCAGGCTGAAATTAGATGCAGTATCAACGAAATACAACCACATTTATGCAAAACCGTTATTGAAAATTTCGCCAGAAGAGTAAGCGGGTGCTACCAAAGCCGTGGCGGCCATTTACTGAATATTTTGTTCCGTACATAATTTCCAAATGTCTATATCATAAATCAATAATTATTTCAATACTTTGCTACAGAGAACCATGTTTTATTTAAAATTCACATCTTGCGCTGTTATTGTAACACCCTTTAGAAGATGAAAATGTATCAGTTTCTTCGAACTATATTTCATACTTAACAACTATATTTTGCAATAACTTGGTGGTGAAAAAACTTGGATTTAGATGTTAAAAAATGTTTGATTTAAAAACTGAATACATTTGATCATCGTAAGCCTCATGAAATTACTGAAAGCACATTTGAGTAATAGAAGTTGATCTTGATTTTGGTAAAAATTCATCTTTTTCCTTTGTTGTCTTTGATTTCCTAAAAATATATATTTTGTTATAAAAACTTTTTGTATTTATACCCATTTTGAGGCGAAACACGTCAGACAATAATAATAAAGTAGACATTTTGACAAAAAAGTATTTTATTAATTACATATTAAGAGTATATATTGTCCTTTTGCCAAATAACCTTAGGTGCTGAGACACCTTTAAGGCAATCCGATGGTTGAAAAGGAAAAAAAAATGTTTGCCTTAAAAAAATTCTACATTCAATTCTAATCATTTCTATATAGAGTATAAAAGTTTTTTTAAAAAAGTTGGTTTCGGCAGCAACATTATAAGAATATAATTATATATATATATATATATATATATATATATATATATATATATATATATATATATATATATATATATATATATATATATATATGTATACACAGTTACTATAAATATAAATGTATTTACAAATTAAAAATTGCCTCTTGAACAGGATGGACCTGCTTCAGCTCTTTAAATTGCCAGTGAAATGTTCGCCTTGCTTTTGTCGTCTTGGACATGGCTTTTAGTGCTGTGGCTGTCATTGCCCTTTTAGCATATCTTAAACTATTTTTATCCATTGAGTACATTTTTTCTATGAAATGTTTTCCAGGATCTATGTTCATTTCATCAAACACTTGAATATGAAATATAGCCCCTTCATTTAAAGTTCCTACGGCTTCATATGCCTCTAATTTTAAAGTTTTTAGTCACAAAAATTGGTTTAGGTATTTTTTTCCTAAATTACATTGTTCAAAGTCTCATTACTAAACTGACGACGTATGTGTTATTACATTATAACTATAATGTAATGTAAACGAGATAAACTGTGGCGCTATTCATTTCTATCGAAATGAAAAACCATAGAGCAACCTGACGGTTCCGATACAATATCGATTCGTTTTCACCGCGAAAAACCGATGAATTCAAACCATGACGGAAAAGTTAGGTTTTTTCATATTTAGGTCCCATTTTCTCAAGAACTGCTAAAGCAATTGTAACGCGGTTTTCACCTAATTATTCAGCGATGTTTAGTGCTTATTTTGATCTTTATTTAGATCCAAAAGTGCATTAGAAAAAAGGAAAAAATCTCAATGTGAAAAAAATCTAAATTTTGGCGGATTATCAAAACTTTTGCGATAGTCGAAATTGAATAAAAAAAGGTTAAATTAAACTACTAGTAAAGATTAAAATGCCCCAAAAAATAAAGTCGCTAGCTACAACCATTTTGAGAAAAAGATCCTCAAAGTTGGCAACTTTCTCATATGGATAAGTCAGCCATCGGGTCCCCTTAATCAACTTCAATTTTGCTAAAGATCAATTTTCGCAGCTCTCTTTCAGCAATTGTTTCGACGGCATTAATTCGAGTAGTTTTGTTGTTATGTTACTAACATTGTTGTTATTTTAATTTATCTTACGTTGTATGTTGATTTTTCTCAGTTTTTGATATACTAAATACCATAAGGTCTAAATAAAATTAATATCCGGTGAGTGGCGAGTTGTATTCAACAACATCAATAATTCTAACATTATAGAATCGTATTAACAATTATATAAGATAATTTTTAAATTATTTAATTATAACTTCCTCTTCGGTATATATTTTCGCTACCAAATCCTCGACAAATTTCCGTGGGCATAAATTGACATCATTAAATAACGAATTAATTCGCTTTAGTCTCTGTCTGAAAATAAGAAAAGATCCTTCCTGTCGACGTCTAAAATAAAATGTGTAAATTATTAACGGGTTTCTTTTATTAAATAATTTTCTGATAATAACGAAAGTTTATTTTTCGTGTTTCTTTTAATACGATTTTTATTTCCCACCATCGAAATTTTTAGGTTTGCAAAACGGCGTATTTGAACCTTCCCTTTTTCGCTTCGTTTACTTCCGGGCAAATAAAAATAATTCATTCTTGTTTTCAAGGTTATTTTTGTATTTATTGTGTACCATGTGTTTTGTTGCTCCTTTATTTTATTACCGCCATTCTTCTGAACGAATACTGAATTTTATCAGGTAAAAATAGTAGTTGAAAATACAATTTATATTTTGATCCAAGAAATATGATGCATATTTTTCTTATATATTGAGTAATTCAAAGAAAATGAGTTTTTAGTAATGGGTATATAAAAATGCAAAGGTAATGTTGTACCTTTGCATTATATTCTTCATTCTATTCGTTATATATCCCTTGCAAATATATTGAATTTACTGAAAAATTATAGCTTTTTTCTTGTATAGCTCTTTTGTTCTATGATAAGTACCTGGCCTTGACAAGAAAAAAAAATTATAAAATGAATATGGATTTTTTATAAATAAAAATTATTTTATTTTTCAACGTAATCACCTTTCAGTTTGATTCACTTAGTCCAATGTTTTTCTATCTTTTGTATCCCTTCTAAAACATATGATTGCTCAAACCTTTCAAAATAAGTGTTCGTTAACTGTTCGTGCCTGTTCTTTAGTCTCTGGTGTGCTGTGATGCATCCAGGTTTCGTCAACAGTTATAAACCGACGCCAAGGATCATTCCGATTGCATTTAATCATCGCTAAACATTCTTTTGAGGTAACACACGTGTGTATTTATTGTCATTTGTGCGAAATCGCGACACCCATCTTGCAGAAAGTTTTTTCATATCCAAACGAGTTGTTAAAATATTTTGCACCCGTTCAATTGAGATGCCCACAGTCTCAGCACTCTCACGCAATTTCACTCTCGGACCTGGACGATCTTTATCAAACATGCTTGTACGGTCACGTTTGAATTCAACTGTCCAATACCTATGGTTAATAATGAAGGTGCAGAGTTCCCATAAGCTTCGCAAAGCTACGTTTTAATCTCATCATTTGTTTTCTTTTCCATTTAAATTGCTGCCATCCATAAACTAACCTACGCAGCGACTTGATAATTTGATAGTATTGTTCTGAAAAATTATATTTACGAAAAACATAACTTTTTAAATACTTTATTGGCTTAGGTACGTGTCGTACTGCTCTAGTACATAGATTGACACTAGCCACTGAACATATATCGAAAAAAGATATACACCCAAACTGGAACCTTTTTTTTAAGACATGTTTTTAAACTTCTTTACCGAAAAAGTAAGAAAAAATTAGATTGTTTTTTTACGTTTTCATTTAGATACACACACTTTTCCCAGGTCAATTATAATGCTATTCCTTTCATGTGGCCTATATGTATCAACATTAATACACATTATATTATATAAGTACTGTTTATTCAAGGGCTTACATACATAGATTATTTCAAATTATTTCAAATATCAAGATTATATCAAAGATATTATCAAAATATCAAGATTATTTATATTATTTATCAAGTTACATTGTGAGTGTCAAAAAAATTACAATTTATGCAAACAAATTTTTTGTTAGGGCATCTAGAGCACCTAGTATTACACTGTTTACAATGTTAGGATGCATGAGGTCGGCCGTACTTCTCTGAGAAATTGTTATAGCAAATGACACAACGTCCTTTTTTGCCATATTCTTCCAATCTGTGAGACATTGGCCAGATGAGAGGTTCTGGGTCTTGCGCTTTGTACAATCCAGAAACTAAACGTTCTCTAAATGTGTATCAATATTTTTATTCAAAGCTTTGATATAAAGAATAAGCGCATTGACTACCGTCGTACTTGTAAGAAGTTCTATTGCTACTTTTCGGTACCATGTTATAGATCTTTGAACTGAATCACTATAAGATCCGATACATCTATATATGATTTAACACTATTATACTCTAATATTGTAGATGGCTTCATTTTGATTCCACACCTGGTGGGGATTTCAATCATTTTTCGGCCACGATTTTGTAATAAGAAACAAAACATTTCGTTTATCACTTCATTTACCTACAATTACTTTTGTGTTGCTTTCAAGATCCGTCATCACACCCATTTCGATTTTCTGTCAAAAACAGGTTTTTGGATTAAATTTCCTGATGCCAGTGAGATGAGTATTGCTATTATTAAGTTGGTGGGCCAAACTAACACTTGTATAATAATTATCTCTAGTACAACTTTATTTGCCACTGGATGATCAGTCGGCCTAATTTCTTTGCCACCATAAATTTTCATTTTGTATGTGTAGCCATCTTGCCCACATAACTTAAAATTGTTGATCCCGTACATATGTCGCTTACCAGATATATATTGCAAAAATGACAACCGCTCTCTAAATGGCACCATAGTTTCATCTATACAAATATATTTTCCGGGGATAAAGGCCATTTGAAAGTTTTTATTGCACAATATTCAGCAACGCTTCCAGTTTGAAGAGCCTGTTTCTTTCAGCGCACATTTCGTTGTCTGAAAAATGTAATCAAGCTAGCAATGCTTCGGATCTACATCGTGAAATGTTGGTTGTCTTATATATCTCGCATTTATGGATAAAATTGGTACTCCAAAAGCCGTGATTTTGAGTTTAACCCCATCCAAATAATTAGGCCTAAAAATGTAAATATTTCGCCTTCATTTGTGTCATTCCAATTGGCTAGCATGGAAAAATTTTTAATGGAATCATTGCTAATTCCAAAAATAATGTTTTTCCCAGCAAACCGATTTACCTCTGTTACCTCTGTTGTAAAAAGAATGTGGGCCATCGTGGTAACGGTTTTCAACAATTTCGCGTAATGAAGGGCTCTTGTAGGAGAGGGGAGCTGTTAAGATTTTCTCATAGTGTCATTATTTCGTTCATTTTGGTCATTGTTGTCATGCACTCTATCATCTTCTGAATCTTGGACAAGGGCCCCTTGAAATAATCACATTACGAGTATAAAATGAAAAAATAAAAACCAAAAATGTAGGTATCTGTATATTTCTCATAGGGTCATTTTTTCTGTACCTTGGCTATTCTTCTAGGGAACTAACATTTTCAGAAACTTTGGCAGTAGCACCCTAAAATATCGTGAAATAAACGATGGCAATGGAATCATTACTTCCACATCATGTCGAAACAATAAATTCTCATTTTGAAAACGGTATATTACTCGCATTTTCAATTTTAAACCTCCACCCCTCTCACTACTCTTGAAAATGATAAACAGATTTTATAATTGAAATCACAATAGCCAACAACCCCTAAAAAACACGATTGTCAACAAAAAAATTGCAAATTTTCACCATTTAATACCCCCATTTCACCCCCTTCCCTCAAATCGATTTTCTTCAAAAACAATCCGAATCCTTGCCCGATGGATTACCCACAACTGTGTACAAAATTTGAAGTTGATTGTTCAATTCCTTCGAATATTATTGGGTAAACTAAACTAACATATCCATAGACGGACTGTCAAACCAACAGACAGAAATGTTTTGCTAATATCGATTTTTTACATGTTTTGAGACTTTTTAGGTCGGTTTAGCCCAACATTTCTTTGAAGAGATATGGAAGTAAAAACAACAGATATCCAACCATGTGGGTACAACTGGTCTGCCTATTATTAGCCTTTGTAGTTTTCTTTTCTTCCATTTATTTCTATCACTGAAAGAACCCTCGCTGGAATATTCGGAACTCTCTGAATATGAAGGATCCGCTTCAGAATCACCAGCAAATGGATTCTCAATATCAGAATCACTACACATTTCACTCAAATGATCCGCAATATATTCAAGCTCTCTTTGCAAAAGCGCGTTTTTCTATTATTTGAGATAATATATCTATTCGCAGACAACAAAATATTCATTTAAATACATTCATAACAACCGCTAATTACACACTGATCAATGCAAAAGTAAACAATGAACACCTGTGAAGTTTGCTGTATTGCCACTATGATTTCCATGTGAAGACCAAACTGTTTAGAAAAAGTGGAAGCCATAACCTGGAGCTTGACGACTCCGCATATAAAACCACGGAAACTGCGTTCGCATGAAATACACAGCCGTCTAAATGCGCTTTCCTGATTATATCAAATATGTACACACAGGATGCGCTTAACATGTTTTTGTGTGTTAAATGTAATACACGTAGGAGTTAGCGTGTTAATAACTAAATATTTAGCCGCATTGATATGTTTCTAATATATTGATATGAAATAGTTTTGTTTGATTGCGTGGCGGGCTTTTGGTAAAACATAGCAACAATGATAATAATTTAGAATTTATACATAACTCCATGAGAATGGTCGCGAAGCCGAAAAATGTCAGAGAATATCTTAAATATATCGTGAAACAAATATCCAGTGTTTTAATTATTCTCATTGATATGAAATATGTCGCAGGTCAATCCCCGTCCTATCTTTTTTGATCTATGATTTATGATCTATGATCTTTTGATTTTTGATCTATGTATTTAAAATTTTATTCGAAAGAAAAATTTAATCAAAATTTGTACTTAATCTTAAACTAGGTATTTCGTTGTCCCGAAAGTTCGTATGCATTTTCCATAAATTGGTCTTTTAACCCTAACCAAAAATCTGTGTTGGATTAGTAATGTTTATTTATATATTATTAATGCTGGTGGTACTTACAATGTGCAAGTTAGTCAAGTTGTTAGTT
Source organism: Cosmopolites sordidus (assembly GCA_031761425.1). NCBI lineage: Eukaryota > Metazoa > Arthropoda > Insecta > Coleoptera > Curculionidae > Cosmopolites > Cosmopolites sordidus. Next base: position 179,062 of record JARFXV010001040.1, on the reverse strand, counting down.
AGTCAAGTTGATTCCAAATGAAAATGTCGGTCACTAACATGCATTTACGCCACATTATGATTTTATAGTCCAAAAGAACGCCGTCCAAACAAAAAACCGGATTGTGTAAAAGCAGTTTAGTCGGTTCAGAGTCCGAGATTTTCACCTGGAAGATCGGCATATGGACCGTTTTTGACCATCTAAAAAAAATGGGTACTTCTGGCAATATGATGTGTGGATGCCTCGAGCATAGTGAGCGAAATCTGTTGGACTGAATCTTTTCGTGAGATCTTTTGCTAAAAAAAATCTGAAGTTCCAGTTCTGAAGAGGATGGTAACTCATGATGAAACTATGTACAACAACGTGGAATTTAAAAAATTATGGGAGTTGCCAGGTTCAGCGGTTTTAAGTACGGCCTTTTAAATCCGAAAAAAATTATACTTTGCATTTGGTGGATATACCGATATAATTTGAGCTTCGTTCTAAATAATAGCAATAATAAAACTAAACTTAACATTTTTCTCTAAATTCTAGCTGAGTAGGATAAAAGAGGGTAATGAGAGTCACTTAATCGAGAATTGAAATAAAAGCTTATTTCAAAATAAAATCTGTATTGCAACCGCCAAATAACAAAATTTACTTATTCAGCTACCAATTAAAGTCAGTTTTAATCACTTTGGCAATCAACTTTGGAAAAAATGACATGAAATGACTTTGGAAAAAGATTTGACCTCCATTGCACCAAGGTGGGGGTAATGGCATGAGCATTAGGGTCAAACAAAATTTAACATTTATCGCAGACATAACTTTTGACAGAGTCCCACCCAGTACAGTTCGCATGAGCCCACAGCCCACATGAAGAACATATGGTGCTCCATCTCGTTATTTTTTCCGAGTTCGAGGCTTATTAAACATCTATTTCCTGCGAACAATGCTCCTGGTGCAATGAAGGTCAAATTTGTTTTTTTAACCGTCATTTTTTCCAAAGTCGATTGCCAAAGTGATTAAAACTGATTTTAATTGATAGCTGAATAAGTAAATTATGCATTATCATTCTGATCATCTTGGCATTGCGCATTAGTATTTACGTCTGATTCCGAAGTATCGTTTGATTCCTGGAGAACTTGCCTCTTTGCTCTTTCGGGGCCCTCCTTCTGCACCTTAGTCTTCTTTCATAGGCCCTTACCTGTCAGTTTTTTTTCGTCTTTCTTTGTCTTCTTAAGATTCCCTAATTTTCTTATTTTCATTTTCTACTAGGTCTTTGATTGGCGTTGAAGTTAAAGCTATAGCGTGCTGCTTCTTTCGAGCCTGTCTTGTATTGAGAACAGGTGCTTTCTCTGGCAACTAAATGAATTCTTGGATTGTAAACACCTTATCTGACGTCTTCTTGGTTTTGGGTGTTGATACAATATCTGGTTCGAGAACTGGTGGATCTACTTGTTTTGATCTGCCAGGAACTGATAGAATGCATCGATGTGCTAGGAATTGATCTTATATCTTGTACTGCATTAGTACCAGCAGCAGAAATAAATTCATCACAATCTTGAACTACAATAGATTCAGATTGGAGAATTTCAGCACCAACAAAGTCTTCTCCTGAAAACACTTCGGGTTTGATTGCAAAAATACCAGCTGCTCTAAATCCAGATTCTCCCTTGCTTATAGACGTAATATTAAAATATTAAATGCTTTCCTCACCAAGAATGCTTCGTCATAAGGGGTTATCTTTTCTGCGAGATGGCTTTTCATAAATAAGTCACATTCTTTTTTATAAGATGTTTTTAGTGGCCTAAAGAAAGAAACATCCAGGGGGCATTCTATGAGACGTATGTGGTGGCAAAGACAGCATATGGATATGGTGGCACACATGGTTATCTAGTATCAACAGGACGGGTTCATCCGCAGACGGTTTAGTGTGCTGCTTAAAGTGGTAAAGCCATTCAAGAAAGAGATTCTCTTTGTCTGACCATTTGTAAAGGGTTCCTGTTGGGCCATCTTTCTTGAGTAGTGCAGTCAACCTTTTCCTAGGAAATATAAACATGGGCGGGATGAATCCTCCAGCAGCGCTCATTGCACACATCAATGTGATATTTTTTCCTCTCTTCCTACTTGTGATGCATCCTACTCTCTTCTGCCCTTTTTATCTAGTATTTTTCCCGGGGTTTGTACATTTGAAATCCCTATTTCGTAGCAATTATAGATGTTGTTTAAAACACATTTATGCTTTTCCATCAGTTCTTCTAGAAGTTTATTGAACAACTGCACCTCCGTTTTATTAAAAGCCGTGATTCTGTTTATGCTTGTTGCTTCTGGCTTCCTAACAGAAATATTATTTCTAATCATAAATGCATTCAACAAATCACGTCCAGCAGTTCTCAAAGACTTATTAAAGTTGTAGTTTAAATTCAATCTTTTAACGAATTCCACTTTTCTTATATGATTAACAGTACATCCATAGAAAATATTGGGTATCTTTTTCACCAAACTTTCTATTTCGTTTTCAACTTCGGAACTAAATATAGTATGTCATCCAAGACGTAGTCCTAAGCTTTTTTTAAGATTTGTTTTATATCTCTTTTGCAAACTTGAAAATGGAATGCCCTTAGTTTTAGCTGGTCTTCATATAGAATAACCTTGTTATTTAATAAGCTGCACAGCTTTTTCCAGGCTGGTAAGACTAGGTAACCTTTTCGATAATTCTGACCCGTAATTTCAGCATAGTGGTTAACGTGTTATTACTAAATATTTAGCTACATTGATATGTTTCTAATATATTGATATGAAATACTTTGATTGATTGTGCGGTTGGCTGTTGGTGAAACATAGTAACATTCATAATAATATGTTTCACAACATATTCAAGATCTGACATTTTTCGGTCTCGCGACCATTATCAAAGAGTTTATACATAGCTCTCTTTGCGAATGGTCGCGAGGCCGAAAAATAATGTCAGACAATATCTTCAATATATTGTGAGACAAATACCAAGTGTTTCAATTATTATCATTGATATGAAATGTTTTTAAGATCAATCCTGATCCTTCTATCTTTATTAGCCTTTTTTGTTTCCCTTATTTATTTTTTAACACCCAACTAGGAAAAGAAAGTACAGAAAAACAGTCGGCAGTTTTCCCGCTCATAAATAAACTAACCAAAATGACAGAAGATTGGTTGAACTATGTTCGCAGTTTAATCTAAAAATAATGTGAATCCATGTTAAAAAAAAATAACAAAATAAAGGACCTAGAGGTGCCCAAACACGTACATGGGTGAATTTCAAATTGACCATATTGCCATTTCGTACGCCAATTATAAAGAGATTTTGAATGTTCAAGTCAGGAAAGGAGTTAACATAGATACGGATCACTACTTGACTAGAATCAAACTTAGCTTAAAACCTCGAAATCTTATTCAAAAGTAACTGCTAATACCAAAGTTCGACCCGAAAATAAATCCAACCATAACAGAAGAGGTTGATAAACAACCAGCACAGAACTGGTAAGAACTGAAACAAAAAATTATTAAAACAGCCCATTGGTCTCTTTACAAAACATAGAAAACATCTGTGGTAGGATGAAGTTTGCGAGTAAGCAATATTAAGCCGAAATAACGCATTCAAAGAATGGAACAGTCAAAAAAACAGAAATAAAATATAATATATTTTTGGAAGTAAGAAAAGAAAGATCGAAGCTAATTAGACAAACTATGAAAATACGAAAACAATCAATTCAATGAAATAGAAAAAGATTTCCAAAAAAATAACACCCGAAATTTTAACAAAACATTTAAAACTAAATTAACAGGGCAAAGTCCTTGCTTCTAAAAGGAAAACGGATAATTAGCTCTAAATAACCAAGACAATTGCAAAGAACTTGCAAAATATTTTAAACAACTACTAAACTGTCCTGAGCCCTTAAACAGATTACCAACGCTAAACCCTAAACAAACAAACCCAGACTCATTACCACCAAATGAAGATATATAATAATGCCAAATAATTTGGCAAATCAAGCAACTTAAAAATAACAAAGCTTCTGTGAAGATGGAATCACTGCTGAACTTTTAAAATTCGAAGATTGGAAAGATGCTCTAATCCATCAACTACATAAGAAAGGAGATAGAACGGATGTAAACAACTAGAGAGGGATATGTCTTCTCCCAGTTTGTTACAAAATTCTATCTCAATATCTACTAGACAGAGCACAGGAACAGTTAAAACCAAAAATTATTGAATATCAAGCAGGTTTTCGACCGGGCAGATTCTGCCTGGAACAGATTCTGAATGTAAAGTTAATCCTAACACATCAAAAACTATACAATACAAATCTCATCTGTACATTTGTGGATTTCAAAAAAGCATATGATTCTATTGATCGCGAATCGTTATTCCAAGTCTTAAAAGAACAAGGACTAGATCTGAAGGTCAAAAGTTAAATTCATGGGTGACATCTCAGAGCCCCCTGGAAACTAAAACTGGAGTAAGACAAGGGGATGGACTCTCGCCACTCTTTTTTAACTGTGTTCTAGAAAAAGTAATACAGGAGTTCCGTGAAAAAAAATCGGCCCTGAATATTGACCAGCCTATTAAACTAGGGAGAACCAACATCATAATAGATTGTCTGGCGTTTGCTGATGATCTAGTAATGTTAGCTTAAGATATATTAACGGCACAAAAACAGATTGCAATCCTAAAAGAAACAGCAGAAAAGGTAGGACTCCAAATTTCTTTTGAAAAGACACAATACATGACCTATATTAGATTAAGAGCACCATTTCTAAAAACAAAATATGTTAACATCAGACGAGTCTCTCAATTCAAATATTTGGGTGAAATAATCATGGAAAACGGGTTGGAAAAAGCGGCCAATAAGGGTAGATGTATAAAAAATGGAAACTGCATTGAGACTTGCACAAAATATTAATAACAAAAAATGCATATCTAAAAACACAAAACTGAGACATTACTAGACAGTTATTAAGCCAGAATGTATATATGACGAAGAAACGCTCAATTTGAATTGAAAGAACGACATTGAGGAGATTGAAAAGAAAGAAAGAAAAATCATAAGAAAAATCTTGCGCTCCAAACAAATATATAGCACAAGATACCAACTTCAAAAAAATCAAGAAATCAAACAATACACAGACATACATAGCGATATGAGAAAAAGAAGACTTAAGTTTTACGGACACATAAAATTAATGAATCCGAGTTGGCTGACTAGACAAATAGTTCAGTTTTATGAAAATGGAAGTAGAGCTAAAGTAGAAATAATTAAATTAAATTTAATTAAAGTGGATCTAAGATCAGCAAATATTACACAAAGTGAAATTCAGGATAGAAACTGTTTCAGGCACAAGCTTAACCTTTAGGAGGTTGGCCAGAAAGAAAAATGTTGGAATACCGGAACAACTTGGTCTGACGAAAAGAAAAAAGTTCATAGCGAAAGAATGAAATCAGTATGGGCGCAAAGGAAGGCTAACAACAAACGTCTCTAACTGTACTTCGCGTGGTCCACCAGGGCCCATACGTGAATAATACTAATAATAAATCATTTAGGTTATTAACTCTACAGGCCCATTACTTTGCGGGTAATGGTGATCACCTGACTTTCATTACGCACAACTACACTAATGAGAAAAAAGTAAAAAAAAAGAAAAATTATTACAGTTTATTAAATTATTAAAGTTACACATCACTCATTTTTTTCACTAAATACACATAAAAGTCATATTTAGGTACATTAAGAAATTCGACACTTACCTTTTATTTTATTTCGACGAAAATTTATTATTGAAATTTATTATTATGATATTGGTGAGGTGCAAAAACAAAACACGGCTGTCACAGGGCGTGGCAGAGAGGTCATTTACACGACTCTCGGATGTGTAGTTTTGTACGTGTGTGGGTGAACACCACTGTCAGCTGACTCCCATTATCCTGTTTTACCCTACTTTTGTACTTCATCTTTTCTTGTTTTTGTTTTAACTGTGGTCAGTTCTTTCATGTTTTTTCACTATGTAATATACCGCAGATAAATTTAGGTTTAAATAATGGCCTGGTTAAGACCGGATGCCTTCTGATAGGTTTTCTACGTTGGTCACTTGCCAGTCGGTAGGCTTCTCGAGATACTTATGGTTAAGCACAAAACCAATGGTTGATGGCACCAGGGGCTGCTGACCTGGAGTTTCGGTAGCCGATGACCGTGGTCCGGAAGCCTAGGTCTAGTCGCTAAATAGCCTTCTCATTTGCTGATGCACCTCTAATCCTAAAACTTTACTTTATTTAGGTTTAAATATTTGACAATTTGTCGCAACTTTATGATATTTCTTTTGTATGTCTCTAAAACGCAGCTCTCGACTTTTTTCTAACCAATATTATTAGAATATTAACATTCAATAGTCACTGCGTAACTGGATAAGAATAAATTTGCTTGCTTTTGAGTATTGAAATCATTTATTATTTAAAGCCGCATTAAATCAACAAAAACCAGCTGTTCAAATACTTTTTTTCATGAAAGATCGGCACTTACTAACTTACTTTAAAATAAAACTAGCGTTTTATTCGATTTTCACCAAACTATATATTTATATTATTTTTCGCCAACATAGTGGCTTCTTCAGACATTGAGTTTAAACTTTTATACCAAAAAAGTTTATACTCAACATCTGAAGAAAAGACGGTGTTGGTGAAACATGTGATATTAATAAAATTCAGTCAAAATCGAATAAAACGGAAGCTTTATTTTAAAGAAATTTATAATGGGTTTTCATACAGTAAAAGTTGAAACCATTAATTACTTTGTGAACTACTTAAAAAACCACTATAATCTGCTTTGATTATGAAGTAGTTTTTTGTATAGTCTTATGTAGTTTTGTAAATAAAGTAAATTGAAGATCAGTTTATTCAAATATTTTCCCTCATGATATATTTGGATATTCGGATAGGATATGTACGTTAATATAGATCCTTTTGATTGTATCTGTGAATGGATCATTTATTGACATAGTTTTTTTTATTTTTCAGTATCATTAAGGATTAAAATTATGATTTATTTTTAATTTACTGCAAATATACCTTCAAAAAAATTCAGTTTAAGGCAAATATTGTCTTTCCCCTTTTAATTATAAAAGCAATTGAGATTCTTATCCGTCTTTGAAATATCAATGTCGGTATATTATTATCCTCGTATATATGTTGTATACATTGTAGTATACCACTGTTTTTTAAAAACAGTAACATCATAGTTATGAATGCATTTTTTATCTCTTAATCACTGCCATATTTCGTATTGATATATGTTCGCCTGGGTATATATCATGATTAGATTAGGTCAACACTTAATATTCGCCGATTATTTTTGGGCACTTCTTGCTTATGAAAACATGCTGTTTACTGTTACGTAAAACTGTTACTGTTATGTAAAACATTTGTTTACTTTTTTCTATAATAATATTCTTCTATATTTCACTAATAAAAATGTGTGTCGAAAATTATATCCATGCTCGTCATATTATACTCTGCCACTTCGAGAAAGGATAGAAACCGGCACATTCATTCATAAAAAATAAATAATTTGTCAAAATTATTTATTTTTTAGTTCTAGTTTTTAGCCTAGTTCCTAGAGGGCGCTTTCTACCTACTTTGTGAGGAATTAGCTTGCTCATATTTTTTACCCAATAAAGCTGTGAAGATTTAACTTCAAAATGGAGAAGAGTCATAATGTGCACGTAAAAAAGGTACCCTTGGTCAATATCGATATCTCACGCCGTTTGCGATATATTCGTGTTCGAATATTCCATTGCACATCTTGCCAATGAGTGAAAAATATACAATTCACAAAGTGTGCCTTGAATGTTGTGTAAATTATTACTTCTCTATGACAACTGCCATTGTTTTCTATCTCTCCATTTGACGTAAGTGGAAATAAGTTTCTCCAATCTTGAGTGGGTATTAAATTATTTGTAAAAAAGGCCCAGACTTAATCAGTTTCCTAACCGTGATTTAAGAGATGTGCGCTGCGTTTATGCACAAGTAAATTATAATGATCACGCTGCAGTTAGAAGATATGAACAGCTCTACCCAATCAGAATCATCCCAGATCGACACATTTTTCAAAGAATTTTGAATCAGACAGACGAAACAGGTTCGTTTTATTACAACAATCCTGATGGACATCCGAAACGTATAATGGTAGAACAAGAAGAGGACATTTTGGTTCGTAAACTAAGCACTTGGGGTTTGGAGGCATCTACAGGAATTAGCAAATCTACCGTTTCAAGAGTTCTTTACAAAGAAAAATTATTTCCCTACCATTTTTCGCCTGTTCAAAATGTATTGCCACAAGATTTGCTGGCTAGATCAGAATTTTCTTAAAATCTACTACATAAAAAAACGAAGATCCGATGTTCATGAAAAACATATTGTTTACTGCGAGGCAACTTTTACCAAACGCAGAATTGTTAACTGCCGAAATAATCATTATTACGCCTTGGAAAATTCATGCCTACCAAGAGACCGACATTTCCAGCACGAATTTTCAATTAACATTTGGTGCAGCATTATCGACAATTTTTTAATCGGCCTATTTGAGTTTCCGCAAGGACTGAATGGAGATCAATATGTGCAGTTTTTAGAAAATTATTTATTACACCTTTTGGACGGTATACCTCTAAACTTAAGACAAGACATGTGGTTCATGCAAGATGGGGCGCCACCGCATTTTACTGTTGCAGTGCGAAATCATTTGAATCAACGTTTTCCACATTGATGAATTGGGCGAGGTGGTGAGTTTCCTTGACCACCTTGTAGCCCAGATATTAATCTATTAGACTTCTATTTGTGGGGTCATATGAAGTCTATAGTTTACTATGATTAAATCAACGATTACAACAAATTTAAAAAGAGGCCAACGTTATTAGAAATGAAGAGAATATCTTCTTATATGTGAGGCGTAACTTAACAAAGAGTCTGCGAAAGTGTATAGAGGTAAACGGTGGACACTTTCAGCGCCTATTGACGTGAATTTTAAAACTTTGTTATTTTAAATAAAGTAAAATATTTTTTTTTTTCGTATTCAAGGCATATTTTTTGAATTGTAGATTTTTCAGTCATCGACAAGATGTGCAATGAAATATTCGAAAACAAATATCTCGCAAACGGCGTGAGATATCGATATTGACCAAGGGTGCCTTTTTTACATGGGAATTATGACTCTTCTCTATTTTGAAGTCAAAATATTTCCAGCTTTACCATAATACTAAGATAAGAGACATACATCATAAAACTAATATACTACTAGATAAATAGAATATTGACCCATCCGAACATGTCATTTGGGTAAAAAAAGAATTGAACTGTGTCATGTATAGGTCTCGAGACACAACTTTATGGTAAAATAAAAAATTTTGCTGGATGACAAGACTACCAAACACGTACCAGTCAAAGATGTCTGTACGTTATGCTGCATTATCCTAATGCGTTCATTTATTTTATATATTTCCATTACATTTTTTTACTAAGTTTGAAACAGATTTATATATTCGTTATTCCATTGAAATTTTACCAAAAAAACATAAACGAAAAATGTTTATACTCCCCAAATATGTATTCAAAACAAACGAAACTTATACATCAGGTTTCATGATAATTATTTCCTGCACTAGATGGCGCCACTCCTGTAATTCTGAAGAAACGGTGTTCTGTCTTGGAACTATTTAACATTTATTTGAAATCGGTCCAAAAAAAACTCAAATAAGTTATAATTTGTAAAATAACTACTTGCTCATTTATTATTTAATTTCCTAGAAAGTGGTTTATCTTGAGAACTTTGTAAAGATATAATTCTGTTTTCATTTTGAGTGTCCCTTATTATAATTGCTGCAGATGGCAATTACTTCTGATATTCGCTTTTGTATGTTACAACTAAAAATCAACCCTCTTTGTAGTTAAAATGATAATAGAACCCGTTAAATTAGATATAACAGCCCCAAAGCTGTAATTAAAGTAACATTTGGCTCTAACGAATGTAAATAAAGTCATCAAATAAACTTCTAATTAAATAATTAAATTTTAATTTTTAATTTACTGTTTATCAGTTAATTGTTTCGTAAGTAATTAAATTGAAGATTTAAACGAGTAGAATTTTAGATTTAAACACTTTTTGCGGCTTCTGTTTTATAACTCAAAAACAATTTAAAGTAAGTCTTATAAATGGTTGTGTACAGCTTTGACATGATTTATTTTAAGATGATACAAAATTGAGCTATTGTGAAATAAGCTTTCTGTTGTACCACATCTATCCATAAAACCATTTTCGTCGACTTTGTTTTAAAACACAATAACAAAGTGAATGCTATAAATAGTTGGGTTGAAGTCAACAAAGAAGATATCAGGAAAATAAGACGAGTGATGGAGGACTACCTCTTTTTTGTTCAAGTATCAAGTATTATGGCGTTGAAAGAACCATTTTCGATTTATTGGAAAGATTTTTTTTTCATGGCACATTATATGAGAGTTGCTATTTATGTATCTGGAATTGGCAACAGTAGGGTTGCTAGGCGCCATCTGACATATACATCGTATAGTTTGGTTTACATTGTTGATTTCATACGTACTCAGAACGTTTTGTCATACGGACGCTATTTGTATTGTTTAGTTATTTGAAAATTTTATCTCAGTCAAAAAATTAAATTAATTGGAGAGAATTTTTCTGTGATGATTTACCACGATTTTAGACGTGAATTATCTCAACAACAGTGCATCGATCAACTCACTTCGACTTTTGGTGATGAAGCACCATCTAAAATCACTGTATAACGCTGGTTTAGTGAATTCCATCGTGGCCGTCGTTCGCTCATGGGCGAATTTAAAGAAGGTTGTCCAAAATCGGTTGTTGTGCCAGAAAACATCGATACTCTGTGCGAACTGATAAAGCAATAGCGTCATGTGACATGCGGTTAGATTGAGGTATCATTGGGCATTAGTATGACAAGCATACACAAGATTTTACATGAACATTTAGCCGTGAAAAAGATTTGTGCACGTTGGATTCCGCATAATTGGACAATCGCTCAAAAAAAGTCTCGTGTCGATTGGTGCAAAGAAATACTCAAAAAATACAATCGTGGTACGTCAAAAGTCATGTATAACATCTACACAGATGACGAATCTTGGATATATGCGTATGAGCCCGATAGTAAACAGCAGTCGACTGGGTTGATGGGTCTTTCAAAAGAATCAAATCCAACAAAAGTTATTCGCGCAAGAAACACTTCGAAGCAAATGGTAGACTGTTTTTGGGATAAATAGGCACGTGGCTACAGTACCACTCGAGAATCGTAGAAAAGTCTTTGAAGAAATAAGAAAAAATAGCCAGCTACGCAGGATCATTCTTTACCATGACAACGCTAGCTCTTACATATCGGACCGAACAATTCAACATTTGAATAGTCAAAACATCGAATTGATGAGTCATCCGCCGTACAGTCCTGACTGGGTACCCAATGATTTCTTTTTGTTCTCGTTCGTAAAAAATAAACTACGTGGTCAACGATTTTCGATGCCAGAAAAAGCTGTTAATGCGTTCAAAATGCATGTTTTGGAGATCTCAATCGGAATGGAAAAAGTGCTATGAAAATTGGTTCAAACGTATACAAAAATATATCGATCATCGATGATAATATTTTGAAATACAATAAAACCATTTTCAATGATAAATAGTTTTTTTTTATTTATTATTCCTGACATATAAATAGCAACCCTCGTACAGCTCACTATTTTTGGTCTGATTGATTATTAAAATTCATTATATTATAAACTTCAACATAGTTGAAGTTAGCTTTACCCGTCACTTGAATTAATTCATAAATTGTTTCTTAGTTTTTATGCTACAATAAAAGATTACAAACGGTGGAACTGAGACAATAACTTTAGCGTACAGAGCGCAATTCTGTTACCGGTACGAGTATTAGACTTATTGAACCAACCGCTTTAGGATCGATAGAAATATTATATTTCTACTTCGATGGACTTAAAAATGTTGTTATTGAAGTTATAATCTGTACAAAAATTTACTATATCAAGACAATTTCTAGACTTCTTAAATACACTAACAAATAATGATTTATGTTCTCAGGATTTCACAAAGTTAGGTAGTAAAAGTATTTTTATGGCGCAAAACTTTTTACAAAAGTTAAATATATCAAGCTAAATATATCAGGTCTTCTATTTCGTTTAAACTTAGCTAACGCCATATCTCGTACTCTAAGAATTAATTTTTAAATGGAAAATCAGCCGGGGAAACCCGAGGCCTGCTTACTAAATGGGTTCTAATTGGAACATATTCATTAAAAGTGATTTAGTATTAGGGGATAAAAGGCAGCCATTTTACTTATTTATAACTTTTAAAAGAAACAAAGACATATTTTTATCTATGATATGTTTCGTCAATAAATTTTGTGTTAAATAATTTTTGTAAATTTTGTCAATCAAATGAGCCTTTATGCTCCTTTAGAACACATTTTTCAAAACTTTTGTGTACATATCTGATGTTAATTCAGCAATTTCAACACGAATGTTTTCCTTGAGTTGCTGTATGGTTTGGGGCTTATTAATCAAAAGATTTTGAATCGGGACCTTCTATGCGGAACCTTCTACAACTCTTCCGTATTCTTGAAATTGCTTGAATAATTAATAAATTGTCGTTTTAGAAATCTGACGATTAGGATATTTCCTCCTAAATTAGCGTTAAGTGCTATAAGTGAATTATTTTTTAATGTAAATTAGAACAATTTCAACAGCGTTCGTTTAACCTGTATTTATTCATAATGAAACTTCACTATACTTCTACACTTCACAACAGCCAAACTCAAACTATTATTAATACTAATAATAATCAATAAAAACAAATCAATATAAAAACAATAAAGGAATAATCAATAAAAATAAATATTTATCATTGAAAATAGTTTCATTGTTTTTCAAAATATTCTTTGCGATGATCGATACACTTTTGCATGTATTTGAATCAATTTTCATAGCACTTTTTCCATTTCGATTGAGGTATCTCCAAAACATGCATTTTGAACATCAAATATTGGGTTATTCGGTCCGATGCGTAAGAGCTCGCGTTGCCATGGTGAAGAATGATCCTGCGTCGCTGGTTGCTTTTTTCTTATTTCTTCAAAGACTTCTGGTAAACAAATGGTTGTGTACCGTTCAATTAACTGTTCGACGATTCTCTATTGCAGAGGTCTCCAAACTACGGCCCGTGGGCCAAATCCGGCCCGCCAGTGTCATCAATCGGGTCCGCGACTAGCGAAATTAGCTTTAGGGCGCATACATTTATCCCAAAAAACAGGCGACCATTTGCTTCGAAGTTCTTTTTGCGCGAACAACTTTTGTTAGTCAACTGCTGTTTACTTTAATATTTATACCCGTAGATCCAAGATTGGTCACCTGGTTATACAGGGCGTTTGATGCACCACGATTGTATTTATTTAGTTTTTGTTTGCAACAAACGACACAAGCCTTTTTTTGAGCAATTGTCAAATTATGTGGAATCCAACACGGACAAATCTTTTTCACAGCTAAATGTTCATGTAATGTATTGTGTATGCTTATCATACTAATGCCCAGGGCAGCCTCAATCTCACGATATATCACATGACGATATTGCTTTATCAGTTCGCGCACATTATCGATCTTTTCTGGCACAACAACCGATTTTGGACGACCTTCTTTAAATTCGTCCGTGAGCGAACGACGCAACTATTAAATTCACTAAATCAGTTATGTGCAGTGGTTTTAGATTGTATTCATTGGCCAAAAGTCGAAGTATGTTGATCGATGCACTGTTGATGAGATAATCCACGTCGAAAGTCGTAATAAATCATGGCACTCGATGAAACACAAATTCCTTTCAATTTATAATTTGGGATCCAATAATAAGCAGAAGCAGCAAAAATACGGGTGGGTTTGTGATATAGATTTATATATCCATATATATTAAATAATTCAAAAAGCATATTTGGATTTAACATGTTAACATTTCAGTCACCAGTAATTATAGAATAATCATATATAGAAACCAAATCATAGGCAAATATCTCCCATAAAATTAAAAAATTCGAAAATTCTTAAAGTTGGGGGACGATAAATGACTACAAAGTCTTCATTTTAAACTTAATAATTTAAACTATAATCAAAATTCTTATTTTCAAAATGAAGATCAATAATTTCACAATGAAAGGATTGCCTTATGGAAGAGCCAACACTTCCTTCCTATAATCCCTTCTGAGCGAGGGTTAAGCCAGTTGCTGGCTTGCTTAGTGAGCATCGCTATTTCACTAAGGTTGGTGGATAGTCTGAACATGCCAAAGTTCATTGGAAAGTCAACTACCCATGGAAGTTCTATGAATAAGCAAACAGAAAGGTTTGTTCAGAAAGGAAGAAAAAATTGTAAAATATATTGAAAAGCTAATTTTTTAACTAATTTTAAGAGTACATGTAAAATAAGACTTTAACAAATTTAATCTTTTATGAATCATTCGAACCCATCATTTATAGGTAAACGTTTATTTAAAATCTAATTAATGAGTAACAAAGAAACTTTGAAAATACAGTAGAAAATTTTACGATATTGGTTACCATAAGGCCGATATAACGCAAACTTTTTTCTGATTTCTATGTTAAAAATGCATATGAATTGTCCCGACAAACAATTTTTCGGCAGAAGTAAACTAATGATGGACTATGAATCCAAAACTGAAAACGTTTTCGTTCAATGTAAGCTTGTGTTTATTTTAATAAAGATAAAATTGATTATTCTCAAAATTATTAGGTTATTTTTCAATTAAAAAAATTCTTGAACACTTTCTATTTAGTTATTTTCCATTAATAACAATTTGAAATTCAAAGACGTATGGCGTTTGTACTTTTAGATTCATAGCAAACTTATTACTTGGTATATTTTCATTAAATACATATGACCTGTTTCAATTATCCTATCAATAAACATTGCAAAAATTTGAAGTGCATAATTCATATTTTTGCGGTGATAGTAAAAATAAATACTGCATTATTTTTTGGATGAACATTTTAGTGTTTAATATAAATAGCTTAAAAAGTATCTATCGACTGAGTTTTTGTTTAATTACTGGTTCAGTCATCTTTATTTCTAACAGTATTTATTGAAACGATTAAAATTGTAAAATCAATTACTCAAGACTTCTCTATAAACGACGATTTTGGTTTTCTTATCTGGCTGAAGAATGGTCAGGTTATCAGGAGAACTGATAACTGATTGAACTAATTGAGCATGCAACTTAAAACTGACTAAGAGAAAAGCAGTTATTTCTTAAATCAACACCAGCCAGTTTCAAACTCTGTTCTTATGCTTTATTGATAGTCATGGTAAGGCAAACTAATAGAACGTTTGTAGACGTTTGATACGAAATTGTAGAAGTGGTAGTCGGGTGGAATTAGAGAAATTCTTGGAATTAATACGTTTTCTCCCTCATATTTTCCAGTAAAAATTGTGGCTTCTATTCGGTTTTTATGGAGAGCTTTCACCTGAAGTCTGCTACTATTGCATAGTTTTGGAGGGTTTAAATTGCGCAGTAACATTACTGGTGTGTCAATCTTCAGGTAACGAACGTGAGGTGGTATTCCTGGCGGATTAAGCGTCTGCAAAGACTCCGTAGGACTCCATGGACAGCATCTTCCACCTACATTACTGTGTCAAAAAATAAGAGTGTTTTAATCCCATACATCACCATATTTCCCCCCAATTCATTTATGTAAGGAACATCCCTGCCATGTTTCAAGTCTGAAAGACTTATAGTTAAAAAAGGGATTTTTTTTTCATTTAACACCCCCGCAACCCCCCTTTGGAGTTAATTTTCGCAAAATCCGTTCTTAGCTGTTCTCTACGTAGCAAAAGGAACATCCCTGCTAAGTTTCAAGTCTGTAGGACTTATAGTTAAAAACGGGATTTTTTTCCTTTGACACCCCCTCAACCCCCCTTTGGACTTGACTTTCGCAAAATTCTTAGTTGTACTCTACGTAGCAAAATGAACATGCTTTGCCAAATTTTAAGTCTGTAGGTCTTATAGAATTGGAGATTTCGTGATGAGTCATTGAGTCAGTGGTATTTCTCCTATATATATATATATATATATATATATATATATATATATATATATATATATATATATATATATATATATATATATATATGCTAGACTATTAGGCCGGGAGTACATCCGATCGTTTGTGTCCTGTTTGTTGAGAACGTGCAGGCGTTTCGCCAAAGTCACACTCGGCATTATCACTGCTTTGCAGAACTTTGAAACGTAAAGTGGCAACATTGTTTGAAACGTAAAGGTCACTCATGGTAAGATACAAGTCATCAGCGTGTACAAATGATTCGTATCTACCATCAAAAAGGGAAAAATCAAAATCACCGTATCTATCATCAAAAGGGAATTTTAGGGGCAAAAAATATTTTCCGACGAATTGCACTTCTGGTTTAATAGGTTTGTGGATGAACATAGCTGCAGGGTTTGAGCCAATGAAAATACTCAAATGATTCAGAAATTATCTATTTATTCTCAAAAAGTCACTGTTTTGTGCCGTTTTTGGGCTGAAGTAGTGATTAGATCTTATTTTTTTTGAAGACGATGATGAGGCGATAATCGTTTTCCTGTTAATGGTGAACGCTATGGGAATATGCTAACAGAATATCTTTGATCCAAACTACTAAATGAGGACACAAACAATATTTTCTTTCAACAAGACGGTGCGACTGGTCACACATCTGGTCATACACTCGAATTATTGCAAGAAAAGTTTCTTGGATGCAATATTTCGCGAAATGGTAATATCGAAGAGAAGAAACCCCATCCTTGGGGGATTGTTGAACGACGTTATTTTCATCAAAACATAATGCCATTGTTTGTTCTTTAAGATAAAATAAAAATTACCGGATTATCACTTGTAGTTATTATTGTGTCTCATTTTAAAGTTCTGACACTTTTATTGGACGACCCTTTAGAATAGAAGAAAAATAAATTATTATATATTAAAAATAAAATAAATAGATATTAGACCTGATATAGGTTTAAGAATAAGCTCTCATGGAAATAAGTATACAAATTAAAAGTATTTTAATCAGTAACATGATTTGATTTCATTAAAAAAATTACATTTACTATATTGGATTATTAAAAAATATTAGAATTACTGCTGGTCATTGAATAAGTAAAATAGAAATTGTACTTTTAAAACGGCGAGTAAAAAGAAAATTAATCATCAGGAAACATTACAAGGCGAAAAATAAATGAATCATTTAAAAGGCTTACAAAAAGAAGCGTGAAGATTTATTCAGGGACATTAAGCTTTTCTATTAGATGAAACAGTGATTGTGTCTGTTATAGAGCTGACATTCAACGGTCAGGTCGACATTTTTAGGGCGTTTTGCGACTTCATGCGGAAACTGCATCTCGCCAAACCGCATTACACATATTTCCACTTTGTGAATGTCACTTTTTACAACTTGGCTCGTTGACTCTCGAAACAAAAATGTAGCGCAATGCACAGTAGATGTTATTTTATGGTTTTAACTTTAAATTTTTGTTTGGCAGGTCTTGCTTTGTTTAAGAAAAATCGCAATCCTCTAAGAACAGACACACTTGACATTTAGTTATAGCAAGTTTAAATAAAAACATACTAAAAATAATTATTGTTTAATATTTTAAATACACTATTATAATTAGTTGTTCGCACATTCATACAAGCGGAAAAAAATTAATTTACTTTATTAAAATTTTTGGGCTATTCATCTCTACCTTCACCCTAAACACAGCTGCTCTAAATACTGGCAAATGCTCGATATACAGTTGAACCGTTCTCTCAAACTCTACTTTTCCCCTCTATTTTTCCTTGCAGAATCAATCTTAATAGTTCGTAACATTGTCCTCTCATTACATATCCGAAGTATTCCAATTTGCGTTTCTTTATGGTTGTTATTAAATGTCTTTCAGTGAATATTCTACGTAGAGCCTCTTTATTTATGACTTTCTCTACCCAAGATATTCGTAGTATTCTTCTGAATAGCCACATTTCAAAAGCTTCAAGTTTCAATTCTGTAAAGGAGAATCGAGTATATATAGCGGTGAATCATTCGGATTTTCAATTCATTTTCTATTTTCCTAGAACAAATTATACTTGTAAATAATACATACTTGTATCCACCATCCAACACTGATATTACTGCTGTTTATTCTTAGCTGTGTATTAGTGTTGGGTGATTACGTGAAGCAGATGTATTTTATTTTCTTTAGGTTCATACTCAGTCCGCGGGGTTTGTTGATTTATTCTCCTTCTACACTGACTCTAGCTAACTGGCTATTGCATAAGGTCGTTAATATGCTCATATCTAGCTTATTTATTTGCTTTTCCCTTAGTAACTCTATCAGTGTCTGACGCCTTACTTTATCGAAAGCTTTTTCATAATGTTTAAAACACGCATGAATTTCTTTATTGACATGAAGGCACTGTTGAACCACTACATTAAAATTAAAAAGGGAATCCCTAGTACTAAGCCCATTTCTAAACCCAAACGTCGATAAATTCGATTATGTACTATATTTAGGAAGGTACCATTAGTAAGTGACATATTAAAGATATAGTCCGGCGTTCTTCATATTTTTACGTTTGATTTCTTTGTAATTACAACGAAAATTGAAGTGTATATTTGGCCTCTTCTTTTGTTATGTCTAGTTTGTCTTCTTCCTCTATTATAATTTGTTTTGCAGCCCCTTGTCTGGTTTGTGGCCTTCAAAAATTTGTTGTATATATTCTGACCATCTTTGGAGCTTTTTCGGTATCTAATATTTCTTCGCCATTCTTATTCACTAGTTTATTGAATGGCCTTCTCGTAATTCCAATTATTTCTTTAACTTTTTTATATACATTAAAGCTATCTTATCGGTCATCCAACCTTTCAATTTCCACACACTTTTCATTGAGCCACTTTTCTTTTTCTTCTACAATTGTTCTTCTTATTAAGTTCTGGATTATTTGGAATTCATTTGGGCTGCTCATTTTAACTGTTCTTCGTTTTTCCATCAATGTCAATATTTCTTCATTCATCCAGTCTTGTTTCTTGTTCACATTCGGGATTTATAGTAATTTCTTACTTGAATTCATTATTGTGTTTTTAAGGTTGGCCGATTTTTCTTCTAGATTTATTTTTTCTTCAATATTTGTTATGGCTGATTTATAGTTAATGTTTATTTCCTGCTGAACTTGTTTTTTTGTTTCACTTTCTCTGAGTTTACCAATGTTTAGTTTTTCATTTATTTATATTATTCCTTTTATAATTTTCATTCAGTTTAAATCTCGCTACCACCCTTTCATTTCTAACTCCCAAACCATAATCGCCTACCGAAACCTCGAACCTGTCTCTCTCGACCTTAGCATTTAGGTATCCCAAAACAATACAGAGTTCGTGTTTGTTGGCTATTTTAAGGATCTTATCTATTTCATTATATAATTTTTGTAGTAGTTGTAGTTGTAGTTCTTGTTCGTCCTTTTCAGCTGTGGGTGCATATAATTGCAAGATATTTGTTTTACCTATTTGGGTTTGCAATTTAAAAGCATAACGCAGTTAGATAGAGATACGAAGCCAGTCACGTATTCAGTAATGGTATAGTCAACTATTATTGCCACTCCATGGCGGTTATGGCGGTCTTTTTCATCAGACCCGGCATAGTACACGACTCCGTTATTAGTGGAGTATTTTCCATTTCCGGACCAGAGGGTTTCGCTTACACCAAGTATGTTTATGTCCAGTCTACTCATTTCTAACATTTCATTATGTATTTTCCCCGCTTGGAAGAGACGGTTCACATTCCATATTTTAAGAATTCCTTTGTTCTTAAGAATGTTAAGAGATCTTTTGTTCTTTTCATAGGTATTTCGCAAGTTGACGACCCGAGAGACCTTGTGATCTTGCAAGTTTCCTCCCTTGCCGGATCTTGGCCTCCAAAGTTCATGATCAGTATCTTCTTTACCTTTTTGTTTTGCTGAAAAACCCCATTCAATAAACATATAGTGATCCTTTTCTGGAGAATATGTTTCATTTGGCGACATATTCTGCCATTTGTCCATGTTCTACCTTCAGCATTGGTTAATCATGATTTTAAAGTCAGACTTCGTCCGATGAAATAATAATTTTACGGAATTTGTTACTTATACATACTTAGATGAGCTGAAAATTCCCTTCGATACAGTTTTACTGTTGAACAGTGTTTGCTAATCTTACCGAAAACGTGAACAAACTGTACCACTAATGATTATTGATAAATGTCGACAAATAATATAAGGATGCTGATGATGGATTGGCTTGAACAGGTTCCTGTAGGGCTTCTAAAAACAGCCATAATATATCCATCCAAATCAAGCTAATTTCCAAGGTCAAGTTCTCGTTCCATAAACTTTTAAAACAATTTTACATTGTACAATTTAAGATTGTCCGTCCGTTCACCTTATACTATTCTTGAAACTTCGGTAATGTTAAACTATTTTTTTTAATATGGTAGAAAAGCAAATAGAACTTCAAAAGTGTTAATTTTGTTCTTTAAACTCATAAACAAACTTATAATTATTTAGTAGTAAGTTAACTAAGGTAAATTAAGTAACATACCGATACATTAAGGCAACGATACCGAAGAGCAATTGTAGGAATATGAAATTGTATATAACATAAATAAATCAGACAACCAATTTCAAGAACTGATTTGAAACTATAACACAAAAAAACACCCGAATTTATGGATCAACCTAATAATATAGTCTATGCTAAATATCAAAGTCTTAACATTTAGAAACAAAAACAGCAATTAAGAAAATATACAGTTTTTTGAATATGCTCAGTTTTTCTTAGAATAATCATGAATCGAGTTATAGTTTTTTAAATACAGAATATTTTGTGTTAGCATTTATTCAGAAACAATACTTAAATAATCCCCATTATTCAATATTTAAATTATATTTAGTAGGAAAATAGATAAAAATAACTATTTTCTATAGACAGTCATAAAAATAAATCACTATTTAAAATTCATCAAAAAATGGGGGGGGGGGGGGGGGGTGGAATTGCCTTCTATAAAAATACGGCAATTGAGAAAGATCGAAACGAAGGAACGAAGTTATATTATTTTGCGTAGAAATAAACGAACCAAAGAAATCCCAAACACGTAGATTGCAAATGAGAGAAGAGACGTTCGCGGAAAACATAAATCCCGTAATGAGCCTAAGCGTTTTCGTCTTGCCTAAAAAAACTTTTTTCGTGATATTTAACAATAAAACGTTTTAAGGCGCTAATTCTTAAGAATCATTATTTGTTTTTAATAATTTATATATTGCATATTGAAATACCAATATGTGTATTTCACAGCAACGTCTTAAATACAAATTTTAAAATTTGCAATAAATTAGGAAAGCGTATGGACGAACTTCAAAAAATTACATTTCAACAGTCAATTAAGCCAAATACCATAGCTAGCAGGAAATAAGGTACAAATCCGATGTTTTGCGAGTAATTCGGTAAAATTTATAAAATTTTTGTTATTGCAAAAACCTTGCAGTATCTTAAAAGACATTACTTAAATTGTGCGAGTTTAAATAAAATCAAACAATACATTTTGCGAGAAAACAGAATTACTCTTTGATGGATTATAGCTTTTATGGGCAAGCAGAGATAAGTATAGTCAATATTTTCAGAAAATGCGATGACATTTTCAGATTTTTTTTTTTCGAATAAGTAATCACCATTACTTAACTTCTTCAACTATTTGTAATCATCAACTCTGATAAAAGAACCATTTTTAAAAAGCACATTTATTTCAAAGAAATTTGAATATTTCTAATTCTTCAGCAATGTCAATTTTTTCATTAACGACTCTCATAGCCCCAATAAAGATTTCTGTTGGATGAATATTAAAGCTGAGGTAGAATTTTTCATCCTAAGGAGACATTTGTTTATTTCTCAGAGTTTTTCGAACTTCAGTTTTATCCATTTTGCAGAAAATGTCAAAATTTGTTTGCTTTGCGTATATTTATATGTTTATGTATATGTATATGTATGACAATTTTGATGCTATAAGATATAAAATTTATTTTAAAAAAATATGCATTCTAAACACAAAGATAAATTCTGTGAGAAAAATAACTTTTTAACCTCAAATTCAAAAATGGCATACATAGTAATCTCTCTCTTTAGCATAACTCTATCTTTTTTTTCTCAGCTTGGTTGCGCGACGTTGCAACCTTTGGTCGAGTGTTTGGTTATTAGTAATCGAAAGTTAAAAAAAACTTTGAATTGATTTATTTGAATAATTATATCAGTAACCCGATATTATTCATACATAATAACATTCTGCAATATTATCTTGTGATATTTTTTATTCTATAAAGTGGGAAGATTAATAGTAAAAAAATAGAAAAATCCATGGCGGAAATCATTCTACCATAAGCGGCAGTGTATAAGAACGGTTATAAGAAAGAAACTAGACAGTGAATAATTTTCAAATTTTGAGCATAGTACCGAATTTCAAGTCTTAAATTTGGAATCTCGTTTTTTTCCATATATTCGTTCGTACTTGTTTAATGGCTCACATTTGATTGCCATAGTTTTCAAAAATTAATTAATCGAAAGTTTAAAGATAAAATAAACATATACAAAAATGGCTGTCTTGTTTCTTTTAAAAGTTGTAAATAATTATAATGGTAGCGTCACTTACCCCACTCGTGATATAAATAAATACATAAATAATAAGTTTGTGTTAGTAATAGTTATTTTTTCTTCAATTAAAGTTTGTAATGTGTACTTATATTTTTTCAGGTAAGACGACACTCGTTAAGTAAAGTAAGATAGTTGAACATTTCAACCATTATTGAAGTAATCTAGTAAGTACCAGCAGCTATTTTTAATGTACAAAAGAAAAAATCCAAATTTTTGTTTAAATCTTTAGTATCACAATAAATTATTTCATATTGTGTTTTTAAAATGTTACAGACTACTTACTCCCTTTCCAGTATACGGGAGTTGCTCTTTATGTATCCGGAATAATAAAAAAAACTAATATTTATCATTGAAAATATTTTTATTGTTTTTCAAAATATTCTCCGCGATGATCGATATACTTTTGCATACGTTTGAACCAGTTTTCATAGCACCTTTTCCATTCCTGTTGAGGTACCTCCAAAACATCAATTTTGAACATATCAACCTCTTCTTCTGGAGTCGAAAATCGTTAACCACGTAGCTTATTCTTCACGAACGAGAACAAAAAGAAATCATTGGGTGCCAAATCAGGACTGTACGGCGGATGATCCATCAATTCGATGTAGTTTATTCTTCACGGACGGGAACAAAAAGACATTATTGGGTGCCAAATCAGGACTGAACGACGGATGTCAAATATTGAGTTGTTCGGTCCGATGTATGAGAGGTTGCGTTGTCATGGTGAAGAATGATCCTGTGTCGCTTATTGTTTTTTTCTATTTTCTTCAAGGACTTCTGGCAAACAAGTGGTTGTATACCATTCAAAATTGACTGTTCAATGATTCTCTAGTGGCACTGTAGCCACATACTCATTTATCTCAGAAAAATCAGGCGACCATTTGCCTCGAAGTGCGTCTTGCGTGAACAACTTTTGTCAGGTTTGGCTCATTTTGAAAAACCCATACAGTCGACTGGCTTTCGACCATTACTTTCAGGCTCATACGCCTATATTCAAGATTCCTCATCTGTGTAGACGTTAAACACGGCTTTTGAGGCACCACGATTGTATTTTTGAACATTTCTTTGCACCAATTGACACGAGCCTTTTTTTCAGCGATTGTCAAATTATGCGGAATTCAACGCGCACAAATCTTTTTTACGGCTAACTATTCATGTAAAGTCTTGTGTCTGCTTGTCATGCTAATACTCAATCTCACGGTATGTCACATGACGATCTTGCTTTCTCAGTTCGCGCACAGCAATGTTTTCTGGCCCAACAACTGATTTTGGACGACCTTCTTCAAATTCGTCCGTGAGCGAACGACAGCCACGATTGAATTCACTAATCCAATGATATACAACTGTTTTAGATGGTGCTTCATCGTCAAAAGTCGAAGTGAGTTAATTCCATTTTTTAACTAAGATGAAATTTTCAAGTCACTAAACGTTTCAAGTCACTAGTACGTTTTGAGTACGTATAGAGTCAATAATGTCAAGCTTTACAATTTATATGTCCGATGGAGCATAGCAACGCCATTGTTGTCAATTCTCGATACATAAATAGCAACCCTCGTATTACAATTGTCTGTTATGTTAAGAAAAGCCAGCTTATACTGATGTAATTAACGTTAAGGGTAACTTCATCTATTGCAATGTAAGATCTTGTTTAACATTTATACTGATTCAGTGTAAGATTTTCATGAAACTAATGAAAAAATAGATCTGCACTTCGAAAGCAGAAATTATAAAATGAGAACATTGTTTTCAATTTTATGGTATTTCAAGATAATTATCATTTTTGTTTTTTAACTTGAATTCATGAATATAGTTTTTTCATTGTTCCTTTATTTTATTTTTTACATTTCTAGGCTCTTGCCTTATGGAATAGGGAGAAAGGAAAATAAATAAAAAGAACGTAAAAATCGTGTATTGGTTCAGGGATCGAGAGTTCTCAGTTCGCTCGACATTTTAAAGCGTTTATCGACCTAATGCATAAATTGTATTTTTCTAAATTGCCTTATAACCATTTCCACTTTTAAAATATGTTTTTTTTTTAAATTATATGTAATGTGCTTTATTAAGGAGATTATATACTGGATGAAGGAAAATTTAAATATCTCATTTTTTACTAATTACGGATCTGATTTTTCTCAGTTTCGTTAGCAATATAATGCTAGGAATGAACAACTTAGTTGTTGCTGCATTTCATAAGAATTTGTATTGAAAATCAATTTTGAAGCAAAAACTGAATCAAGTAGTTTTAAAGCCTTTAGTTAGCATTTTTTTTCCATCTGACTTCTGCCTGAAGACAATTGAAGATGTGGCTCGATTTTCAGGGTCATCGTTCTTTATTTTACTACAATAATGTGTAGGTTTCCCTCGCTGCTTGGTATTCCCGCTCAGAATTGTTTTGGTCTACCCGGTTTTCTTCGTTCCAGTGGTACCCAATGTAGAGATAAATTCAGGCATAGCTAACTGGCTTCTTCCTCACTTGTCCATACCAGGTAAGTTATCGTCTTTATACGTCCTCAGTTATTGTTTCTCTCAAGCCCATTATCTATTTGACTTTCACTTGTTACTCTATCTAACATACTCGGCAAGATCTTCTTAACCTCCGACCGGACGCAACCGATCTAATTTATTGTTTCGTTTGTGTTTTCAGAGACAGCACTCTCCACACTCATGCAGCTTCGTATGTTTACTTGTGCCACACTCATGTATGAATAATTTAGTCGCCGAACGTCTAATATGCCTTTTGTTCTATGAGATATATAGATTGCACCTGAATTCGTGATTATTGTATATTCTTAAACATATACAATATTCTTAAACACACATAATTATGGTCACAAACTTATTTAGTTTGAACAAAACCACACAGCGGTAATATCATATGTTCCGAAGAAAGAAAAAATAATATATTACCATATACTAGTTTCAATCGTGCACAGTGATGAAGATATAGATCCAGAAACAAGAGACAAAACGAAACCATCCACCATACTATTTTATAATCAAACCAAAGATGGTGTAGATACTGCTGATGTGTGCTTCATTTAAGTGCAGTTAGAAATTTATAAAGTCGGTCCATGGTTATTTTTTTTTGTTGCTATGGTAAACATAAGTGGCAAAAATTACCAAATAATATATTTTGGAGGAAATGTGGTCTGGAGAAAATGAGAAAACAGTTACCACACGAACTTCTGATATAACAACTTACTAGGAGAAACCAAAAAAAAAAGTTAAAATACCTTTATATACCTTTATATCTTTATGAATTGCAACGACTAATAAGGTTTAAACCAGACGTAAATGAGGAAAGTGAACAACAAGAAATTGGAAATTGAAGAGACAGTACACACAAAGTGCAGATGTTATGTACTTCAGAGACCTGTCGATGGTGACTTTCCACATTTCAATGTAAAAAGTGAATGGAAACCACTTTGCTTGAAATGTGCAAATTTTTTGTGCAATTTGTATTTGAATATTGGCGCAGAATGAGTTAAGTTTATCGAATAATATTGTTCTGCGTATTTACCTTTTTCATATAGATATGTACAAATATTTAAGATAAGAGAGAGATTTAGTATGTATAAACCTTGTTTGAGGTTGTATCGTGTTTTCGCAAACAGGCATATCATAATTGTACAGTTTAAGAAAAATCTTTCGTACTAAAACAACTCTCTGAGCGTCATATCTGTTAGATGCGTTTAGATAGATAGGCCATATCTGCTGTTAGATACGTTTTTCGATCTCAATTGCTTCACGAATTATTTACGAATCATATTCCTACAAACAAGAGGGGCGACGGTCTTAGAGTTCCAAATACATGGAAACCGCTTATTTCCAAATTGCCCATCCGAAACCCTTCTAGTCAAACGTCCACCTCCCATCTCACCCCCACCCCTCTACCGAGTGCCTCACCTACAACCTCACCTATTAATACAGAGGTCGCGCCGTCCACGTTCTTTTCTGGTTATGAACTCTGGGGAATAGACAGATTGAGGCATCGGAGTAAATCAACTAGATTCTTTTGAAAATGGCTTCAAAGTGGAAGCCGAAACGTCCAGATTTTATAAATCTAAAACCCGGTTCTACCCGAGAACATATGTATATATATATATATATATATATATATATATATATATATATATATATATATATATATATATATATATATATATATATATATATAGTTTTATTGATTATTATTATATTATATTATAATATATTATATAATTATTTAGTATTATAAGTTATATAATAATATAACTGCAATAGTAATGCTATATTTTCCTAGCCATACAATAGGGTCGAGAAACAATGATTATATTTTACATCACATGATATATTATTCTAAATAGATGCAAATGTTATAGTACATAATCAATAATATCCCCTCGAAATATTAAATTGTGCACATTATAGCTAGAATGCATTGTACATTTTTGTATATCGGGTCACTTGTTAAAATTATTATACGTTTATTACCAAATTTATTAAAATAAACTCTTTTAGTTCAACATTGTTTTCAGTATATTTAATAAACTAAGATAACTTAAATGTGACTTAATCTAAAGTTTAAAAGTTAGTTAAATTCGTAAGATATGCATAGCTTATATTCTACTTATATTCTCTCAAAAAATTATGTTATCTAATATTTTCGAACAGCTCATTAATCATATTTTGCGGGAGATATCAGTTCTTCTAAAATGACATTTTTCCCATTCAAACTTATCTTTCCTGTCCACAAATTCAACAAGAACAATGTAGGCAATGCAATTTAACTAATCCAGTAAATATCTTGATTCGTTATACCTCATTTATTTCTTCATGGCTTTTTTACTGCCATTGTTGTCTGATTTATCATTGTATCTTTTTCTTTGATCTAATACTTATAAGTGTTGATAATAATTTAGTAGTTTTGTAATAAAATATTTAAATACAATTTCTGATTCTTACCTAATAGGGAAACCCACAAATAATTTTGAATAAATGTATAATGTAATTATGGATATAAAAAAACAGGGTTTAATATGTACAAAATTTTATTTTTTTTATAAGTTTAATACAGTTACAGTTATTGACAATCTTCGCCCAATCTCTATGACAAGCTTACTATTTCCTTTCTGTGAAAATTAAAGTGATTTTGATGTAAAATATTTTAGTGCAGTTTTAATAGCTGTCGCAGTAGAACTTTTGTTCGACGAACAAAATGTTCCCTAGATCTGAAAAGACGGTAGTCTGACGCTGCCGTACCAGTAGGATACGATGGGTAGGAAGTAGTTCCCAACCTAACTCTTTGATTTTTTCTTGGATAATTATGGCATTATAAGTCTTGCATTGTCATACCTCAGAATAACACATTTACGATTAATAAGTCTTGGACGTTTTTGAACTATACAAAACTATATGTAGTCTATCAAACCAAGCATAATAATATTCAGTATTTACGGTTTCATTAAGATTCAGAATTCGTGATAATTCCTGAAAATATCCACCATACTGACAGTATGGTGGGATTTTTGAGTTTTTACGATGAAGTCCTCGTTTTGCAGTAGGCATAGATGGTCGTCCTGGTGTTAACCGTTGTTTTTTCTTTTGTGGACTACTGTATAGATATATTGTTTTTATCTTAATGTTGATACTGTACCCACATTCCTTCTCTCGAACCATGAAGTTTTAAGCTTTGTGGCTAATTTCTGAATAGTTTGTTTGGGATCAGCTTTAATTTTAGGCAACAACAGATCATTATCAAACTGAACAGGTCTTCTAGAAAAGAAAAAAATCGAAATATTCTGCTATTCAAGGCACCAAGAGAAACAGCATTAATATAATTTATGTTGTTGCATTTGTTGTGCTATCAAGACTCATAAAGCATCAATTGTTTCTTATATGGTTCACCTATTTTTTTTTCAAAATTTAATAAATATCGATATATTTAACTAGAATATAGGTTATATACTTTTTAAGTTAAATTATTCTCAGTACATGACAAATGTAAAAAAAATGAAAAAAAAACAGCATTACTTATGCCAAATTAGATTATTGAAGTAACATTCAGTGGCTTTAATGTTTCAAAACAATTTTGGACAAATATCTGCCGCGGCTACTTCTGACAGAGCACATCCTGTCAATCCAATTTCCAACCACTTTTGCAAGCAATTGTGGCTTTATGTCCGCAATTGTCCAGGTTACGTTGGCATCCAAGGCGTCAATAATTGTTGATTTGTCGGTATAGACTAAAGATATAACATAATCTTAAAAAATAATCTAAAGACTTTAAATCATACGACGTTCGTGGCCTATTAAGAGGTCCGTTCCTCGAAATAATTTTATCACCAAATAAAAATCACCGAATAAAAATCACCTCAATAAATTAATTGTTACGTTGGCAGTATATGTGGAGCCGTCCTGTTGGAACCTTCAAATTCGGGATTAAATAATTATTGATTGTCGCGAACGGGAACGAACTGGTAAATTTGGATTATCATCAACACATCCAGCAATAGCGACGATATTTTCTTCACAAGACACAGTTTTTTCTCTTGTTTTTATTTTACCATCGAACAGCATGAAATGCGTTCCCAATTTGTCGATAGTTCAGCGAATACATCGTTCGGTATGTGCACCATGAAATTCCTGAAGTACTCTTTAAGTTTGGACGCACAGAACACCATTTAGGTAATAAATTTCGACAATTTGCAAATTTGCACCCTTTATTATAAAATGTTTTTTAGGTAAAAGGTGTTTCGGTTAATAATGTCGATTTTTTCGCAAAATTTGAGGGTTTATTTCCATAGCAAAATAAACTACCTTAACTCATTCAGTGCTGGCCTTATTTACATTGATTGGTAAATAAACTTCGTATTTCAAAGGTCACTTAACAATTTTGAAGGTTCAACGTTAACTGAAGTACGTAGTTGAGTTTTAAGTGAAATGAAAGAACAATATAATGATGGGGGCCAGAAGGGCATAGGGATAAACGGGCAAGTAAAATACACGACAGTTGCTTGACCGTCCACCCAGAGAACACTATGCTGACGCGACAGTTGCGTCATCGACACTGAATGGGTTAATAATCAAAGTACTGGCTTATTACTTTTCTCCATCTTTCTCTCAAAGAATGGATACCACGCCAAAAATACCATTCATCAAATCAAATTTTCAATTCTTTACAAGAATGTAAGTGTTGTTCTGAAAGTCCGTACTGCATCGATCGAAATAAGTGGTAGTCCGAAGGGACTAAATCCGGTGAGTACGACAGGTGGGGTAGGATATCCCATTTAACGTTTTCCAAATAGTTTTTTTAGACATTTTGCAACATTGGACCGAGCATTATCATGTTAAAAATTACTTTACCGTTCTCTGGGCGTATTCTGGTCATTTTTGTTCAATGCTCGGTTGTTCAATTTTATCAATTGTTATCGGTATCGATAGTCAGTAATCGTTTCACCAGGTTTCAGTAGTTCGTAATACAGAGCTCCTTACTATCTAATCAAATACTCATCGAAGCTCTTGTTTTCATGTACATTGGTTGTAATGTTGAAGGCTGGCCTGGGCCTACCCACAATTTTTGCAATTTGGATTGTCAAAATAGATCCACTTTTATCACCTGTCACAACTCAAAAAACCTTTTCTATCTAGCAAGCAAAATTTTGCAAGTGGGCTTTCGCCTTCCAATGTCTCTTTCCTGCAATTCATATGGAACTCCATTTTCATTCTTTCTGGATCTTTCCCAACTCGTGTAGACATTCGGAAATGGTGGACTGGGTAACATTCAGTGCTTCTGTCAATTGTTTCAACGTATGAGTTGAGTCTTCATTCAATAATGCTTACAAATCTTGTCTTTTATATCAAAATCATCACTTTTAAAGCATTTAAACCATCGTTCACAAGTTTTTTGTATTAGGTCATGTTCACCATAAGCTTCAACCAACAATTTTAGTTTACTGCAATTAACTTTCAGCAGCCATTTTTTATTAAATAAGTTTTCACCGCAAACTTTTTCTGGTACATAATTCGACATATTCAAAGCTATGAAAAACTATCTTTTCTTGCACAGTGACGATTAATAACGGCTTTTGATGGCGTATGTTTACCATCCAAAACGCCATAGACGTCATCAACCTAACCAACAAATATATTAGTAACGCCATATATTAGCAAAATCGACATTATTAACCGAAACACCTACTAATTTAATATTTAGTATCGGAGTACGAATAGAATATCATATGGGGTTTTTCATTATATTTAAAGTTGATAATACAAGATAAATAAGGAGAAAAATCTTATTGCCGTTCTTGTATTTTCGATATCAAAGATCACATTGATATTGATGAGCAAAAACTACATTTATTAACGAAATTATTTATTAGCGTTATCAATAAAATAATTTGATTTTTTCAATTATCATTTTAACTTAATAAATAAGAGGCAACTTATCAGATAATCAAACGATTTTTCATCAACAAGTATTATCACCAGCTGAATGATTCCATAAAATAGTAATAATAACTATATAAAGTGTAGTACGATAAAAAATTTAAAAGATATCGAGACAAGATACTAGGTAAGCGTCATTATAAAATAAAATTTTAAAAACATTGATAGAAATCTTGCAAAATTTTAGGTAGGTTTTAGCTACCAAAACATAATTTGGTGCATTTTATAATAAATATATTATATTTTTATTACGCGTTAGCGTCACTAATATATTGTAATATACTTATAATAATACACTTTTTATAATAAATATATTATATTTTTATTACGCATTAGCGTCAGTAATATATAGTAATATACTTATAATAATACACTTTAATATTCTGTGGTTCAATCAATCAATGTCAGACAATATATGTACATATTTAAGCATCCCTTTTTTGTAATGCTGTTATTGTCATGATTTATAAAGTAACATGAAATGTGTAAGAACTTTTAGCAGAAAGCATAAAACAAAAACAAAACCACCGGAGGCACAAATTCATTTTGAATTGGAATCCGAATAATGAATATATTCTATTTGGATAAGAATACATTGAAATTTAATTTATCTTTAAGCGTTTTTCACTTAACAAGCATTTTTTTAAAGTTAATGTGAACAAAACGTAGAAGGAGCTCTCTGTCATCAATGCATTTATACGTATTATTCATTTGAGAGTTAAGAATTGATAGAAAAATGTCTTAAAGCCTCATTCGCAATAAGCTGTTACGATGATGTGTTCCTCCTAATGTGAGAGTATGGCTCAATATTCAAGGAGTTCTCTAAAGTTATGTTAAGAAATAATATTTAGTTAAGAATGTATATTTAGTTATCACATCAGGCAAAAAATATTTTGTACAGGAATTCAATTTCCATCATCCTCTTTAAAAAAATAAGGCCCTATCACTCGTTTACCTCAAAAACCGCACCAAACAGTAACTTTCTGAGGATGAAGAGGTACCACCTGAACCACTTGAGGATTTTCATCGGCCCAAATTATGCGGTAATGTGATTCGCAAACCCATTAAGCCAAAAATGCGCTTCGTCGTAAAATATTTTCGTTTTCGGGTTATGCGAGACGCTATGGCTTTTGATAAAAGCCGCCTTCGCACGATCGGTGCCGAATCTTTTCTAGTGTAGAAATTTCTAATGAATAACACGTTTTTATTCTGCTTCGTTCGCAATTTATAATGTCGAGTAAAATGAAAGGAAAATGAGTTCATACACGGAAAAGAGTCGTGTTGCCGTTTAATCATTTCCATATCACGTTTTCAAGAGGAGAGTACGATCCATCAATTCAAGAGTTCAGAAGACAAAATAAAGATTTATACAGCTTCAAACTCACTATTAGCAAAAATTGTTTATGATCCATCAATTGTAAAAATGGAAGCTATATTAACATAATGGATTTAAGACTGTGGCCAGAAAAGAGTGCCTCGAAGTGGTGCTATGAGAAATGAGAAAGCTAATCGTCCTTACGCACATTTTAAAGAATCTGGTGATGAATATATTGATGGAAGATTTCAAGCAACGGAAGGTTGGTTCGATAAATTCAGGGTGCCACAATCATTGCATAACATTAAAATTGTTGGAGAAACTGCATCTGCAAACACTTCAGCAGCAGCATCATATTCAGAATGATTTTCAAAGTTAATTACTGATGGTGGATACAAATCTGAACCAGTATTTAATGCATGCGAAACTGCTCTATTTTGGAAATGAATGCCAAACAAAACTTTTATATCCAAAAGTGAAAACTCCGCCTTTCGTTTTAAGACAGCAAAAATAGAGTTACATTGCTGCTCTGTTCGAATGCAGCCGGAGATTGTTTAATTAAACCATTTATACTTTACAGATCGCTAAAGCCTCGTGCTTTGAAAAATCAAAACAAGGACAATCCACCAGTGTTTTGGCATTCAAACAAGAAAGCGTGGGTTACAAGTGTCATATTCTGTGATTGGTTCCGGGATTGTTTGTGTAAAGAAAAATAATTTAGCTTCAAAGGAAGTTCTAGTTTTGGACAATGCTCCAGGTCACCTTCGTGAGCTTGACGGTATGCATCCAAATATAAAGGTGGTATTTTTGCCTCTTAACACGACAGTCTTACACCATCCTATGGACCAAGGAATAATCCAGGCCCTTATTGCATTAGACAACCCTTTAAAATCATAGTGGACACCATGGGATGTTATTCTAATATGAATGTTGTGCAATGCTGGAAAAATGTTGACATAGCTAAGTGCGTTGTTAACTTAAAAGAACCCTTGCAAGAACTGAAGCTATACACATTGAAATCGTGCTGGAAAAAACTGTGACCTGAACTAACTGTCGGTAATGATGAAGAATATGTACAAATTCAAACATTAACTGAAAACCTTCCTCAAGTTGCGAATGGCATAGAACGACCAGTTATAATCAAGTGATATTCAAGAATTGTTGGAATCGTAAAATAGAGATTTGACTGAAATCGACTTGGTGAAAATGCTTAATTACCTTTCCATTGAAGAGGAAGTCTCAACGAGCACTGAAAAGGTTATATTAAACTTAAAAAATCTGAGTGAAATTTTACGAATGGTAAATGAGCTTTGTGTTTTCTTCATAAAAATTGATCCGTCTGTGGAAAGAAGTGTTGTTTTTAAAAGGCAAATTGTTAATGCCACAGCCGAATGTCAATCCGAATTGAAAGAACTTTTAAAAGCGGCACAACAACAAAAAAAACTAAATTCTTTAAACCATTGCCTAAACCTGATAGTGTTTATTAATATTGCTCAAAAATATCTCATTAAATTGCTTTTAATCCCATATAAATTACCACTCCGTATTCACGGTATCTGTATTCGCGGCATATTTACGCAACATATCGCGAATAAGGAGCTTTGGCTGTATATGTCAGTTCAAATTCTGCTGGAAGGACAAATATGAAGTCAACACAAAAACTCGGTCAAAGCGCAACAGGACCATCACAAAATAGTGAAGTGTTCTTAAAGTAATATTTATTAACATATAGTCATTGATTCATATTCCTCCACGATATCAAACTTGGACTATCACAATGTATTCAACTTTTGATATAGCGAAAAGTGCATTATACATAAGAACACTGATATAGTGACTTTTATCCCCTAATCGTGACCTTTATCCTTCGATATACGAAATTAAAACGTTCATTTGTGGAAAATGTATGAACGGATCAGTGCATCCAGATGTTAAATACATTCTTAACCCTAATCTATCTTCACAAAATTGGCCTATCAATTGAAAATTATCCTGCAAAACACAGGACTTGTTTCTTTAATTACTCAAAGAGGAATGAAAGTGTTGGCCTATTACATCTTCACTTCCTACTCAGTATACGATCTAGATACACTCTCTGATAATTATTTAATTTTAAGGTAATTTAATAATTCATTTTAATTAATATTATATTTACAGTATTTTTTACGAAATTAATTTACTTTTTCTCTGTTGAACCAATTTATTTCACCCTAAGGATACATCAAGTTGTCCAAAAAGTTTTGACTTGTGTAATTGAAGCACTAAGGTTCTAAATAATGAAAGTTTTTAAGATATATATCGCGTATACTGTAATAGCGATAAAATATAATTAAATAAACAATTTTATAGGAAAAACGTGAGTTATTTGGTAAATATCGTTCAATCAATGTTTAACCTAGTTGTAAAGCTTTAGCCAGCTATAGACCTGCTAACCTAAAAATATGGATCGTTTCATTTTCAATTATATATCGAACATAAATAAAAACATGTCATCTTATGCTTTTAGAACTACACTCAATTTATCAAACGAAAGCCCGAGTTGATTGATTATTTTTATTCACGACCTAGAATTCTAAATTATATAATTTCGATCGATGAGACCTAATATATTTTATACGTTCTATATGTACATAAATGTATGTTAACCTATAAACTGTAGACATATTGTTTCATTAATAACTTATTTTTATTATTAATAATTTAAATTTGTAAATTTTTTCTATATAATTATTTTCGAATCTTTAATACTACCTCCTGAAACTTGAAATTATTCTTAAAATTTTCTTTTTCCACAACAAAACCTACAAATTTTATAATAAATACTTCAATTGATATAATAAATACTTCAATGTATCATAGGAAAATATAATTAAATTAAATACAAGACATTAGTTATTTATAATTATTATTCAAAATAAATTCCTTATGAGGTCAATGTAAGGTTGAAAGCGGCAGTAGAATTGTTTGAGTCTTGCCTCCATAGCCACATTCAAAACCTGTTGGATATCAGAAATCATATCAAAACGCTTTCCTTTCACTGTCAGTTTCAAGTTTGGATGTAGATGGAAGATGCATGAAAGCAATGCATGTAAATATGAGAGATAATCGTGTATCATAATATGATTTTGGTCAAGAAATCGCAGGCAGAAAACAGTTTCAGTTACAATGTCAAATCTAGTGGTTGGATTTAGAATTACCAGTGAAATCCTATATCAAACAATTGATTCCCTTTATAATAAAAAACGCTATAATGTATCTAATATGACAGATACATAGAGCTACTTGACAGCAGTCTCTATCGAGCCTGCAACTAGGCGATATCATCAAAACATTGTGAAATCTTACCACTTCGTAGTACTTAAAAGAAATTGTACACAGAAATAACACACCAACGGATGTAATCGGGAACAAAACTCTTAAAAGAAGGTATATATATATATATATATATATATATATATATATATATATATATATATATATATATATATATATATATATATATATATATATATCTATATATATATGGAGTTTTTTGACTTCTTTAGACTGCGTTCAATGAGACTACAGTAGTCAGGAGTCACACAGCCCCGACCGTTAGGTTCTACAATCTCATGTGGAACGCACAACAACCCGCCTCTCCGCCATAATGAGCACCAGTTAGTTGCTTGACCGGGAGGAAGCCCCACCCATCCCTTACCCCGGAGGGCACATGCTTCGCCTGCTGGTGGTTAGACTCATCAGGGCACCGATATATACTATCTCGCCAAGAATAGGAAGTCCCTCTCTACAATCCAACAACCCATATTTTCGCCGACTTCTCGTCGGATGGCTTATACATGGAGTTTTTTGACTTCTTCACTTTGACTCTTTGACTGCGTCTAATGAGACTACAGTAGTGAGGAGTTACACACCCCCGACCGTTGGGTTCCACAATCTCATGTGGAACGCACAAGAACTTCTTGCCTTCTTCTTTCATTAAAAAGGCGCTCCGCATTCACCAAGCATTGAGATAGCTGCGACCTTATCAAAAGATTTTAAGTAAAAATTCAAAAATTAAAACCATGTAAAAGCAGAAAAAGTAAAATAAGTTGAAGAATTACAAAAACGTCAACTTTTTGACAATTGTCCTCAGGCAGACTTGTGAATCTCTATTAATTATATGCTTAACTGAAATTTTAGAATTTATTTATTTTATGCGTCAAAACTATCTTGAACCCAAACAAAATTAGTATGGTTTAATAGGTATTTTAAATACCTTTCAAACGAGGTGTCACTTGCCACCGTATATATATATATATATATATATATATATATATATATATATATATATATATATATATATATATATATATATTTTATATCATCATTATCATTGTCATCAGCCCGTGTCAATCTACTACAGGATGAAGGCCTCTTTAGCATGCTTCACACTCTCGCGGTCCTGAGCTTAGCTTTCCTCTGCCATTTGAATTTGATCAGCCCGTCGTGTTTTCAATGTTCTCCGTGTATGT
Source organism: Cosmopolites sordidus (assembly GCA_031761425.1). Lineage (NCBI taxonomy): Eukaryota > Metazoa > Arthropoda > Insecta > Coleoptera > Curculionidae > Cosmopolites > Cosmopolites sordidus. Next base: position 142,016 of record JARFXV010001040.1, on the reverse strand, counting down.
TTGCGATCAAGCAGTATCCAGTCCAGGATCGCCTTGGACGATGCTTTTTGCTTGCCTTGGACGATGCTTTTTGCTTGCTTGCTTTTTCTATATATATATATATATATATATATATATATATATATATATATATATATATATATATATATATATATATATATATATATATATATATATATATATATTATATCATCATTATCATTGTCATCAGCCCGTGTCAATCTACTACAGGATGAAGGCCTCTTTAGCATGCTTCACACTCTCGCGGTCCTGAGCTTAGCTTTCCTCTGCCATTTGGATTTGATCAGCCCGTCGTGTTTTCAATGTTCTCCGTGTATGTTTGCGATCAAGCAGTATCCAGTCCAGGATCGCCTTAATCCATCTTTCGTCTCATTATCTCGCTACATGACCTGCCCACCTCCATTTCAATTCCTTTACTCCTCCAATGATGTCACTCACTTTTGATTGTTCTCTGATCCATGTTCAGGACATTCTATCCCATCTAGTAATACTAAGCATATATCTTTTCATTCCTCTCTATGCTACCCGAAGTTTTTGAAGTAACTGCGTTGTGAGTGTCCATGTTTTACTTCAGTATGTCATAATGGGCAGGAGGCACTGATCAAAGACTTTTCTTTTCAGGCGAAGTAGTAGTTTGTTCTTAAACACAATGTTGCGCTTGCCAAATGCCTGCCAGTGAGTTTTTTAATATCCTTTTAGATATTATCTTGGTGAATACTTTGTAGACCACGATAGGGGGGCTTATTGGATGGTAGTTGTTTAAATCTCCCTGCGCTCCTTTTTTATTTAAAAGAATCACTTCGGTATTTTTCCATAAGTTGGGTTTTTGTTCTTTAATGGGGGAAATAGGTGTAGAGGCTTCAAAAAATGCAATTATTATTTTTTCATTATTTTATTTCATTTTTCATTTTCATTTTATTTCATTATTTTATTATTTTTTCATAAATCGATTGTTGAACTATTCAAAAATATATTCTGAAAATTTCAAAAGAAAATTCCAAGCCGTTTAAATGTTATAAGCGTTTGAGTGAGTGTCCCTCGGTCGATTGGAGAGTATGGCATGTAGTACGGAGCGGTCGAGCAGGTAACCATTCATGAATGATCTGAAAGGTATTGGAAAGAAAGAAGAACGTTGGCAGATGTTCTTTTGTTTCTTTTAACGTGTTGAAATAGCTGATTAACTAGTAAGTTGTTTAAATTGATTCATTACTGCCTTAAATTTACCTTTACTGCCATTTGCCCCCTTAATGCATTTTGATTTTAATTTTGCCAGTGTTTTATGTATAGTCCGACCACCAACTATTGGGATTTCAACAGTTATACTATCCTTTCCTGCTTTCGTGGAGCCCTGCCGTCTTTCATCGAGTTTATAACCTTTGTCACTTCCTCCACCAGAATAACCGGCATTTCTTCTTCATTGGGCTTTGTTGTTCTTGACTGGTTCTAATCCTAACATTTCCATCCACTCCCTGGACATTATACTATCCTCATGCATTAAGGCAAAAAATTGCATCCTTTTCTTTCTCATCTTCTATTTAGCTTTGTTAAATGTTTTCTTCTAGAGATTTTTGCTTCCTACATGTTGAAATGCGTTTCCTCTCAAATACTTTTTCTTATAGTTTTGCAAAGCTCAACGTACTCGACCCTGCCAAAAGGAGAACAGTATGAAGAGTGCCGGCAGTATTCTTCATTAAGTAATGTCCGAATGATTGTGGCATGTTCATATATGTCTCAAGCCCATTGTTGGCGATTTTTTCATATTGATCTGTAATTTCCATCTCCTTTGGGTCTTGCAACACAACAAAACGGTTCGTTAAAGCAATCTCAAAATCGCTGCCTTCCATTCTTTGCCCCTTTTTGCGCTCTTTTTGGCAGTTTATCCTAATCTTTGTTCGAACCATTCGGTGGTCACTTCCAACATTAAAATTCTTAAGGGTGTGTCTGATTGTTAAGGACAGTTTGGAGGGTAAATATACGCCATCAAAAGCCAGTTCGTTATTAATTGTCATTGTGCAAACAAACATAGTTTTTCATAGCTTTGAATATGTCAAATTATGTACCAGAAAAAGACTGACTGACTGACTTTTGCGGGGAAGTTTAATAACCTTCTTTGATTTGAAGAAAACGGCTGATGAAACTTATCGACTGTTGATTGAAACTTATGGTGAACATGCCCTAACCCAAAAATATTGTGAACGATTGTTTAAACGCTTTAAAAGCAGTGAGTGATTTTGATATAAAAATTAAGGTGTGTGACAGCCGAAAAAGTTTGAAGATGCAGATTTGCAAGCATTATTGGATGAAGACTCAACTCATACGTTGAAACAATTGGCAAAAGCATTGAATGTTGCCCAATCCACCATTTTCGAACGTATACACGCATTGGGAAAGATCCAGAAGAAAGGAAAATGGGTTCCATATGAATTGAAGAAAGGAGCCATTGAAAGGCGAAAAACCACTGTGCTTGCCAGACAGAAAAGAAAAAGTTTTTTTGCATCAAGTTGTAACAGTTGATGAAAAGTGGATCTATTTTGACACCACAAAAAAGTAATAGCTAAGGATGGCTAATACTTTGATTATTAAGTTAATTAATTTTATTAAAAAAAATAAATGCTCACATTTTGCGACAAAATCGACATTATTAACCGAAACAGCTATTAACTTGGGTAAAAGTGCTCCAGCAAAATACACAATGGAAGGTTTAAATGTAATTTAACGTTATAATTAATCATGGAACTTTTGAAGATTTTCTGCATTTTTTTTAAATATGAAATTAATTAAAATTAAAATTTAAGTTCAAAAAATCATTTCAACTAACCTATAAATATACGAAGGTACAATGAAAAGTCAGGTATGTTTCAATACACGGCGAAGTGTTAACGTTTATGAAAAGTACCTTTATTTCTAGTAATGCTGCATGAATTTTAAGCCAATATGAACATTTAGTTATGACTTCATGGCAAATAACTAATTTTGTGTGTTGATTAGACACTACTTTTTCATGCAAAAAGCATTGTCCAAACTGATGAAAAGTTGAAAAATATTATAGGGACTCTGCTCTTTTCCATTTTATGGTTCATAAATTGTTTACAGAGTTTCGATGTGGACGATCCCGAACGAATGACTCTCCGCACTCAGGACGCCCCCGTTGAGATCACTTTTGAGGAAATAGCCAACAATACACTGTTGATCGATCGCAGAGTAATTGTTAGAGATATTATTGAGATGATAACATTTTGCTACATGCACATTGCGTATGTGAAAGCTACCAGTCCGCGTTCGCTCACTGTGGACTAAAAACGGAATTAAGTGACCACTTCACAGTGGTATTTAGACATGTAAACGCATAATACGAAGGATTTTCTGCGATGATTTGTGACTGTTGATGAAACTTGAATCCATCACTACACACCAGAAATGTAACAATCAAAACACTGGGTTTTATCTGGCGAACGTGCTGCGAAGGACGCTGCCATTGACCAGAAAAATCATGATCACTGGTTTCTTGAAATCGCAAGGCATTATCTATATATTTGAAATAGGATGAATAGGATTTGAGGCATACGATCATAGGAGAGTCTCTCAATGCATCCGCGCATTCGTCCGTTATTACAACATCCTATTCTCCGGATTTTGTCTACGATTTGTCTATTTTTCTGAACATGAAGAAACGGCTGATTGGAAAGAAATTTACATCAAATCATGGGATCATCGCCGAAACACTCAATCTTTTGGAAAGGCATAAAAAAGTTGAAAAATTAAAGGGTATCAATCCAAAAGAAGACTACGTTCAAAATTAAATTTATTTTTGATCAAAAGGACAATATTTAACTTAAAAACTATCTGACCTTTCACTCTACCCTCGTAATATTTGTTAAATTAGTTTTTATAAAAGCATTAGTGCATTTTAAAACGTATGGAATGAAAATTAATTCTTAATGACTCTGACATAATGTCATCCACTCCACTTTTAATGTTTTCATTTTACAGTAGGAATATTCAATACAATCAAACTGTATTTACTCGAATCGATTATATGACAATGTGCTTATCGAAGCACAACTTTACATAGAAACTAGTCAGCGGACTCTCAGTTTGTATGTTTTCATTTACATATCATATAAAAGCCATTATGGTCATGCTACGGTTAATACAAACACGGCTACTGATCAATGATATATAGTTAACCAAAAAGTAATTGTGAATAAATAGTCGTTTTTTTAGAGGACACTCGAGAAAAATCGTTTCAATAGTATCTTGAGTGTTGGTAGTATACTTTAAGAATAACTTTAATAGTATATTTTTAAGACCTAAGTTACTGTAGTCATTTATAAAGAGATTTCTAATAAGAGTGTCTGAACATTGAAACGTAATAGCGGCAACACTGTTTGAAATCCCCTTAAAGTCACTGTTATGTGCGGTTTTTGGGCTGATGTTAATGACTAATACTATAGTAATATGGTAACAAGTTATCTATGGCCTGAACTAATATATGTGCATATAAACAATGTTTTCTTTCAACAAGACTTATCACACATCACACATCAAGATAAGACTTATCATACATCTTCCCCGACAATAGATTTATTCTAAGAAAAATTTTTTGCTGGCAATGTCAACTGGCCACCAAGATCATGCGATCTCATGCCCTTGGATTATTTTTGGTGAATTTATATTAAATCTCTGGTTTACAGAAATAAATTCCGAACAATTCTTGATCTTAAGCGAAACTTCCGGCCACCATTAAAAATATACTACGCGATATGTGTAAAGGATTAATCGAAAATTGGATCCCCAGATCTCCATCAGGAGAACCCAAAGATGGCATTATATTTAAAACATTACCTGTTTACCACTTGTAGTTGTGATTATGCCACATTTTAAAGTTCTGGCACTCTTATTGAACAACAACCATTTATAAACAGTTTTTGGATATGTCATGCATCGTATCGAGATCATGAAGTATAGGGTGATTCTTTTAGTGCTTCCGAACTTTAATTTCAAATAAAACAACAACCAAATTAGATGGTTGAAACTATTTATTTTAGGCGAAATAACATTCAATGGCATTAATGTTTGAAAAAAAGTTCCGACAAATGTCTGCCGCTGCTATTTGTGACAAAACGCATTCTGTCAATCCCATTTCCAAGCACTTTTTCAAGAAATTGGCGTCTGTCCACAATTGGCCGAGGTATGTTCGCTCTCAAGGTGTCAATAGTTGCTTGTTTATTGGCGTAGACGAAAGATTAAATATAATCATAAACAAAATATTCTAAAGGCGTTAAATCACTTGATCTTGGCCGCCATTGTTCCCTCAATAAATCGATTATTGCATGTACAGCCACATGTGGAGCCATCCTGTTGGAACCACATTTGTCCCAGGTTACAAGATGGTCTGAGAATGTTTAGTTCCTAACAGTACTGTAGTATATGAAGGACTGTTAATGGTGTATCACACCAGTGGCTTTACTCTCCATGAGGTAACTATGGGAGACGTGGCAGTGATGTTCTTAAGCGGTTCCACTTAACGCAATCTGATCTCTTTGAAAATGAGGAAAAGGAGTGTGTGAAAAATTCTTTAATAATTGCTCAGAGTTTGTTTCCAAGTTGTCCAATGTTGGTCCAGTCTGTTTAAATTTTATTTCTGATACCGAGTAGGAGTTATCTGTGAAAGATTAGAGAAAACGCATTAGGGATAGGTGTATTCATGGAGGCGCCTCTGTTTGCTAATAGATCAGCCTGTTCATTGCCTTCGATACCAATGTGACTGGTGATCCAAAGAAAGACAGATTTTATATAACAAGATGATAAGTTTTGCATCAAAGCGAACCAGAGAAAGATGAAAACTCTCCTTATCCAAACAAAGAAGAGAATTTAAGGAGTGCACTGCAAATTAGCCAACGCGTGTATGATGTTGTCGCCATCGATCTGAGAGTCATCCTTATTGCTGCCAGTTCAGCAGTCAGAATGAAACAGCGGTCGTGTTAATTTAGAATTAGAGGCGCAACAGCAATTAGAGCTATTTCGCTGGATGAACCTGGATGAACTGGATGAACCCAGTCAGCACCCTGCTCGGACTATCAACTTTGGTTTTGTGTTTAACCATAAGGCTCTCTGAAAGCCTACCGATTGGCAAGGGACCAACGTAGAATACATCTCAGAAGGCATTTGATCGTATCTAACCTCAAACTGGATTGATTGAGGACTTGTGATTGCTTATCAGATTTGACACTTTTGTCTAGAAGCATTCACAAACATATAACAAAGTCACTAACATCGATACTGAGAGCGCGATTCGTACTCGCTACCTCGCCGTTGCGGCTAGAATTTTGTTTTACAATATTAAGAAAAAACGACATTACTTATAAGTACACATATTAATTCACTGAAGTACAATTAACTATTATGATGTCTAACAGAATAAACTAAAATATATAAATTGGATACATATAGTTTTTTGACGCCAAATTGATTAATATTATTACAACATAATTGCAGTTAGTTATTATTAAATTATAGAGTAAGTACCATATTCGTCTTAATGGGCGTTACAACATTATTTTTACATTTACATTTTATAATAATTCTAAAATTTGAGTGTAACCATCGTATTGCTTGAATATTCTCTCTCCCTCTCTCTCTCGTACTCTTCGCGTCTCATGACTGATATTGAAACCTTTAGTCCTCATCAGATAAATTTTGTTCGAATACTCAAAATGACAAATGATACATGATAGTTTTAAAAATCGCACACTAAGCAAGCAATCAAACGTAGATATTAACACTAACTGATAATCGTTTCGCGATACTAGTACTACGAGGAATATCAAGTACTATTATATTTTTTTCGTTTTTTGGGTTTTTTTGCCATGAACTAAAACTCAAAAAAATATGCAAATAAAAGAATCACTGGGTAAAAAACAAAACGGAAACTAATTTCTCAGTGATTCTTTTTCTGTAATAAATTTGTCTAACGAACTAAACATTTTAAAAATACAACATTTTCTAAATTAAATACAACTTTTAAACGTCAACGTTTCGGGGGTCTTCGCTTTCTGTTTTCAAAATGAATCTAAAAATAATTTATATTAATTTCTATATAATACTCTAAAAGATATATTATTATCAATGATACATTAACAATAATATTTTTTACTGACAGTGACATACTACCAAAAAAGTATATAGATGAGGTTTGCTGTGTGATTATTGCGTATTGAAATAATTAAACATTTTTAATTGTATTCTTTAGAATCGGGATCCATATTGAATTTAAATCTACGGAAGGCATATCAATACAGTTATTTTTATTTAAATTATTTATAGAAGCTTCTTTTAATCTTCTGTATTTAGTTAGCGATTCTTTTAATACCGTTTTGGAATTATTCCAATTCGTTCGGACGCACAATTCATCGTCTCAACATAACACTACATCATCGCCTCAACACCGTTTAACTTTGTGGTCTGTTTTCGCATCTCCAGATGAATAATGCATCAAGAGAGGATTTCCACTTAGAATATTTTCCATCCTAATCCGTTCTGATTCTTGTCTTCTTTCACTCTCTTTCTTTGTTTGTTCCAGTGCTCTCTCTTTCTTAATTTTATTTAATTCTGCTTCAGTATCGTTCTCGTCACCACTAGAATTAGAATCTTCTTCAGGATCAACTGCATCGCCAGCATCTAAACTTGCCGCTGGCACTTGATCAAGTCATCAGGTGCCAGCAGCACAAGATAAGTCGCTTGCTGCCTCCATGTTCAGTTCTGGAACCTCCTACACGCTTATCCTTTTCTACGTCTTTCAATTCACGACGAAAATCACGAGAACGAATTTCTCCCAATGTTCCTTGGCAATGCTCTTTGTATTTTAATTTTACATGACCCGATAAATCTCTGCTTGAATACTGTCGAAAAATAGCACTCAGATCCTTTTCGTTTCTTCCTGATCCTCCTCTAGCTGATTCAAAAGTTGGTCTAGCTGCAGTAGTCATTTTCTTGCAAATATGAATTTACATAAACCGTAATATCCAGAAAAATATACTTCCAATTTATGAATTTCTTCAAATAATTTAATTTTAAAAGACTTAAAACAAACCAAACGAATCAAACAACACAAAACACACTGAAAAAATATATGAACACCCCACAACCATTTAGACTATATTAAGTACTATTGTTGTGTTGTATTCTTGACTATTACTGATCTTTTATTGATCATCTTGCTTCAATTGAAACGCTTCATAGTTGAATTCTACACATTCTCAAATAGAAATCTTAGTACCCAAGGAATCAATTACGAAAAAAGTAAAATTTAGGATAGATGATATAGACAATAAAATCGTATAAAATTATAAATTACATGAAACAATAAGACCGGTGAAATTACTTCGACAATTGATATTCATCAAAAACAGTTAATATACTTTACTAATTAGTGCAACTGAAGCAAGCGGAAGAAGCAACTGAAACTTGAAAGCGATTTTCTATCACTCCCACATTCTGGATCATAACATTTTCAATTCTCCTATTGGAACCTTCGGTAAAAGTATTCATAATGATAGGGCTTTGGATGTATATGAAATTATTCAAATAGCAAAATGTAAGAAAACCATGAACTGATATGAAGGACCTTTTCCATTAAGCCAATTTTTTGAATTATTAATGCAACTAGCGCTTGGTTAACTTTACGAGTCATGATTTTTACATGCTTCATTAGATACGATTGTCATATATACAGAACATAATTTTTGTTTTAGATTTAGATTAAATCATATTCTGATAATGCTAACATGGTTAGCGAAACGCGCATCGAAAAAAAGTGATTTGGTGTTTAGTGGTAAATTTCTTCGATTTTATCATGTTTGTTTCTATTCAAATTAAAATTTCCTTTATTATACAGATTTATAAGAGAAGTACAAAGTATCTAGTTTTATAATTGTTTTAACTCAATTTTCTTACCTTATTCAAAAATTAATGTGTGGATTATATTACGTTTGTCAAACAGTTCTGATTAATCTTCTTATAACTGTATTATCCTCGTATATATAGTACGTTTAATCTCAAATGTAATTATATAGCAATAAAAAAGAACCAAGTCCGAACCTCGTTTATTTCTTTCAGTATTGCTGTTTAACTTTTAAAGGAATTCCAACTAGTTTTATAATCTTGACCTTTTATACTTTTTGTTCGGAAAGAAAATAAAAATCACCCTTTGCTTGTATAATACTATAAAAACTTGGGAGAGAAAAAAGAAACCATGATGGTTTGTGAGTGTAATTCCAACAACGCTGTGTTTAAAGTAAACACTTCGATTTTTTGACAACAAACTTGCTGATGAAAGCATGATGCCATATCTTGATCGTCATTTATTAATTTTAAATAATTTGTTATCCATTGCACATGTAGAGCTGTTAAAAATCATTTTATGAGTCTCAAAGTCAAGATATACTAAAAGAGCTGCGGAACTATGATGATGATTTTATTTCCGAAAAAATTGTTTGTTGAAATCTCTGTGTGACAAGGCGTATTATCGTGATGCAGCACCCAGGTGTTATAACATGGTCAGTTTAACATGATTTTTGGAAGTATTTCAATAGTTTCTTGATAAAAATGCTGGTTTACTGTTTAGCCTTGAACTCCTACTGAAAACACATCAGATGTTATCCTGCCACCTCTACATAAGGGGAAGCTAACAGTGTTGCAAGATTGAACAATAAAGTCCAGTCTCATTACTTTATTTATATATCTCGAATATAGTGATTACTTCATCTCGAATTTGTTAACCTATATTCAGGGTGTTTATAATTCCACGAACAAACGAGAACAGCAAATACTAAATATCATTTAATGCCCAATCGACAAAAATTACTCATACAAAAATGTTTGCGAAGGAAACTAAAGTCCTTTATAAATTGCAACTTTATATAAATCAAATATCTTCGAATATATAAAAGATTAAACTTATTACCCTGATAAATCCTGAAATGTGAAGTCGATCACTGTAATCAGATTGTTGTATTTTGCTTTTATTTTTAAATATTCTTTATATTCGATATATAAACTGTACGGTTTTTTTTTCTAACACTAAGGGAACAACAACAACGTTATTTTTACATTGCATCCTTTTCCAAAAAAATTGATTTGAAGACTTCATGTTTTCTTGTGTCAGTCATTACCAGATTTATTACTATTTGGAAGAACAAATAACTAAAGTCTATTCACCAAAGAAAGACGGTCGACATAAATAATGACCAACGCGTGATCAGCACGTGATATTTTAGCCAGAAACGCTGAGCGCCCCTGCTATTGGCGAGAATCGGTCGAGCCTATTTAAACCACCAATGAAAACCCAGATGATAGTTAGATTGCCGTTCGACAGAAACACAGGGTTGGCGGCAGTAACTCAATGCACTGCCATGAGTATTTTTCATTTATTGAATTGCATTCGATTTATTAATAATTATGTTTTGTCAATGTCAAATCATAAAATGTCTGATACGGATATATATATATATATATATATATATATATATATATATATATATATATATATATATATATATATATATATATATATATATAGATAGATATATAGATAGATATATATATATATATATATATATATATATATATATATATATATATATATATATATATATATATATATATATAGATAGATATATAGATAGATATATAGATAGATATATAGATATAGATATATATATATATATATATATATATATATATATATATATATATATATATATATATATATATATATATATATATATATATATAGATAGATATATAGATATATATATATATATATATATACATATATATACATATATATATATATATATATATATGTATATATGTATATATATATATATATATATATATATATATATATATATATATATATATATATATATATATATATATATATATATATATATATATATATATATATATATATATATATATATATATATATATATATATCATATCATATACACATTAGGCTGTCTATATATTATTTTTTGCTGCCGATTATTTTTCCGAAAACAGATCAGAAAAAAGAAGGTGATCCTAAAAATTTGAATGCGATACGATCAAATCCGGCCGATGTGGAAATTTTTTGATTTAAAAAAAAACGATTTCTTAGTCATTTTTCAGAATTTTATATCTCAGGCTCTGTATAACTTAAAATTTGAACCAAGCGGCATTCTTCTGTACTTTGTATTTTGCTCATATTTTTTGTCCAGGTATGTTCTCTTTACCCTAATTTTCATTGATTGCCTCAATTCTTTGAGGCAATTCTTTGAGGCTTTTGTCATATATCAATATGACTTCGCAAAACCAATCATCTTTAAATCTTCTACTTTATAAGTAATTTTTATGTTTTATTCTTAATTTCTTAAATGTTACGTAATAAATTAATACTTATATACGTAATAAATTAATACTTATATTATATATATAGTAATACTTATTTTTACACAAAAAAAGATATATAGAGCGTAGAAAATGCAATACTCTAGTAAAATTTTATTTAAAAAATTCAATTTTTGAACTCATTCTTTTTTTTGTTACAGCATTATATAAAATAATTTCAAACAGATTTGTACAATATTTTTGTTAATCGCATGGTAATAATAATAGTACTGATTTTATTTTTAAATTATTAATTTATCAATCTTAATTTTCAAAATGAGGATCTTTTGAGGATGAGAATGAGTATGAGGATAATCAACTAAAAGTAATTATATCTTATCTTATTATTTTATATCTTATAGTTATTATATAATTATTTTATGTAATGCTATAACAGATATAAGAATTTGTTAAAAAACTGAATTTTTATATATCTTATAAATTTTCTAAAATACTGAATTTTCTAAGCTCCAGATATCTTTTTTCCCTACAGCACATGATGACTGAAGTGTTCACTCATTCTCCCAAAACGCCAGGATATGAATACACTTTGTATTTTACGAGGGTCGTCCAATAAGTCCTTAGAAAAAGAAATAAAAACAAATTATTTTAAGTAGATTTTTTTAATTTTTTAGCATAATTTTCTTTTTTGCTCTATACAGTTTTCCAAGCGTTTCTCTAATTTTTTTAAGCCGTCAAAAAAGTAGAATTTCGGAAGATCCTCAAAATAGGCATTTGTTTGGGCGATACCTCCTCGTTCGATATCCACCGTTGTCCGCTGAGCCATTTTTTCTAAGTCCGGAAATAAAAACACTGGGGGTCACGAATTCCATGATTTTGTCCATTGAAAATGTACAGGTGTGCACCTGTGTATTATCTTGATGGAAGAGGATCTTTTTCTTTTTCAAATGAGGACGATTTTTCTTGATGTCTTTGCTCAACCGGTGAAATATCGACGCACAATACTCTCCAGTTATTGTTTTTCCTTTTTCCATCTGTGTAGATGATTCCGCGTGCATCCCAAAAAAACTATGGCCATAATCTTGCCGGGTGATTTCATCGTCTTCGCCTTCTTCGGAGCCCGTTCGCCTTCAAAAACCTACTGTTTTGTTTCTTCATTTGTCTCTGCAGTATAGTAGTGTATCCATGTTTCGTCCATAGTTATCAAGTGGTCAGTCAACTCATCAAGACGAAAAAACGCTAAAACAGCTCCAGAATCGACCGATTGTGTTTATTCTCCACTGAGAGCAAACGCGGCACCCATCTTGTCGACATTTTTATCACATCCAATTTTTCGTGGCAAATGAAAACACTGTATCTTGCGATAAGCCTGTGGCTCTAACTATTTCGCGCACTTTGATTCGTCGATCACTTAAAACCATGTCGTGGATTTTGTCAATCATTTCGGGAGTAGTCACTTCCACTGGACGAGATGTACGGCCACGTTTAAACTCATTTACCCAATTATAAACAATTGCAAACCCAGGAGCAAACGTGCCATGAACTTCATCCCACTCAGCTTTGATCTCCTTCGGTGTTAAGCCTTTTAAATATAATTGTTTAATCACCACTCACTTTTTTCCATGTATGTAAATAAACAAAAGTTTCTTGCTTCGATCGACAATAAAAATGAAACCATGTGATGAATATAACTGAGACTTTGACAGCTATCTGGTAAATAATGATGCTTACTAAAAACAATCCATTTCCGAGGCTACGAGCGCCATCTCTTCAATTTTCTAAAGACTTATTAAACTACCCTTGTATTTGATAAAAACTACACTAATTTTTATATTTATGAGTTGTAAAATTTGTAGGCAATATTTGGCATGAATAAACGGTTCTTCTACTATACAAAGGAGAAGAATCTTTTGTTACTAAGTAAAGCTTTCTAAGTTTTTTGTATTGTATATATCAATGACATAAATAATAAACATTAATAATAACTATGAATAGACCACAACTATTCCTTGGGATATTTCATTATTAATTTGAACTTATGAAAATGTATTGTTTTTATATGCAGCAATAGCTACTCCGGGTGAATAATTATCCCCATTGTACATATGCTCCACGACAACCAGAACGACAATGTTTGTATTTATAATTAGTTGAGCAAAGCCACATTTTCTTAAAGCCCATTCCGACTTTCTGGCTCGACTTTTAATTACTGCAAAGGTTATACAAACACTTTAGGAAGACGTCCGCACCTGTTTATCACCCGGCATCTGGTTGGAATTTTCGCCGGGAAAATGAAAACGTTTTCTACTCTTTGCGACGTTGACAAAGTTCGAACCATTTCCCGAGTGATTGATGAAAAATGGCGATTTTCCTAAAATGTCTAATATATTTTTGCGTCTTTAACATTTTTATTATACGTGATGTATGTCAATCATAATTCATTTTTTTTCTTTCTATATGTGCTTAATTTTAAATGGGTTTGTTCCATAAGTTAATCGATAACAAAATTAGTGAGGCAAATTTATCTACCTTCGCTTATGATTGATTTGAAATAACCAAATAATAAAATAAAATTTACTTTTACTTCAAAATCTATTAGCACTTCTTTTATCTTACATGACGTATCCAACCCGACTTTCTTACTATTATGTTATATCAAATGATGTTAGTTAATGTTTTATTTTTCATTATTTTAGTTGTTCCATTATTTTTGTTTCTAATGACACAAGTGCATGTTTACTTTTTAATGTTACATTTTAAATCCTAAAAGCTATCAATGCGAGGAACAGAAACTTGTTATTATCGTTCCAAAAAAAAATAAATAAAGGTTTCTTTCATATTTTAGTTCATGGAAATATTAAAAATATGTTTTGCTGTAAATTATATAATGGTTTGTGAAATATTATATATGTACATCTACCATCTATCCCAAAAATATCAAAAATATCTCTATTTTAACAATAATAATGGCATCATCTGTTAGTGTGAAATTGATTTATGAAGTCTTAATCATTGTTAATAATCTCTGCAACTTTCTTAATATTTTATTTACTTAAAGTCAAGATATGCTCCACATTTACAAATGCGATGTTGATAATGAAAAACGTTTAAGTCAATCAGTTGAAACGATGACCATAGAGAATGTGGAAAAAATCTTATGTGAGATTCATAAAAATAGACATAGGATACCTTTTGGAAGAAAAAAATTCATCGTACTTCGAAAATTTTCGATTGTTGAATAATTCGTCAATTATCATTAATTTTTTGTTCAAAAACCAATTATTTTTTCTTAAACATCTTCCGTATTCACCCGATTTATGCGACTATTCTCTGTCCGCTTAACGCAATTTGGGGATTAATTCATCAGGTGATGACATTAAACAGTGAACGATAAGCAATCTCAACATCATTTCAGGCAGCAACATCTAATGCACTTCTCGAACGAACAAATTTTAAAACGTTGAAACGTTCAGATATGAACGAACAAATATTTGGATGTGCCAAAAAAAGCAATAGTACATTTCAAGTTGATATATTTAAAGTACTAAATTATACTCAAATTATACTTATAGTTTTATTATTATAGGGTCTGATTGAAACAATAGAAATTTACGAATGCAATATCTTCCAACCCAAAAATAATGAAAAACAAAAAAATTGTGACAATACCAGCAGCGTGGTCACTAGTAGTTGTATCATCATCGAGCTGCGTATACTGACAAGCCTGAGCTCCTGTCTTCCACTGTCAGTGCTAACTTGAATAAAGCACATCTCAGCTTATATTTATTCTACTTTTAAATTGAAAAATGATTTTCTGTCTTATTTATCTAACACTTTTCACCCATGATGATAATAAAAATGTTACCAACACACACATTATTTTACCTGCAGAAATTTTAGATTTTTGAGTATCTAAAGTTTTTTAAAATATATTTTATTTTTGTGTATATATAATTCCTATACGGTTAGACATATGAATAGTATTTTCTAAATTTAAGTAAAATTTGTCTTTTATTATTATTTGTGGAATTATAAAATAGTACTTATACAATTTTTTGATATTTGGTTGTGATGTGTTTGTGCACCCTAGTATCTACAAGTTTGCTAATACAACTTATCTTACATATACTTAATAGATCTTTACTATTTTGTTAATACATCTATCTTATCGATTAAATGAGGTTGTCTATCTATATTTGAACCAAGTACGTATCCCAAGCTACGTGTACTTCATGTTGTAGAGCTGTAGAATCTATGTGGGTAAAAGTATGCTTTGTGCATATACCAGCCTGACATAAAACGTTGTACTGTGATTTGCTTCTAATGAAGGATAGAGTTGACCTACTTCCATAAGTAATAGTACCCGGTATCAAAAAGAGGTTGACGACTTTCTCCTCGCTGCGTTCTTACTGTTCGGATACTATACATAGCCTTGTTCTTCTAATAACTCAACAGCTACATATCGAGCTCGAAATATGCAAAACCAGACCATGACCATTAAACGAAGTCAATCTTAAACGTCGTTTTTACATCTTCGACATCCATTGTCTACTCTTCCTCGATTTTAAGCCAAATTATGACTTGATTACTCAAGCCGAGTCTGGGGGCTTTCATTTTGGGAATTATTTGGGCTTTTTTTTATAGTCTGAGGTCTCAAAATGAATTTTAATGATGTATTTACTTTCAGAGACAATTAGAAATTGCAGCGAGCTAAAACTTGAGAAAACTGTGGAAACTTAAACAGGGAATTTATATACCAGGATGTAACAAAAGTATTTGCTTGTTTTTTTTTTGTCTATTAATAAAGGATTATACTTGCCTAAAAACAGGGCACGATGAGAGCAACTAGAAGAGGCCTACATCCGCAGATGGATTTGAAGAAGGTAAATGAATGAAATGAATATTTCACTCCTCAGAGATTCAATCCGGTTTAATTTTTTTGCTTCGACAAATAAACATTTATTCTTCAGTATTAAAGTGTTTCCACCGCGAAGTATTCAGTCGACGTTTTTTCATAAAAACGTTAAAATGGATGAAATAAGTTGTGAACTTAACACAGTTTTAAGACATTATTTTATAATAGGCTTCAAAGTCATTGACGCCGCTCGTGAGATTTGCGAAATAGAAGGGGCATATGTTGTATCGCTCGCTTAGCTCACTCATGCCTCACATCGCTCAGCTCAGCTTTAAAAAATTCTGAAAGGGAGACATGAGTCTTGTGATAGGGAAAGATCAGTTCTCCCACGGTTTTTCGATCCCGATGTTTTAAGAGTGGCTATTGCTGCAGATTCTATAACTATATATAACACTAGGAAACTTTGAGGGAAATCGGAGTATCCCACAATTAACGATCATTTGTGATGCATAAGGAAGATGAAACAGTGAATTACTAAACACCTCAAAAACTCAAATACTTTTTTTCCAGCCTAGTATCTGCTAAATATGGGTTTTAATTATTAAGATTTCCTAATGTTTTTCCTGAAAAAAAGTCGATTTTCAGATCTAGAATGGTATATTTTAGAGTTTCTCTAAAACTATTTCAAAAAAGAAAGCATAAGAGTACTTCTAAAATAAACGTGACTATACGTAGGGGGATTAGACTAAATATTTATTGTGTTAAAATATTAATATTTAAAAATGGCAAATGTATTAAGATGAAATATTTTAAATTCGGAATATATAGATGATTTCTGTTATTTGAAAGGAAGTATATAAATCATCTTTAATCATAAACTTGTCATCATTTATTTCCTGTCACGGTCTCTTCTTACATGAAATGTTTAGATTTCGTTCTGTACCAGAAATGTTATTAATCAAAAGAGAAGACGTAGTCTATTTAAACTTTTGAAATTTTTATTATTTACTGTCAAGAATTATATTTTTTAAACTTTGTGATTTATTGTGTATATCGAAATTGTTTCGTTTTGCTTCTTAAATTTGAACTGCATTATATGTCAAGTAGATTTATAAAATAAGTTATTTATTCAGAATGATTTATGAGTTTTGAAACAAGCTGTTGATAGGTAAAACCTATGTAAATATTATAACTCAAAATTTGTACAGAAATAATTCGCTTATTCATGAACTTACCATAAGGTTAATCGCTAAGAACAAAAAATATTTTTCAGGGAATGACCGAGTTCATAATTAGAGATCGGATTTCTACCCGAGCTCGGACAAGGTCACTGCTTCTCAGTGTGTTTAGTTATGATCGTGCACTACTAACTCGTTCTATAGAAAAATGAGTTCATACTAATTTGAGCCTTATTGTTAAGTTTACTTCGTACTGCTACTTTATTACCATGCAACATAAAAAAACTAAATAGTCATATATATGAGCATTTATATGAGCATTAGTTAGTTGCTTGACCGGGAGAAAGCCCCACCCATCCCTTACAGGGGAGGGCACATGTTTCTTCTGTTGGTGGTTAGACTCATGAGGATACCGACATATGCTTTCTCGCCAAGAATAGGCAGTCCCTCTCCACAATCAAACAACCCATATTTTCGCCGACTTCTCGTCGGATGGCTTATATATGGAGTTTTTGACTTCTTTGGACTGCGTCCAATGAGACAACAGTAGTCAGGAGTTATACATCCCCGACCGTTGGGTTCCACAATCTCATGTGGAACCGCCATAATGAGAATTGGTTAGTTACTTGACCGGGAAGAAGCCCCACCCATCCCTTACATTGGAGGCACATGGGGGAGGCGCAGGTTGTTGTGTTGTTGTAAAATAATTGAAATGAATTTATAAATATATTGGCGATCTAGATATTTTCATAAATTGAAGTGATGTATATAATTTCGTTCACTATTCATAATTAATTTGGCAAGGTGTATAGTATGCCCTGCATCATATACCCATTTTTATAAATAGTAGCTATTCAGTTCCTCAGTTCTGTTTTGGTTGGATGTAGTTTTACATTTAATTCGATTATAAAAAGTTTTCTAATATGTGTCTGAGAACTTTGAAAGGTAGTAGCGGTAAAACTGTTTAAAATATATATAAACTCAGAATATGCTGTTTTCAGTACATTGTATGAATTCACTATGGAAAGATACACGATTTAACAGCTCGTAGAAATTATTGATATCTACCATCAAAGGTAAAGTTAAGTTCAACATAATGTGTTATGGTTATGGTCAACATAATCGATCAAACAAATGCTATATTTATCCGCTCGTCGAGAAATTTGAACGAACTGACTCAGTTGCAGTTACTGTTGAGTCAGTAGTTGTACGTTGTCGGACAACCCGATCACTGGAGAAGATCGGTTATTATTTATTCGGTTAATCGCACGGATTTGGAACGTAATGGATTTGTGAACAAATAACTGCAGGATTTAGGCCGATGGAAATCCTCAAGTGATTCAGATTTGCCTTTTCATCCTCAGAAAGTTATTGTTTAATGCGTCTTGTGGGCTGACGGAGTGATATGATCGTATAGATGGATGATGGAAATCGTCTTATTGTTAATGCTGAACGCTGTAGGAATATGCTAACAGAATATATTTGTCCTGAACTGATAAATGAGGATAAAAACAATGTTTTGGCTCAATATAAAAATAAGGAAAGTTTCCTGAAAGTGTTATTTCAGCGAAATTGAAATATAAACTGGGACCACCAAGGACATGCGATCGCACACCCTTTATTATTTATTGTGGGGTTATGTTAAATTGCTGGTTTACAGAAATAAACCTCCAACCATTCTTGACTTTAAAAGAAACATTCTGGCCACCATTGAAAATATATAGCGCGATATGTGTGAAAGAATAATCGAAAATTGGGTTTCCAGAATGCATTTCACCAGACGAAGCCGAGGGGGACATTTGAACGATATTATTCTGAGAATATAATGCCATTATTTGTTCTTCAAGATAAAATAAAAATTACCGAATTATCATTTGTAGTTATCACTGTGCCTCCTTTAAAGTTGACACCCTTATTGAACAGCCTTTAAGTTTCTCTTTATAGTAAAAATATAAATTTTGTAGGTGTGGAAGTACGGAAAAATTTCCTTTTCTGGTTTGCTACAAATACATATTTACTACGTTTATTTATTTAGATAACTATCTAAAATTCTATTAAAATAGCAAGTGTTTTTTAAAGAATAACATTTTCTAAACCTAAACTCATACATTATAAATATACTATCCCACATAGCTGCAGATAGTTTTAGAAATTAATTTTGGAAAAAAAATCATATACTCTATAGATTTAGTCTGCACTACATTCTTTTTTATATTTTAAATTAACATTAATGTAGTTTCTTATATAACTTTTTTGGAGGAATTTATTCTAACATATGATATTTAATATCATTATAATGTAACTACTAAATTATTTTTGAAAATCTATTTTCTATTTAATCTATTAATGGTCCAGTAAGTTGTTTAATTTCTCTGAAATATAAGTATTTAATATAGCTGCATGTAATTAGCATATGTTGTGTATATGTGTCATTGGCGGCTCGTTAGGGAGGGCATTGGGCGCCGCCCCTTCAGCATTTATCACAGGAGACAATTTTTCAGAGTAAAACACCATATTTTATTTCTGTTCAGTTTCTTTCCTTTAACTCATTTTCCTGGTTGACCTCATGTAGCAAAAAAATTCTTTAGCAGCAGTATTTCCTTCTACACCCTCCGACTTTAAAAACTCACGAACCGCCACTGATATGTATATGTGTATATGTCAGATGTATGGAGATTACCATCTCTTTCATTTTTTTTTATTGAACGATTTTAGCGATTCGTTATATAGGAAACCGTATAATATACCTATGTTCTCTGGAAATAATAACGCAGATAAGAATTCAGCACTACACATATCAAAAGAAAATTGATTATCACTGGATATGCAGTTGAATAATCGTTTGGCTACTCACATACTCTTATCTCACTCTACACGACCAAATTTATACAGAGTTATGTCGAAAATATCCGAATTTGGTCACCAGATATGGAGTTATTTTGCATATAGGGATCGCTGTCTAAAGAATTGTAAGTTTGCGCGCCTCTAGTATCAAAATTACTC
This sequence comes from Cosmopolites sordidus, assembly GCA_031761425.1. Classification (NCBI taxonomy): domain Eukaryota; kingdom Metazoa; phylum Arthropoda; class Insecta; order Coleoptera; family Curculionidae; genus Cosmopolites; species Cosmopolites sordidus. The sequence goes on along the minus strand of JARFXV010001040.1, from coordinate 121,565 downwards.
AATATAGTCTGGCAAATCATTATGAAACGTTTTACATCAGAGCAACGCTTGCAAATTGTGAAACGCATTTGCAACGCTTGTATCAAATTTATCGACAAATTTTGAACCCACTTCACGGTGTTCGACATTAAAATAACAAGACAAATTGTGTTTCCAAAGAAAATATCGCCTAATGTTGCTGGCAGTGTTTATGAAGATCGAAATCGACAAAACCACCAACAGTCAATGAATTAAGAGTAGCGATTGGAAGAAAATGCGGACAAATACCAATGGAAATGATTCTCGATGTTTGCGAATAATGGCTGTTCCGTTAGCTTTTTTTTGAAATCCGAAAGTAAACTGCATAAAAATAAATACTAATTTTAGAAACAGTTAGAATATGTATACTTTTTTGGGAACACCCTGTATATATATATATATATATATATATATATATATATATATATATATATATATATATATATATATATATAGCTTTTAGCTTTTTTTTGAAACCCGAAAGTAAATTGCATAAAAATAAATACTAATTTTAGAAACAGTTAGAATGTGTATACTTTTTTGGGAACACCCTCTATATATATATATATATATATATATATATATATATATATATATATATATATATATATATATATATATATATATATATATTATATAGAATTACGTATATATATATATATATATATATATATATATATATATATATATATATATATATATATATATATATATATATATATATATATATATATACGTAATTCAATAAATAAGAGCTTTCTGACAAAAATAAGAGTGTTTAAAAATAGCATGCATAAAAAAGAAAATAATAGTATAACAAGGACAAACTAGTCAAAATCAACTTATTAGTTAGTATTTTGTTGGATAGCCTCTTTGTTCCAAAACTGCGGCATAAAGTCTATAAGATTGCGGCAAAGTTCAACGGCAATAGAATATCAGATTTCTTGCACAGTCTCCCCTCATTTTTTGGTATTTGATGTTTTCCTTAAAGTTAAACGCGTCTTCAATGCCAATGCGATTCAAATTTTTATTCACTCGAGGCCGAACATGTACTCTTGTATCCAATATACCAAATATATTTATTTTAGTTTTGTAGGAAAAAAGAACATTTTTCCAATGTTTTCTATTTAAATTATTTTGTGCAAACTCCTTACGTTGTTTTAAGTATTTTTTATTCAAACAGGAAACTTTTCTTGTAATTCTGCCATTATAGTCAAAGTGTTGCCAACGTCTCCTAATAGTTATCCTACTGATTGCTAACTGTAATTCCCGTTTGGCAACCGTCAAAGTCAAAAAAGGATTTTTACTCATTTCGCGAATTCAACGAGCATCTTCTCGACTAGAAGTTTTTCGTGTCTGGCATTGGAACCTTTGGAACGCAAGGAGATCATTTCAAAGTTTGACAAATAAATTTATAATTTATTTTCGGTTCTCGCAATTGCAAAATTAGCTGGCGTTCTTCGTCAGTACAATGTTCAGTACGACCCATTGTTTTTAAAATCTATACTCATACAACTTACACTAACAAGGCCAATCAAACAATAAAAAATAATTTCTGATAAAATGTGAAGCAAAGCCTATAAGATTGCGGCAAACTTCAACCGGAATGGAATACCAGATTTCTTCAACAGTTTCCCAATTTTTTTGACCACATTATTTTCTAAATGACATTCTCAAATTTATTTTATCTTGCTATAATAAGAAAAGTATTTTTAATCCTATATTCTAAATAGTACTTTTATTTTTTTTTAGGCCATATATATATATATATATATATATATATATATATATATATATATATATATATATATATATATATATATATATATATATATATATAGTTGTAATTTAGGTATTTAAAGTTCAACAAGTTAAATTTTACCTTTCGCACTGAAAACGTCTGACTCTTTTACGTCCATCATGATCGTTAATATAGACATAAAATCTAGGTTCATTATTCAACAGCGTACTCGGGCATAATTCAACCACCAATATTCTTATAATGGTAGAAACTAGAATGACCAACCGTTTTGATATGTCATGAAAGCTTAAACCAGCTTTTTTCATATTAATAGCTCATCCCTTTTCAAATTCCGATAATGTGTATGTTGATTAAATTTTATTGATTTAATCAAAAAACTAGAATTCGCATTAATTTTCTTATTATAACGATATGTTTTCCATTATTTCCATTAAGTTTAACTCGACTATTTTTGTGTATCATTTCTATTTTCTATTGGAGCTCACGTCTTGTTCTGGTGATGTCATATCTATATACAAAATATAAATCGCTTTCGTTTTATATTCATGGGAAATTCGAATTGAAAGGGGAAACAATAAATGGATTTACGTTTTTATGTTTGTTTCGCGTTTACACCGGAAAGCTGAGAAATTGTATTTTCCTTGGAGTTATTTTCCATGCGAGTTTAATATCTAAATTAAATCAATTCTTTTATAATACAGTTTGTTACATATTTCAGCATTTATATGAGCTAGTTGTATCTACGTATTAAATGGTTATGTGCAATCAAGTAAAAAATAAACAATGTTTATCTATATTGGGCTAGCGATTTTTTGAAGGCACAGTTGTTAAACTTTTATTATCTGGTATTATAGTTTTATTACTTGTGTGATATGCGTTTTCTTTCATACAATTCGACAGTTTATCATGCGCAGATTACAAAGAGCTAGAAATTTTATTCCGTTTACTAACTTTGGGTTTAAAAGAGGCCGAATAATGCTGATGCTGGATATGATGATGCAATAAGTACCAACATATAATGTTACCAACATATAATAAGTACCAACATATAATAAGTACCAACATATAACAGGACACCGAAGAGTCTACAAATCTGAGACTTATCATCTGAGACTTATCAAGGCCGTAGCCAATGGGGGGATCACCGCATTTAATCCCATCCGAAATTTTATAGGTCACTCAAGTAGATATTATTAAGAAAATGTTATATTTATTAATTTAAAAAATAAATAAATAACCGAAACATAATTATGAACCGAATGTCGGCTGATCAGTTAAATATGAAATTTCGAAGCAACAAATCCCCATCCGTGTCCCCCCAACATTTTACTGGTTACGTCTATAACTAGGAGAGACCATTTTAATACTACAAGAACAATGTCGAACTTATGCTTTACAGAGAATTAAACACAATTAGAATGCGAATCTGTATACTGCTAAATAACGATTTAGAACCTTTTTTCAATTTGACGCAGTTGCAGTTTATCACCGGTGCACACCTGAAGTAGTGACGCTGTCTGATGTTGAAAAAACAAGTTTCCACTTGAAATATAAATAATAAAATCAATGTTTTTTACCAGCACTGCACATTGAAAGAAGGTACTCTATTCAGTTATAATTTATTACTACCTAGAAATGCATAAGGGCACCACTAGAGGATATAAGCATCCAAATTTAGGAGAAATTAAGTGTTTTTCCCTGGAAAGGGGAAAGGAAAAAATGAGGCTCGTAGAAAAAATCCGAAAAGGGAAGATATAGTTGAGAGAGTGACGTGGTGGAATGTAGTCGATGGTATAATGAGAAATGAAATTGGTCCCAGAGAATACGATGAAACGTAGTTGTAACTGACACGACATACCACATGGGAATAAAGGGTTAAGTTTGATAAAGACAGAGTTGACATTTTCATGAAATTACACGAAAAAATGAGTGGTTGAATTACACGTGGCAGTTAATTATGCGTACCCAGAGGATATTTTGCATAAAAGAAGAAAGTTGCTAAAGAACAATATTTGTAACTATGCATTTAAATAAATCAATATATGTATAAGTTCTAGATCTTAATTCAGAATCAAGCTCATTTTCGTAAATCAGCCCGTGTCGATCCACTGCAGAATGAAGGCCTCTTCAGCATGCTTCCAACTTTCACGGTCCTGGGCTTTCCTCTGCCACTCTGGTCCAACATACTTAACGATGTCATCAATCCATCGTGCTTTCGGTCTTCTTTGTGGACGTTTACGATCAAACGGTATCCACTCCAGGATTGCCTTGGTCCATCTGTCATCCCATCGCCTTGCTATATGGCGTGCCCATCTCCATTTCAATTGCTTTACTCTTCCAATGATGTCACAGACTTTCGTTTGTTCCCTGATCCACGCGCAGGACTTTCCGCCTCGTCTTGTAATGCCAAGCATACATCTTTCCATTCCCCTTTGTGCTACCCGAAGTTGATTCTCTTAAGAGTCTCTACGTTTCCCCAAAATCTCATTTGGCATTTTCAAGTGTGGATCGACACCCGGAATGATTTAGAAACATATATATGTATATATATATATATATATATATATATATATATATATATATATATATATATATATATATATATATATATATTTAATTGTGCGGTGCGGAGACGACATATTTTTACAACAACATGTAAAACATTTAATCTAACATGTAAAATGTGTTAAATCTATGCAAATACATTACTTGGATTAGGATTGTGTGAATAAAAATATATTACATGAGATTAAACTTGAAGAGATTTACCACTAAACACCAAATCACTTTTTTTTAACTTCTCGACGCTCGTTTCGCTAACCATGTTAGCATCGTCAGAAGATGTTTAATATTAATCCAGAGTAAATCATCTCATGCTGCTTTGGTGATAATAATATAGATTCAAAACCTACTTGCTGAAAAAGAAACGCTCTGATTGATTACAAATAGGCTACACTTTTAGACAAACAAAAAAAGCATAAAAGTACAGCTTGCTGAGGGGGGAACTTAATTTGGACTATAAATAAACAATATTTTAAGTATAAGAGATAGAAGGAGTATTAACATACAGGGTGTGACATACAGGGTTTTAATTGTCCGTGTTTTGTTGCTAAATCAAAATTTTCGTCCAGTCCTAGGTGTTCTAGTAAGGATGGTGTCATGATATTATATATTTTAAAATCGAGGGAACTGTAACGAAAGAGATGTATATATGTATCCTAACGAATGCAGTAAAATCTTATATAAAATATGTGACCACTAAAAAGCCATACGTCTTTCAACAAAACGATGTACCCACGAGCCATTGTTCCAAAACTGGATGTCAGGTAATGCAGACTTGTTTTGATTCAAAGACTTCCGGTCTCCTGGTAGTCCAGATTGGATTCCAATGGACTAATATATATGGAACTTTGGTTAAAGAGTCCAAAAAGTCCTTTGGTTAAAGACTAGTAACCACATCTTCATGTGGAGGCTGGAAACTTTTCAGTCTACCCTCGCAGTGTATGTACCCAAATGTACCCAAAAGTATTTTTAGTAATTTTTTATTTTCAATCAATAAAATGTTGTTTAAAATAATTGTTTGTTCGGATTTTAGCGACGAACTCTGTAAACTAGAAGGCAATAAAACCTTTTTAATATAATAACTATCTCCCGTTTGTTTGCAAATCAATCGCAAATCGTGCCTCTTAATCGAACGGTCGAATTTAATTAAATGTTGAGGTAAAAAAAGAAAGCTTACGTTTTTGTTCACTTATTTGGGAGATACATTTAGATATAATATTTAAGTAACAACGTATCCTGTATTTTAGTTTTCAGTAATTACAATATATTTAAACTTCGTCAAGTAATAGGTGTTTCGATTGACAATGTCAATTTTTTCGCAAAATTTGATCGTTTATTTCCATAACAAAATAATTTACCTTAATAATCAAAGATTGGCCATTGTTAGCTATTACTTTTTCCCATCTTTCTGCCAAAGAATGGATTCCGCGCCATAAGAACTATTGGTTTTAATAATCAAAGATTGGCCATTGTTAGCTATTACTTTTTCCCATCTTTCTGCCAAAGAATGGATTCCGCGCCATAAGAACTATTGGTTTTAATAATCAAAGATTGGCCATTGTTAGCTATTACTTTTTCCCATCTTTCTGCCAAAGAATGGATTCCGCGCCATAAGAACTATTGGTTTTTTGAGGCCAACCAACCATTCATCAATGTATGGGTTGTCCTGAAAGTCGGTGCTGCATCGATCGAAATAAGTGGTAGTCCGAAAGGGTTAAGTCCGATGAATACGGCGGGTTTTTCAAATAGTCTTTTTCGTCTTTCAATGTCCCTTTTCTTCAATTCATATGAAACCCATTTTCCTTCATTCTTGATCATTCCCAACGTATGTAAACGTTCGAAAATGATGAATTGGGTAAAATTCAATGCTTCTGCCAATTGTTTGAACGTATAAGTTGAATTTTCATCCAACAATGCTTGCAAATCTGCATCTTCAAACTTTTTTGACTGTTCTGGACGCTCCTTGTCTTTTATGTCAAAATCACCAATTAAAAAACCGTTTAAACCATCTTTCATACATTTTTTGACTTAGAGCATGTTCACCATAAGCTTCAACCAAGAATCGATAACTTTCGGCAGCCATTTTCGTCAAATGAAAGAAAATTATTAAACTTCCCCATAAAACGTCATTTTCTGGTTCATAATTCGACATATTCAAAACTTTGAAAAACTTTTTTTTTGCACAGTGACAATTTATAACGAACTGGTTTGTGATGGCGTATGTTTACCCTCCAAAATGCTATAAATGTCATAAGTCTATACTAGAAGCCTCCAAACTTTCTAGCCTTAGGGCCATACTGATTACTCCAGTAAGTTCCAAGGGCCAAAATCGTTTTAATTTCCCTCCCATTATCTATAATTTCTAAACTAGTCATCGAGTACGCGCCCTAAACGAGCATACGCTTGCTAAATTCGCTAGTCGTCGGGCGGATTGATGACACTGGCGGGACTGATTTGGCCGCGCGGGCCGTTGTTTGGAGCCAACAACCAACCACTGTATTAGTAACGCCATCTCTTAACAAAGTCGACTGTATTAACTGAAACACCTCGATAATCCTTTTCCATATCAATCACACAAATAAAATAATGTATAGTGTTAATTCACATTATATTCTTATATTCTGCAATTCTTAACTGTATCATCGAGTATATAGATAAACATTTGAAAGTGCCGTGATATAATTATTCAGTTTTATTTCTTTCCGATAAAAATATTTAGATAAATTAATTCAATGAATCTATTTGTCGTAATTCATAACTTCGTTTCAAATATAAAAGGTTTCTATCCTAAGTTCCGGAACACATAAAATGATTAAAAACCTGTACTAGAGATTTCATCAAATCTTCATCAAAACCTTCAGTTTAACCATAGAAATTTGATGACGAAAAACTTGAGCAAATTCAGACAAAACTTTTTTTTCCACAGTATTACTTGGTAAAATTCAAGATGGAAACAGATAGATCTTACATAACTAGAACCGCTGAAAATAAGGAGCGAAGATTCCACCCGGAAATACGATTACATTTCTTAACTAATTTTAAAGGAAATGTGTTCTTTAAAAAATCATAATGGTTGATAAAAAGTTGATATTCGAGAAATCAAATAAGAGAAAACCCTACGTTAACTACGATGTCCAAAATCCATACCAAAAAAAAGCTACTAAATATTTGGTAGAATATTAACCCTTTCCTACCGGACTATCCATGTTTGTTGTGATTTTCTACAATTTTACTCTATTATATTACTAAGGTAGGTAAAAAAAATACAGATTTTTTTAGGTTTTTATTGTTCCTAGGATTAAGATATCACTATTTCTAAGAACTGGACTAATTTCTACCGTCAAGAACTTTATGTGTTACAACTATTACAACTATTAATTAATCGATTACAACTATTAGAAATGGAACATATTTTAAATATAATTTTTGAATCATCTTTTAATTTAAAAAAATGAATAAATTGATTTAAAATTCAATAAAGCATTAGTTGCCAATCGAATTTTGCTCTATATTTTCTTCTTCTTTCAGTGATGAGCCGTAATCTCCTTGGCGTCCAGGTGAATCAACCGAGGTTGCCTGGTTTTTGTACAATTGCTTCAGTTCAAATTCCATTGTCATTCGCATCATCAAAAATACTTTTTAGTATGATACTACAAGCATATTTTCTGTTTTCTTTGTGAGCCCACGTCCCGCAGCCATAAGTGACTACTACTGAAACTAATTGCTATAATTAGATAAATTAGTAATCATGAAACCAAACAAATTCACAAACAAATATTTAGATTAATAAATTTAGGTATTTCAGGGTTCAGAAGGCTTTTTGAAACATAAATTATTTGTTGGCCTTGTGGTATATTAATTCCGAATATGGATTATAAAAATATTTCTCTTGAAACAAGAAATAGTGCAATATTCAAAACAAATAAAACTATATTTCTAATCTAATCTTTGAATAAAAACAAAGGTCATAAATGCCACCCCAAACTAATATTTAACGTAATACCTGCATTTTTTTTCTATTTTACCTTACAATTTTAATACCTACATATTTCGTTGCAGAGCATTTCCAGATTATTGAACACGTAAATGTTTCACTTGCCAGCAAATGTTGCCTAAACGTAAATGGCATCATTTATTATTCAGAAAATCTTATTCCGCCTTTAACCTAAACTCTTGAAAATATAATTTTCAAGTCAGATAAGCATTTTCCTATAACAAAATATATTCATTCGTATTAACTGATCTACCGATAAATTATTTTAATGTTGAAACCGATGTAACATACAAGGATAGAGTGAAAAGTAAGATATTTTTCCGATAGCTGGCAGTGCGATCGAAAAGGTAATTACATTTCTGAAATGTAGCTTATGTTCTAGTAACGTATCATGAATTTCAAGCCGATATAAATTTACTTTTGTTTTGACTGTCTTCGAAAGCAGATGATTTAAATATGTTTGCTATCATGGAAAAAAGCGAATTTCATGTATTGATTAAACATTACTTTTTATATGGAAAAAACATCGGACAAGCCGAAAAAATGGCGAGAATATATTATGGAGGCTTGGCTTCTTCACGTTTCATGGTTTATAGAAAGTTTACTTAGTTTGGATGTGGTCGAACCAGCACAATTAACGTTCCGCGCTCGGTATAGTATGCTGTGATCACTACTGAGGAAATTGCGACGCACTTTTTTAGTGTATAGAAAGAAAACCAAAATAAAGGAAAAGAAAATAAATTTATTATGATTTAAAAACGATACAATAACGTTTATTATTAACACAGCCGATGAGCGGGATCATAAGTCTACTAACTAGAGATCTACATAAGTTATCAATACACATCATATACAGTGGTGGCCAGAGAAATAAAGTCGTTACAAAAAAATACACTGTTTGGTAAATAAAGTTGTAATAGCGTACATAGTAGAATATATGGTTGCAATAGCGTACATTAGTATAATAACTGTATAACATAAATATATCAGAAAGGGGAAAACAATATCAAATTTACTTTAAAAAAATACTGTAAACATAATATTTTACAAAAAGAATATGAAAATGTGGTCATAAGAATAGAGCCATAAACTTTATAAAGCAGTAGTTATTGTTTTGCTGTTAATGTATCGACACGTTTTGTTTATTTCAAGCGGTGAAATTAAATAATTAAATAAAAACAAATTTGGTCGAATTATAATTTTGTTACAAATGAGTTGTAGCGTCTTGTACAGCTGCTGAAAGAGTGTAGATTTTAACATTTCGGAAATAAGCAAAGTAACTAAGGGAAATTGCAAAGATCGTCAGTCCTTCAAAAAAGAAATGATGGAAAATGTCCTAAAAATAATCAGCTCATGAAAACAGTGGAGCTAGAAGAAAAACGACACCTCATACTGATATGGTGATTGTCTGAATTTGAAGAAACTACCCATTTAAATCGTCTACCGAAATGAAAAGGGAACTGGTGTTAGAAGTAAGTTCAAGAACAATTCGAAGAAGGCTTCAGGTAAGTAGCTTATATGGTAGGGGTGCCAGAAAAGTCTCTTTGTTATCCTCAAACAATGTAAAACAAGGTTTAAAGTTTGCCCAAGATCAGTTAAATTGGTACGGTGAACAGGAAATCAAGAAATGGCGCAATATTTTATGGAGCGATGAAACAAAAATAATTTTAATAGGTTCTGATGGTAGGTGATATGTTAGAAGACCACCCAACCAAAAATTATTACCAAAACATTTTATTAAAACTGTAAAGCTTGGAGGCCGTAATATAAAACTGTGGGCAGCATTTTCATGGTATGGTGTAGGACCAATTAACTGGATAAAAAAACATTGACCAAAATAAGTACATCCACATTCTTCAGGCTGACGTTTGCAGAAGACAATATGACGCTGGTATGGAAATATCAACAGGATAATAATCCAAAACATACTGCTTGGAAAACGAAACATTTTCTTAGTGACAGTAAAATGGATTTACTGTCCTGGCCTTCCCAATCGCCGGACCTAAATCCTATTGAGATCCCATTGAGAACTTACACTTACCTCAAGAATGCCGTTGGTAAACATAAAATGAGAAACAAGCTTGAACTTTAGGAGGTGATTAAAAAGAATGGGAAGCTTAAGACCATTAAAAATGTGTCAAAGATTTGTTAACTCTATGCCCAAAAGATGCGCCGAAATAATAAACCATAAAGGTCATAAAACTAAGTATTATATATTAAAAAAAAATGTTTATGTGTTGTTTACTACTTTTGTTAACTGTTAAATAGTAAGTATTGTGCTTGTTTCTGGTTTGGCTCTATTTTTATGACCATATTTTCATGTTCTTTTTTCTAAAGCTTACTTAAATATTATATTAAAGTATTTTTTTAAAACTTAGTTTGGTATTATATTTTCCTTTTTTGTTATACATTTAAATTATAAAGTTGTAATTATGTATGCTAGTACAAGTTTATTTGCCAAACAGTGTTTTATATCGTAACAGTTCTATTTCTCTGGCCACCACTGTATATAATATATCAATAATATTGGTCTTCAGCTACGTCGCCACCGCGGCCTCCAAAGTAATAAGTAAAAAAAACAATAATTAGGCTGCACGTTGGGCGCCAAAAATTAAATAAAAGTAAAAGTAAAATAAAAATGTTCACACAAAAGATATTTCACAACAGAAAGTTCGGAAAGACGAAGGTAAAGATTAGGTAATATATAATAACAAGGGAGGGAAAAAAGGAAAACGTGGTCGGAGTCATAGTTCCCACAAGAATGGTGGGGATGTGGTGGAGAAATCCATATAAAAAATAAATGTTGCAGAATATTTGGTAGGATATTAAGTGTAGTGCATTACGAATTGCTAAAACTTTTGCAGTTGACAACGACTAACTATTTGCTTGAAAAATAACTAAATGCGTCATTTGTCAAGTCTCATGCAACATTTTCCTTCTCCTGCTCCATTTGTTTACTACTTATTTTAGTTGGTTCAACATAACTTGGCTAATTAGCAATTTAAAAGATATAGCATGATCTGAAAAACCATCTTTGAGGTAAAAGTAAAACGTAAACTAAAAATTCTCACACAAAAGATATTGCACCGCAGAAAGATCGGCCTTTTCATTATCTAAGACAAAGGTGAAGATAAAGTAATAGGTGAAGATAAAGTAACAAAGGTGAAGATAATATAATAAAAAAGGGACAGAAAAAGAAAAACGTGGTCGGAGTCAGGTTTCCCACAAAGCATGGTGGTGGCCCACCTAAATTCGGTCCTAGGACCCTAAATTTGGCTCCGTCCAAAGACCTTAAATTTGGTTCCGCCCAGGCATCTTAAATTTGGCCCCGTCTAAGAACCTTATCTAACCCTATCTAAGCACCTGCCTAAATTTCACAAGTGTCACTTCACTTCTACCACAAGTACAACCAAAGCCAGGTAATCTACAGAAACTGCGACAAAAGATGGTTGGACAGGGAACCCAAGAGAGATCAGAGGAAAAATGGAATTAATGTGTACATTCAATTAATTAGGACAAAATCGATACGTGTTTCGTTCTAACGCACTCCGAGGGACAACCATATTCTACTCAGTAAGACAGTAATGAAGAAAACGGAAGGGCGAACGGAAACGGAAAAGGGAAAACACCATAATCTGATGCTATGAGGGTGATGCTAGACATTTAAAATAATAAAATGTTATCTGGTCAAGGAAATGTAGCTCTCTCCCCTAATGATTAAAAATAAAATATAATAAAGTATACTCCAAACTTAGGGTTACTTTACACCTGTTACAAAACGATAAACAAAATCTATGATATGCAGTTGGCAAGAGTAAAACTTACAGAGATCAATAACCGCAAAGATTATTAAGATGATAAATATCTCGGATGAACGCGATGGATGCCGCGTTTACTCGTTGCGAACCAAAAACGGGATCGAGTAACCACTTCATAGCGGTGTTTAGACATATGTAAGTGCAGTTCGAAAGAGTTTCAGATGGCGGTTCGAGACTATTGATGACACCTGAATTCATCACACCCCAAAAACGAAGCTACAGTCAAAATAGTAAGTTTTATGTCCTCCGAAAAAGGTGATGACGCTTCCATCGACGGGAAGGTCTTGTTTTCGCGGTGGGCAAGACGCTCATTATTATATATAACAAAAATGTACCTGCCTATTTTTTCGTCGTTGCACCAACGAATTGCTCGATTTGCGCTACGAATTGAAGCCGTATCCACCCTATTCTCCGAGCTTGATTCCCTCCAACTTCTTTTTCTTTACAAATATGAATAAATTCACATCAAATGAAGAAATCATCACCGAAACAGAGGACTATTTTTTAGAATTCGAGAGGTCTTACTTTTTCGAAGTCGCAAAAAAGTGCAAAATCGTTGGGCGAGTATACTGAGCTAAAATAAGACTGTTGAAAACACATACATGCAACATATATACAATATTTCATTTAAAAGGTCATGACTTTTTACTCTCCCCTTTTAAAATATGTTCATAGTGAAAATTGAAATTGTTGATAATTTAATACTAAAATCGATTAAGCATTAATATCTACTGAAACAACTTAAATTTGGCATTGGTTCAAATATATGATAGGAATACCTCGACAAGATGACCAGTCTCTAAGTACGATTATATTTTTACTTGGACTTGACTGGTATTTGTACATTTATATGTAATACCTAGTTATTATACTTCCACTTCTTTATAGATAGTTGTCACACTATAAAAAACACTTAATTTTAATTTCTATAACTGAATATTTTTAAAAACACATTGGTTATGTGGATTAAAGAATTATTTTTGATGTTATTATTTTTGCAAAAAATTACATAGCAGGAGTACTGCAATTAAATTTCTGACACATTTTAGTATTGTTATGACGGTTTTGCTAATCGGCATACTGCACATTTTTCCTAATGGAAAAGGTGATTGATTAGCTAAATTCGCGTAACTATCGAAAACGAATACACGTTTTAATAATAATGGGACTTTCAAATCAAGCGGTTTTTTTAATTCTTGAATAAAATCCAGAATTTGCGTTGATTTCAAAAAAACCTCTATTGATAATGAATATAGTATATATATATATATATATATATATATATATATATATATATATATATATATATATATATATATATATATATATAAATTAGTATATGACATATAAGCAGAAAAGACAATATCAGCAAAATGACCATCTCGTACAGCTCTACAGACGTCCACTCTTTTGTCAAAATTTTGGATAACATTTTGGCATAACCGTTGCTCTATATCACCAATGATTCGAATAATTTCAGCCTATAGTTCAGAAATCGATTGTGAATTGTTCTTATAGATCTGACTTTTCACGTAATCTCAAAGAAAATAGTCCAAAGGTGTCAAATCACATGATCTAGATGGTCAATTAACATCACCGTTTCTTGCAATAGCTCTTCCAGGATCACCATCCTGTTAGAACCACATATCCTTCAGATCACTAGTATTCGATTCAGCCCGTACAAATCCAGTTATCATCCCATCATATCGAACACCATTCACAGGTACAGCTTCATCAGCAGCATTCTAAAAGAAATACGATCCAATTACTCCTCCTAGCCATAATGCACACCAAACAATGACTCGTTTAAGATGTAAAGTTTTCTCATGAATCAATCGTGGATTTTCCTCACCTCAAATTCAGCAATTTTAAAATGTGCTTTATCTAAAAAGATGTTTTTTTTAAGAAAAATCTGTTCTTTAATCCAATTGATAAATGCACGACCTTTTGAATGATTCAGTGACTTTAGTTCCTGTATGATTTTAACCTTATATGCCTCCGGAGCTGAATCCTTTCATAAAATACGTCATGTTGGGGATTCACTGAGCCCGAATTATTGTTAACGTCAACTAATGAAAATTTATGGATCTTCAGCAATACTTTCACTACGACTCTATATTGCTCTTCTTTTATCCACCGAACCAGTGTCTTGAAATTTTTAAACAATTCGATTGATATTGCTTTCAGATGGACGATTGTACAAACCCTAAATATCACGTAATTTTCATAAAATATCAATGCCCATCATAAAGTATCAGCAGCCCTTTTCATAAAATAATTCAACAATTTTACCGCGTTATTGTATTGTGTACGATTTCATTTTTACAAATGCCACAATTAAACTTCTGAAATGTGACCTAGGCAAATTCGCAGCATCATCTGTGTTTTATTCAAGAATTTAAAAAACCACTCAATATGAAAGACCCGATACATTTATTTAATAATGTTAATACCTACATTTGAGAAATATATTTTTTTAAATGTTTTGTTATTATTATATTATAATTATATATTTAAGTTTATACCACCAGAAATTTAAGGATTGTATGTTTTGTACTGTATTGTATGATTGTATTGTATGTCTGAGTATTGGTCAAGAATAAAACAACATCCTAGCCTCAAACATTATTTTAAGTTTGGAAAATGTAACCGAAACTTTTGAAATGATTCAAACTCTTTATTACAGCGAAGCATTAAACCATAAGGACGTTTTAAAATATAATAGTTTGTTAGATTTCTTGCAAACTTTTAACTTAGTTGATTTGGGTATCCACATCGCCTTGAAAATCGGCATGAAATGGACAATAAATTTTCTAGTTCAGACGGATCTTGCAAAATACTTATATATTTTTATTGGCATCTCTTTGTCTATATTAGCCAATTTTGTGGATAAGTTATTTTCAGATAGATTATTAAAAAAGACATGATCTGTCACATTTCAAGAAAAAAAAAAGGAAATGAGAATATTGAAATCGATAGCCTTAATTTTTCATAAAACCTTGAGTTTTGAAGTTACACGTAAAATACTTTTATATAAAAATTATAGCAAATATCCAAATGCGTCGTAGATGTTGGGGCTTTTTCTTCGTTTAGCAAGCAGTATAAGGTTTAACGTTGTCCTACTAAAAAACCTTTTGGCAAAAAGTTTTTGGTTAAAACATAAATGTTGACTAGAGATTTTGTTAACCAATTTCGAGAATTTTTCGAAAAATATTTTCATTAAATCGTTATTTAATATTGATCTTACCAAAAGCGTTAAAGTTCCCTCGCATTGGTGATTGTAAAATTTAGAACGCAGAATATTATTTGCAGCTTCATAGGTTGACTTCAAAAGCTTCGTGCAAAAGTTCACTGACAAATTACCTTCAGTAACAAGTATACGAATTTTCAAAAATTCCATAATTTTTTCAAAATCATAAAAACATAAATTTATGTTAATTCAAGAATAGGTAATACTCGATGCGAAGACGCAATTGCTAAAAGCTATAAAGCAAAAAAGCTAAAAACTTAAATATAAGTCAAGTAAACTGAATTGAATAACTGAATAAATATTTTCAAAAGGTGTAAAGTAAGTGTAGTTTCAATTTTTTATTTAATTTTTTATTTTGATTGTGTCTGATGTGAAGCAATCAATGGTGCTCTTCAAAGAAATTTTTAAATGAAAACAAACATACCATGTCTTATATTATGTATTTTAAGTATTTACTTTAGAGCTCTAGGATCATAAATTATGTTTTCAGCGGTGGTGGTGGTTTCCGTGCGGTTTGGTTTTACGAAGGATGGATGTAATTAATTTTCTCTACATATACCGTTTCTCAAATTGGATTTAGACATTATGTTTTTTTACCAGAGGATGTCTACGATATATTGTATAACAGTTGGAAAAATGGAATACACATTTGGAGACTTAATGGAAATGTCATTTTCTTTGATTTTTATTTATCATGGTCTAATTGCTTCTTATTAATTTAATAGCTGCATGTCTCGCTTTTATTTTATATTTTTTTTATTATAATTTGATTAAAATCGAATAACCCCTTCTTGTAATTTTTATATCAGTTAATACAGTTTCTGATTTAGCTTTATCATAATAAAACAACATTTTAAGTTTGGAAAATATGTGTGATTTTTATGGGGTAAAATTTTCCATATTATTATAAATCTAAGTTACAATAATTTTATGGATTAAATTATTATGGATGAAACGTATCATAAAAGTGTGGTTTTTGTTACTATACTTATCATGTACAATCGGTACCACCCTTCACCGATGATTTTTCGCACGGGCAAAATATTGTGAATAGTTTATTGGCCAAAAACTAACGGAATCCTAATTTTTGTCAAATATTTTATCAACACACGAAGCTTCTTTTATCAGGAATGGATTGGTGGATACTTTGAAGAGTTAATATAATAAAACAGTTAAACATGTATTCCTGAAGTAACGTGTATTGTTTAAAATGTGGCAATTAATGATAATGTGTAGGTTTTCCTTTTTTTGTAACCAAACAAACCAAATTTATGCTGAAACGTAAAGACTATAACAATATTACATTTAATTTTCCGCCTTAAGAGACCAATGAAACAAAAAATATTCCAAATTAGTTGAAATAAACAAGACGATGAGACGTTCGCATTGTTATGAAAATTAAAATGAAGTTCTGACATGCTTGCCGCGGAAATGGTGGCATTTTGGATGCATGTTTTAGGAAAATAAAAGAAAATGTAAAGATATATGTTGTCTGTTCTATGTATATATGTCTGTCCTATATATAGTTGTTCACAGTCGGCGCATGGTATGCTGAAAGTGTTAGAATATCGTTCATCAAACGACATTTAAAACATTTTCAAAATAGAAAATCATATCTAACTTCCTGAGGACTCCTGAAGACAAGAATGAAGGAAAGGAACGACTAAAAGCCATAACCATATAAATTGGCCGATCATACCATTTTTATAACATACTATACCATTCTATTTTTTGACCATACCTGGTACTTACCCGAGTTAAACGGGTCACGAATGATCTCGCGCAGTCTGACTGTGAACAGAGAGTGCAACACCAAGAAAACACAGAGATATTGAAATCAAAATTTGAGAAATAGATCATTATATAACACGTATAAAATGATTACAATGACAGCCTAATACTGTAAGATAAGGGTACTAGAAGGGGTTAGCTACCCTACCTATATACCGGGATAATAGCGAACCGCTGAGTTAAGAGGTACGGTGTGGGTAGTATTGCGTTAGTCGCCGTAAAGGATGCCACGTTGCAGATAACGACTGCCGTATGAACAAGTGTCCGAGTTTAAGCGAGGTCGTACTGCGAATGTGCGAGAGGGTGGTATGTTATATAGGGACATTGCAGCTCTGTAACATAGCCAGGTCAGTACCATTCTGCCTATATGGCGTCAGTGGCACGAGGAAGGTATCACAAGTGGTACTTGGGTCAAATGCACGGGAAAACCGATTATTAGTGCGAATGGCTATCGCGGACCACACCGCCTTATCATCCTTGCATGTACTCTCTTACAATGCTTACTTGTACCTCTTAACTCAGCGGTTCGCTATTATCTCGGTATATAGGTAGGGTAGCTAAGCCCTTCTATTACCCTTATCTTAACGTGTTAGGCCGTCATTGTTTTCATTTTATACGTGTTATATAATGACCTATTTCTCGAATTTTGATTTCATTATCTATGTGTTTTCTTGGTGTTACACTCTCTGTTCACATATATATATATATATATATATATATATATATATATATATATATATATATATATATATATATATATATATATATATATGGGCTCAGAAGCGAAATTGACTACATCATGACCAACGATAAAACAATATTTACCAATTGTACTGTCCTTAACAATTTTAATGTTGGAAGTGACCACCGAATTGTACGAGCAAGGGTTCGGATTGACTGTCGAAAAGAGCGCGAAAAAATGGTAAGATCAAAGAAGGGCAAGGTGGATTCTGGAAAACTGCTGGAGAGAGGAAGCGATTTTGAGATTGCTTTGTCAAACCGGTTTGCTGCGTTACAAGATCCAGAGGAGGTGGAAATATCAGTTCAATATGAAGAAATCGCCAACAATGTACTTCAAACGGCTGCTTCAATAGCACCAGAGGAAAAATGTCTCAAACAAACAAAAATCTCCAGTGAGACCATTGATTTAATGAAGAAACGGCGAGCAATGAGAAATGCAGGTAGTCCTTTTGGCAGGGTCGAGTACACTGAGCTCTGCAAAACTATAAGAAAACGTATCAGAGAGGACACGCGCCGATTCAATATGCAGCTAGTGCAAAAAACCCTGGAAGGAAACAAATGAATTAACAAAGCTAAACAGAAGCTGAGAAACAAAAGAACGCAAATATATGCTTTAAAGCGTGAGGATGGCACAGTGTGCAGGACGCGTACCCAAATGTTAGAGATTGTCAGAAGGTTTTATTCCCAGTTATATGAAGATCAGAGCCAGTCAGGGACAGCGATACCCACGGAAGAACAATATATAATACCAGATATCCTAGTGGAGGAAGTAACAAATGCTATAGAATTGATGAAGAACGGCAAGGCTCCAGGAAAGGATAGTGTAACTGTCGAAATGCTAAAAGCTGGTGGTCGGACGTTACATAAAACACTGGCAAAATTATACTCAAAATGCCTCAAAGAACAAAAAGTACCTGACTTATGGAAAAATGCAGAAGTGATCCTTTTACATAAAAAAGGAGCACAGGAAGATTTAAAGAACTACCGTCCAATAAGCCTCCTATCAGTGATGTACAAAGTTTCCACTAAGATAATTTCTAAAAGAATATTAAAAAAACTGAATGACGCACAACCAAGAGAACAAGCAGGATTCAGAAGTGGATTCAGTACAATGGATCACATCCAGGTTGTACAGCAGGTCATAGAAAGGCACAACGAATACACCATGCCACTGTGCTTGGCTTTTATCGACTACGAAAAAGCATTTGATTCCATCTCAAAGCATGCGATAATGGATGCACTGCTTAGCCAAGGTGTAGAGAGAGCCTATGTAAACCTATTAGAATCGATATATGATGGAGTTACAGCCACAATTCACCTTGATGATCTTGAAGTGGGAATTAATATAGAACGAGGTGTACGGCAGGGTGACGCAATATCGCCTATTCTTTTCTCGGCTGGCCTTGAAGAAGTATTCCGTAAACTGGATTAGGAACAGGATGGGGTAAAGATCAATGGTGCAAACTTAAACCATCTTAGATTTGCAGATGATATTATTCTCATTTCACAAGACCCAGAGGAGCTGCAAAGACGCATACAAGAACTGCAAAGGGCTGGCGAACCATTTGGCTTGAAAATAAACCTGAAAAAGAGTCAGGTTATGTTCAATAACTTCGCCCAGGACAGAAGAATTTCAGTTTTAGGAAGGGATTTAGAGATTGTGGACAGCTTTGTATATCTTGGGCAGAGGATTTCCATGAAGGGGAATACCGCCTGGGAGGTGGAACGGCGTGTTAAATGTGGCTGGCAGGCATTTGGTAGGCTCAACATAGTGTTTAAGAGCAGACTCCCACTTTGCCTGAAAAGAAAAGTATTCGATCAGTGCGTTCTACCCGTTATGACATACGGAAGTGAAACCTGGACACTCACATCGCAATCAATTCAAAAACTTCGGGTGGCACAGAGGGGAATGGAAAGATGTATGCTTGGCATTACAAGACGAGACAGAAAGTCCTGCGCATGGATCAGGGAACAAACAAAAGTCTGTGACATCATTGGAAGAGTAAAACAGTTGAAATGGAGATGGGCAGGCCATATAGCGAGGCGATGGGACGACAGATGGACCAAGGCAATCCTGGAGTGGATACCGCTTGATCGCAAACGTCCGCGAAGAAGACCGAAAGCACGATGGACTGATGACATCATTAAGCATATTGGACCCGAGTGGCAGAGGAAAGCCCAGGACCGTGAAGGTTGGAAGCATGCTGAAGAGGCCTTCATCCTGCAGTGGATCGATACGGGCTGATGATGATGATGATGATATATATATATATATATATATATATATATATATATATATATATATATATATATATATATATATATATATATATATATATGTATTTATATATATATATATGTATTTATATATATATATATATATATATATATATATATATATATATATAATATATATATATATATATATATATATATATATATATATATGTATATATATATATATATATATATATATATATATATGTATATATATATATATATATATATATATATATATATATATATATATATATATATATATATATATATATATATATATATATATATATGTATATATATATATATATATATATATATATATATATATATATATATATATATATATATATATATATATATATATATATATATATATATATATATATATATATATATATATATATATAATATATATACTATATATATATATTTATATATATATATAATAAATATATATATATATTACCTTACTAAGGTTGTGCTCCTATATGCGATTTTATATACATTTGTTGGTTTGGCCGATATATGATTGGGAGCAGCCAGAATAAGGAATCTCCTAAATATCTTGTGACTCATGTGAAAAATTATCTCTTACTGGTCTAAGGAAATTGGATATATTTTTTTCTGTTGTAAATATCATTTCGATATTACGAGATCTGAATACGTGCCAAATTTTATCGTTAACTCCCTTGATATATGGCGGAAGAACTTTAGGGTTTTGGGACAATTCGCAGGATGGGATATGGATATGGATTCGTGGATTGGTGGATATGACTTGTTGCCTGAACTTTATGCCTTTTTATTTGACGCATGTCATAGCCGTTTTCAATTAGTGTCGTTTCTAGGAAAAGTTCTGTTTGCCTGTGTTCCTTGTCCGACAATCTTAAAGATCTTGTGACGAGAGTTTTGACCACCGAATTTAATTGGGATGGATAATGATGTTTCGCATTTAGATAACGGTTTGTGCGGGTTGTTTTACGATAAACTGAATACGAGAAACTTTGGTTTGGTCTTTTTAATATTAGAACGTCAAGAAAAGGGGGTTTGGTTGTGAACCCTGTGGAGTAGGCAGATCGGAGCAAATCAACCAAATTCTCTCTCTCTAGTGGCTTCAAAGTGGAAAGCGAAACGTCGAGATTTTACAAATCTAAAGCACGGTTATATACATATATATATATATATATATATATATATATATATATATATATATATATATATATATGCCGGCAAGATAGCGTAACGGAACCGTGAAGGGAAATATTACAGAAATCTTTCACCCTTTCTCCACGTGATGCCACCGATCGCATTCGCGCAACTGTCAATATGCACCGTCACATATCTCTCGGGACCGATTTCTAGTCATTTAGTCATTCAGTCATCGTCAGCCGAGCTCCATACAAACGCAAGGAAAGCAGTTGGAGAGACGATCCGGGCCAGGCCATGTCAACTGGCCATTTTGATGGTTGGTCGTAATAGTACACAACCCACGGCATTGTACGGAGAATGCTCGTAGCAGTCAGGACTTCTCGTAACATTCTGCCTGAAACCTCGGGTATAGTACCAGGTATACCCACACGGTAGCGCAACGGGACCGTGGTGGGAAATATTACAGAAATCTTTCACCTTTTGTCCACGTGGGGTCACCAATCGCCTTCGCCTAACTGTCACCATGCTTCCTCTCTCTCTCTCTCTATATATATATATATATATATATATATATATATATATATATATATATATATATATATATATATATATATATATACACACAATATTTATATATATATATATATATATATATAT
Source organism: Cosmopolites sordidus (assembly GCA_031761425.1). NCBI lineage: Eukaryota > Metazoa > Arthropoda > Insecta > Coleoptera > Curculionidae > Cosmopolites > Cosmopolites sordidus. The sequence goes on along the minus strand of JARFXV010001040.1, from coordinate 99,546 downwards.
ATATATATATATATATATATATATATATACACACAATATTTATAACACATTTTATACAAAATATGAAATGGGGCGTCAATCATAAACGTGTATGGCACTGCCCTTTTTACTGTGTATACGTTAGAGAATGAGGGTTATAATTTATATTTCTAGTCATGGTTTCCATACAAGTTGGGATTACGAGAAATAAATTTAATTAAAACCCTCTTTATACAACGTTATTCGCCCCTTTGAATTTGGAAGAGATCTTTTACTTGTTCAACAAGATGTGTCTGGTGATTATTCACCTAAACCCAAATCATCTAGTGTGGTGAAAAGGTTTTAAATACAATGACGCGCATTTTAGCATTTTCTAATTTAAACCACAATAATACATTAATTTAATGAATTTCAACTACTCTGATATAATAGCATTTAGTTTATATTTGTACACATAATATTTCGGATACATGAATTTTCGGAATCTATGGGCAGAGAGACATTGTGAAGATTTATTCTCTGAAACCAATTCTGATGTATATTTTTTCTTGTAATTTCAATATTCATTGATAATCTGACAATTGGGGTATTATATTGGGTTGATATCTGAAATAATTTTTATAGCAGAATTAAATATCAAGTAATAATAATAATAGATGGCCTAAAATGACCTAAAACTATAGGCAGAGTCTTAGAGCAAAATTCTAATCGCCTATTAAAACCGTAAAAATATTAAGTGATGATATTATGATGTCCTTTGGGCTAGAAAAATGTGCTATCATTAATATACAAAAAAGAGAATTATATATTATTAATTGAGATTATATATTCCTCGAAGGTAGGGGGCTTATTAACATCAAATAATTGTATCTTAGTCAAGAAAAGAAGCTTCATCAACATTTTCTATGTTGGAAAGATCAACTTATGAGGCTGAATGAGATCAACTCTGATTACTTATTACAATTATACACCACTAAAACTTAGCCAAGCAAACTACCCTGTGGAAACAGGGATGCAAAACACCATAAATCGATGGGAACATAAGTCACTTTATGGTAAATATCCAGAATTATTCACTGGCAATAATATTGATAAGAAAACTTCAGTGCTCTGGTTAGAGGAGAGTCAACCATATCCAAAAAATTGTGGTTTTATTATTGCTATCCAGGGTAAAGTCATTAACACCAATAACTGCAAGAACCACATTCTTAAAGAAAATACTCATACATCTTCAGTGGCAAAATAGGGGAGATAGCAGAAAGCGCATAGTTGACAATTACGGCCACATTGACTGAACTGACATTGGCTGAAAATCTATGTTGAAAATGTGTTTGCCTAGAAGCATGAGGATTATCTACTGACCAAAAATGATATTGTGATTTCATTTCGAGTAAATAAAGCCTCGTTCATAACCAAAACGTTGCTGATAAAGTTTTGATTCGGCTCATATTGGTGTAGAAGCCACTCGCAGAACTGAACTCTGTTAGGATGGTCTTGTAGTTCTAAGACTTGAAGTCGTTGCACATGAAATGAGTACAACTGATTTTCACGCAATGTTGTAAAATTTTTTTTGGCTCAGTCCAACTTGTTGTGCTATTTCTCGAGTGCTTGTGGTTGGGTTTTCCTCGACAAGATTCAAAATTTGTTACTCCCGTTGCACGTTTTCAGGGACTCTCAGTCCTCCTGTGTATCTTCCATGATGTTTCCTAAATCGCCCGTGTCTCTGGCTCTTTGCACAACCTGAATAAATGATTTCGGCAATGGGTGAAACCAAAAAGGAAAACGTTCACCGTATAGCTGAGATGCAGCATTGGCATTTTGAAGGCACGCTCCACAAATTAACATGTCAACTAATTCACCATCAAAAAGGAATGCATGATTCACAAAAAAACGATAAACATTAGTTCAGTCTTCTGTTCGTTTTAATTATGCGATCCATAGTTTAAATTATCTTAAGGGCCGGGTTTAAATTTTTACGGCCTAAAGGCCCTAGGCCCTTTTTGAGATAATTAAAAAATGGAATTTGAAAAAATGTTTGTGTTGAGTCGTACATACACGCTTTAAAAAAAATCCATCTTAGGAATCACCCTGTATATATATATATATATATATATATATATATATATATATATATATATATATATATATATATATATATATATATATATATATATATATATATATAATGGTCAAGTCATATTTTGCTATGTGTAAAATTTAAAAGTACTGTGGGAGATGTGGATGTAATGACCATGACCATAAAGACGGAGAGATTGGAGTGTATAAATTGTAGGCTGTGTAACGACAAATTTCAATTGCATCTTGATACAAGTCATGGATCATATGATATTAAGTGTCCAACATATCTGAAGTATTTAGAGAAAGAGAAGCAAAAAATTAGATATACTGATGTCCCTGAGTAGCAGCTACAGAGTGAAGGGTTGATTTCTGTGACCTCGGGCGTGTCGGGACTCGTGATCATCCATCAAAACGTACAATCATTGAAAAATAAGACGTTGGAAATAGAATACCAATTGAAGAGGATTGAATGTAGACCACAGGTCCTCCTCTTTACCGAGCATTGGCTGGAAAAGAACGAAGCACCATATGTAAATATTGATGGATACAGACTTATTTTTTTATATGCGAGAGAAGAAATGAAACATGAAGGTGTGTGTATATTCTGCTGTGAAGATGGAACTTTCAAAAATGAAATGGTAGTTTGTGGTTTCAATGTGGAGGGTGTTGTGGAGTTAGCTGCTGCTTTGGATAATGCTTACAAGGTGGTGATTGTATGCGTGTATCGTCGGGGAGATAGTTCTTATGATGTTTTTTTGGATGTCGTTGAGCGGGTGCTCAATTATCTGGATATATATTACTCTAAATATGGTATCATTATTTTTTTGTGATAAGAATGACTGTCGTGTAAAGAAACTCTTAGATATATTTTATAGCTAAAATTTGTGTCAATCTGTTTTTGAAGTAACTCGTGAAACTAGTGAATCTGCTAGTTTGATAGACAATATATTTTGTAAAACGTGCTTGAAGGTATCTGGTTATGCTTGGAACCTGGCACTCTCTGACCATTATGCGCAGATAGTTATTATTCAGGAATTGTGCAGTAATAAACAGCAACTAAATTATGTATATAAACGAGTTTATCCAGAGAGTAAGGTTTTGTCCTATAAAAATAAAATTACAAATGTGGATTGGTCTAGAGTATATGATTCTAGAACAAGTAATGAAGCATATAATGCATTTATTGCACCGGTTATAAATTTGTTTGATGCTATTTTTGTTTTAAAAAAATTCCTACGCACTAAAACCACTAATTTTTGGATCACGAGAGGTATACGAGTGTCTTGCAATCATAAACGTGAGCTCCATTACAGAACAATAAAGGGGCAAATTTTTAAACAATATTATAAAACATACTGTAACATACCGAAACAAGTAATTGGGAAAGCAAAAAAAATGTCGAATAAAGAATTTATATCTAGATCTGAAAATAAAGTGGCTGCTACTTGGAAATTGGTAAAAAAAAATAACAAATGAAAGGAAGCAAAATAAGTGTGTATTGGAGTGTTTTGCTTCGAAATATGGTGATCCTATTAAGACCGTTAATAGTCTAAATAATTATTTTGTGGGTTTATGTTTGGATATGAGTCCGATTACAACCGGCAATGCTTCAGTTTCCTCGGTGGCTCAGACAATATATTTGGCACCTACGGATTGGCATGAGGTTTCGAAAATAATAAAGGAATTAAAGAATAAAAAATCAGTCGGGGATCAGTTAAAGAGATTGCAAACTATATATCTAGGCTGTTATCTTTTATTGTGAACCTCTGTTTTTCCAGTGGTGCATATCCTGATTAATTGAAAAATGCGCTTATAAAACCAATATACAAAAAGGGCAAATCAGATTAAAAAAAAACTACAGACCTATAGCGTTACTAAACAACGTTAATAAAATATTAGAGAAGCCATTTTATAAAAGATTGATAGGATTTTGAAGTACTATATAATTAGTGATAACCAAAATGGCTGCAGAAAAGGGCAATTTTTCAGGCAATCACGTATATATCCAATTCATTAAATGCTAAAAGAACCACGATGACAATGTGCATTGATTTGTCTAAAGCTTTTGATAGTGTTAACCATGAAGTACTGTATACCAAATTGAGTAACTATGGCATAAGAAGCAATGTTTTAAAACTGATTAAATGGTATTTGAAAAATGGCACGCAGCAGGTATTAATAAGGGATATTTATGGCAGGGCCTTTCTCTCAGATAGGGTACATGTTACCAAGAGTGTTCCGCAGGGTTCGGTTTTGGGTCCATTGTTGTTTGTACTATATATTAATGATATCACTAATGTGTTGAGTGAACAAACAGTTATGTATGCAGATGATCTGAACCTTATTTTTAGTGAGGGGAGCATTGAGGATGTATGGGCAAGTGTATATAGGGCATGCGAGATTCTTGATCAGTATTTTTCAGCTCACGATCTCATTTTGAATGTATCAAAAACACAGTGCATTCTTTTTGAAAATCGCAAAAGTAATGATCTCAATTTTGTTTACAACAGTGTATTTAAAACGACAGAATGTTCCTCAGTACTTGGATTAGTGATTGACCGGAGATTGGATTGGAGGGCCCATATTGAAAAACTTGCTTTAGATATATCAAGATATTCGTATGCCTTGAGAGTTATTTCCAAAAATGTAGGGATAGACCATAGATATTATAGATGCATAGAATATTTCAGCTTCAAAAAAGATGTATTCGAGCAATTTTTAAATTGAGTTATAATGATAATTGTAGGGATTTCTTTGTTAAAAAACGGATTTTCACTTTGGTAAGCATGTGTATTTATGATTCTTTTGTGTTTGTATATAACAACAAAGAACTTTTTGAGTCATTCCAAAATGAACATGAGTATGCGACACGACATAAATCCGATCTTTTACCATCAAGATATAATTTTAGTTATATTCAAAAAAATGTTAACTTTATGATTATAAAAATATACAAGTTTTCTTCTAAATTTCCGGTTAAAGTCCAAAATTGCAGCAAGTAAAAGCCTACAGAAATAGTTGTTTAAAAAACCGTGTTACTCATTAAATGATGTTTTAGTGATATGGACATATTTAATATAGCTAAATAAAACATTTGTATATTTTATATTGGAATAGTATTCATTATTAGTGGAAAAATGTTATTGATTGTTTGAGTTTATTTTCTTTTTCGTTATTTTTTGTAAGAATTATTTACGATGTTTATTATATTTATTATTTTATGTTCACAATGTTCCGTGCGAACATGGCAGTTACACATGTACATTTAATTGGGACCAAAAAATCTTTATCTATTTATCTATCTATCTATCTATCTATATATATATATATATATATATATATATATATATATATATATATATATATATATATATATATATATATATATATATATATATATTTAACCATTGTCCATCGACAGCAAGATGAAAGCCCGGCAGGCTTCCAACTTGCGCGGTCCTGAACTCTGCTCTGCGGTTCGGGTCCAGTTTACTTGATGATGCATTTGTGCATCGTGCTTTCGATCTGCTTCATGGACGTTTTTGATCTAGCGGTATCTCCCAGATTTGCATTGTTCCATCTGTCGTCACAATGCCTCGCTATATGGCCTACCCACCTCCATATGAACTTATATACTCATCCCATTGATGTCACACACTTCCGTTTGTTCTCTGAGTTATGTGCAGATATTTCTGTCCCATTTTGTAATGCCAAGCTTACACCTTTCTACTCCTCTCTGTGATACCGGAGGATTTTGAACTAATTAACTGATTATGATGTGACTGTAAGTCATAGTGTATCCCTCTTTGTTGTGAGCTTCATCTGAATTAGTCAATGCCACGTTGCCACTTGCATTTTGACTGGTGTGTTGCGTAATCCATAATTTTTAAAAATTGTTTTAACAATGTTCATTAGTTTATTTACAGTTTATTCGTTAAATAATAACCAAGTAATATTTAGCAAATATGGTTTTATACATATTTCTTTAAAATGTTTTTAGACCCGTAGGTTTTTGATCTCTGTTGTGTGGACTTTTTATTTCAAATGTTATGAACAGTCGTTGGTTATGTTTACGAAAGTTATTTATTTTACACCCTGTCTACATATATTATTATTACGTGCGTATAGACTCGGTTAGATTACGCAAAACATTCTGAATCATTTTCGAGTATTCTTACTAATCCTCCACACCTCTCTCATCCTGTCTCCGTGTATTCTCTTTCTCTCCTCCGTCCACCTTGTCTCCGATCTCCTCGAAACTTCGCTCTCTGATGCAACCACATATGTATTTTGTTTCTGTACCTACTTCTATCCTCAATCTCTATCGGACCCATTTGTGCCTTTTCCAGATCAGCTCTCACTTGTGCGATTCATGGTACTGTTAACTTGACTCCTTGTATGTATGTAAGAATTCTGTTGATGATTCTTGTCGGTGGGACTCTACTGATATGTCCAACGAATTTCAACCTTTTTTCTTATGTCCACCGCTACGTTAGACATACTCTCGTGGTCTTTCTAGAATGTAGTCTGTATCCTTCCTCTGTCACTTTTGGGCCTAGAATATTCCTATAATTTTGCGTTCTTCTTTTAGTATGTTTCCTATGCCGCTTTTTGTATGGACTGTAAGTGTCTCGCTTGCGTATAGTACCGCTGGTGTGATTACTGTGTTGTAGTATTTTATTTTTACGTGTGTGGAATGTATTTCTTATTGTAGATATTGTGTATCTTGATATTGTGTATGCCCTCTTCATCTTCTGTAATCGAGTCTTCTGTACTATCTTGTCTCCTCCTGTGGGTTTGAGGATCTCGCCCAAGTATTTGAAGTAAGTGATCCTATTTAGTTTGTAGTATTTGGTATTCAAATTTTGTACATCTAATTTTGAGCAGAAGAATTCGGTTTTTTTTAAAGGAGATTTATAGGCCGACTTTCTCTGCACATTTCTTGAGGACTTCTATTTGTTTGGTTGCTCTTTTTTCATGGTCTGCAAGTATGGCTAGGTCGTCTGCGAAGGCTAGGCATGATATTTCTATGTTGTTTTTGGGTTGTCAGAGTCGTAATGATTTCCAGAGTCCTTGATTTTTCAGTTCTTTTTCACATTCTTTTATGACTTTGTCTAGAACCAGGTTGAACAGGAGTGGGGATAACCCATCTCCTTGGCGTACTCCGGTATTAATCAGGAAGGGTTCGGAAATTTCTCCCCTAAATATCACTTTTGAGGTTGTGTTGGTCAGTGTCTGCTTAATCAATTGTAGTGTTTTGGGTTCGAGTCCTTGTTCTTCTAGGATGTTGAACAGAGATTTTCTGTCGATGCAGTCGTATGCTTTCTTGAAGTCCACGAACGTGAAGATGAATTGGACGTTCCTGATAGCTTTGTATGTCAGTATTATTTTTAAATTAAGTATATATATATATATTTTCAATAGAATAATTACTATGTAAAATTTGTACTATATTTAAAATTGTATGTATAGCAATTTTTTTTTAAATTTATTAACGCCTTTTTCATTTTTGTTTCAGGTGAGAAACATATACAAATTTAAATGCAGAGTTCTGAAAGTAGGTTTATTTAGTTTAACTATAATATCATAACAAAGAATATTTTCAACAAATTGCGTTCGTGTTTAAGAAACAGTATTAATAGTGATTCCATTTAAATTTTCCTTGAGAAATTATCATATATAATATATACTTTAGTAAATAACTTTGTTTCTTTGCGAAAAAGTTTAGATACTATTGCAAAAATTCTAAAATTTCTAGACTAATTTTCAGAATCTCTCAAAATAAAGTTCACAAAAGAGCTGAACTATTTACGTAGTCTGTTAAAAATAGAGACGAAATTCTATTGTGTCGAGCTTTCTTTGTAACCCTATTTAAAATTTAAATTCGCAGCAGTAACACATGTATGTAGCTTTTATACTTCGGGATCTTAATTATTTAGAACAAAGAACTAGAGGATTAGATATAGCCTGAATTAAGGGATGGCTTTTTAAAATTATTTTAAACCTCCTGTGTGTTACTATTCGGTTTATATAAGTACTATGGGTCACCATTACACTAAAAACTAAACTGAATTAAAAAATATATCCATTTACAAATGATAAAAAAGGGATGGCCGTTTAAGAAATGGCTATAGTCAAGTATTTCGAAATGTTGCATTCATTTCCAACCATGTAAATCTTTTCAAAAATACTATAAATATATATATATATATATATATATATATATATATATATATATATATATATATATATATATATATATATATATATATATATATATATATATATATATATATATATATATATATATATATATACATATATATATATATATATATATATATATATATATATATATATATATATATATATCCATTTACAAATGATAAAAAAGGGATGGCCGTTTAAGAAATGGCTATAGTCAAGTATTTCGAAATGTTGCATTCATTTCCAACCATGTAAATCTTTTCAAAAATACTATAACTATATATATATATATATATATATATATATATATATATATATATATATATATATATATATATATATATATATATATATATATATATATATGTATATATATATATATATATATATATATATATATATATATATATATATATATATATATATATATATATATATATATGTATATATATATATATATATATATATATATATATATATATATATATATATATATATATATATATATATATATATATATATATATATATTTGGATTTTTCCTTTGTGGATCAGACCTTGACGTGGTAAAGGGGTTTGACTAAGACAATGCAGCTTTGAGCTATACCGTCTGGAGCGTAAGTTCCTGGGAGGGTCACCCCTGGCGGACAGATCGAGGCAGAGGCCTCAGACTAACATGATCCAAAATCTGCCAACCCGCATTGGACCAGCGTGGCAGATTACGGTCCATGCCTTCAACATGACAGTACAACTTCAAACACGGCCCTCATTCCCCGAAAGCCAAGGGGCAACTACCTACAGCAGCGGGAAGATCACCGGGTTAGATCAGGCTGCCATTGAAATTTTGACTTTGCTACGCTTAATATACGGATAATGAAAACGGAGACCCCACTGCAAGAACTGTTAATCGAACTTGACAACATACATTGGGATATTATTGGGCTCTGTGCAATACGAAGAAAGGGCGAAGAGTTAATCAAATTAGAACCAACTGGTCACGTACTCTATACCCGAGCTTCAAATCTTCAAAGCTTATGCACCAACTATAAGCCATAGAGATGAGGAAATTGAGGAATTTTATGATAATGTGGCCCAACTTTTAGATCAAGAGAAGTGTAGGTATAAAATCCTGATGGGCGACTTTAATGCCAGAATCGGAGAAGCAAGAACTGGTGAAAATGCAACTGGTCCATATGGAAACGGTGAGGGGGACAATATAGGTGACAGGCTGGTTGACTTTGCTGAAGGACAAGAACTCTATATTATGAATTCGTTTTACAAGAAAAAGATCAACAGAAAAGTGAAATTGATTACATAATGTCAAACGATAAAGCAATATTTTGCAATTGTACTGTCCTTAACCATTTTAATGTGGGAAGTGACCCCCGAATGGTACGAGCAAAGATTAAGACAAACTGCCGAAAAGAGCGCAAAAGAATGATAAGATCAAAAAGGGGCAAAGTGGATTCTGGGAAGCTGCGGGAGAGGGGCAGACATTTTGAAATTGCTTTCTCGAATCGCTTTGCTGTGTTACAGAACCCGGAGGAGATGGAAATTACAGATCAATATGAAGAAATCGCCAACAATGTGCTTAAAACGGCGGCTTCAATAACACCAGAAGATCAATGTTTCAAAGAGTCAACAATTTCCAATGAGACCATTAATTTAATGAAAAAACGCCGGACAATGAAGAATGCAGGCAGTTCTTTAGCAGGGTTGAGTACGTTGAGCTTTGCAAAACTATAAGAAAACGTATTCGAGAGGAAACGCGCCGATTCAACATGCAGCTTGTGCAAAACACTCTAGAAAAAACAGGGGAATTAACAAGGCTAAGCAGAGGCTAAGAAAGAAAAGGACACGAATGTTTTCCTTGATGCGTGAGGATGGTACAATATCCACGGAACGGACGGAAATGTTAGAGGTTGTCCAAAGATCAGGGGTGTATGAGGACCAGAATCAAGCAAGAACAGCAATGCCCAGTGAAGAACAAGTGCCGGATATCCTGGTAGAGGAAGTGACAAAGGCTTTACACTCGATGAAAAATGTCAAGGCTCCAGAAAAGGATTGTATAACTAAACACTAGCAAAATTATACTCAAAATGTCTCAAACAACAAGAAGTACCCAGCTTATGGAAAAATGCAGAAGTGATTCTTTTACATAAGAAAGGAGCACGGGAAGATTTAAATAACTACCTCCAATCAGCCTCCTATCAGTGGTGTACAAAGTTTTCACCAAGATAATATCCAAAAGAATACTAAGAAAACTTAATGACGCACAACCAAGGGTGCAAACAAGATTCAGAAGTGGATTTAGTACAATGGATCACATCCAGGTTCTACAGCAGGTCATAGAAAGACACAACGAATACACTATGCCACTGTGCTTGGCTTTTGTCGATTATGAAAAGGCATTTGATTCAATCTCAAAGCGGGCCATAATGGATGCACTGCTTAATCAAGGTGTAGAAAAAGTCTATGTAAATCTACTAGGTTGATTGATATATGATGAAGCTACAGCGACAGTCCACCTTGACGTTCTTGAGGTTGGAATAAATGTAGAGCGGGGCATATGGCAAGGTGACGCAATATCGCCTCTTCTTCTCTCAGCCTGCCTGGAAGAAGTGTTCCGTAATCTGGATTGGGAACAGGATGGAATAAGGATTAATGGTGCATATTTAAATCATCTTAGATTCTCAGATGTTATCATTCTTCTTTCACAAGACCCGGAGGAGCTGCAAAGACACGTACAAGAGCTGTAAAGGGCTGGGAAACCATCTGGCGTAAAGATAAACCAGAAGAAGAGCGGGGTCTTGTTCAATAAATTTGCTGAGGACAAAAGGATTTCTTTTTTAGGAATGGATTTGGAAGTTGTAGATCAATATATATATATATATATATATATATATATATATATATATATATATATATATATATATATATATATATATATATATATATATATATATATCTTGGGCAGAGAGTTTCAATGGAAAGGGAGACCGTCCGGGAGGTGGAGCGACGCGTTAAATGTGGCTGGCAGGCATTTGGTGGACTCAACATAGTGTTTAAGAGCAAACTACCACTTTGCCTGAAGAAAAGTTTTTGATCAGTGTGTCCTGCCCATTATGACATACGGAAGTGAGACCTGGACACTCATATCAAAGCCAGTTGAAAAACTTCGAGTAGCGCAGAGGGGAATGGAAAGATGTATTTGGCATTACTAGACGGGATAGAAAGACCTGCACATGGATCAGAGAACAAACGAAAGTGAGTGACGTCTTTGGAAGAATAAACCAATTGAAATGGAAGTGGGCAGGCCATGTAGCGAGGCGATGGGACGAAAGATGGACCGGGCGGTCCTGGACTGGATACAGCTTGATCGCAAACGTCCACGGAGAAGACCGAAAACTCGATGGACTGATGACATTATTAAGTATATTGGACTCGAATGGCAGAGGAGAGCTCAGGACCGCGAGAGTTGAAAGCATGCTGGGGAGGCCTTCATCCTGCAGTGGATTAATACGGGTTGATGATGATGATGAGGATGAGGATGAGGATTAGGATGAGGATGATGATGTTGATGATGATATATATATATATATATATATATATATATATATATATATATATATATATATATATATATATATATATATATATATATATATATATATATATATATATTCCAGAAATCTTTCACCCTTTCTCCACGTGGTGCCACCGATCGCCTGCGATCGTCGTATGGTGCCACTGTCCACCATACGACGTCACGCAGTTGGGAGAGACGATCGGGGCCAGGCCAGATCAACTGGCCATTTTAATGACGGGTGATCGCACACAATTCACGCCATCATACGGCGAATGCTCGTTGCAGTATATACATGTCGGAATTCGAAAAATTACAGTTTTTTTTTCAAAAAACAGACGAATTTGAAAGAGCTTGATATTTGTTGAAATCATTAATGTAACTAACAGTAGGGTGTACGTCAATGAGTTTATCAAGTACAAACAATTTTTTTTCGATCTCGATCACTTGTAACGGCTGTTTTATCTAGTAAGTGGATTTCATCGGTCGCACTTGTTTACATAGCTTGAGTGACGTTTGGCTGTTTGACGTGTGAGTGAAGTCCTCTATCATAATGTATACAAACGCCGAGATGACTGATTTGCACTTCATGTATGGACTTGCTGATGGCAATGCATTACAAGCTAGGCGATTGTACAATGAACGATTTCCAGCCCGTAATGTCCCCGACCGAAAAATCTTCGAAAACATTCATCGACGTCTTCGTGAAACCCTCACATTGAAACAAACTGAAGGGTCAGGAAGATCACCGACTGTAAGAATGGTACAATTGGAACAGAATGTGCTGGACATGATAGCGGAAGAGCCTGGTAGTTCTACGCCAAAAATTGTGAATACTTTGAATGTGAGTCAGTTGACAGTTTGGAAAATTCTTAAGGACAATTTATTGTGTTCATACCACATTCAACGCGTTCAGGCACTACTACATGTTGATTTTCCTCCACGTTTTGCATTATGTCAATGGATATTGCAAACTTTACTTCGCATTCCTCTTTTCTGACATGAATTCTTTTCACCGATGAAGCCATTTTCGCAAGAAACGCAATAAGGAATTTTCAAAATAACTATGTGTGGGCAGATGAAAATCCACATGATGTATGCGAAGATAGTTTTCAACATCAGTTCTCGTTGAATATTTGGATTGGTATTGTAGGTGACGATCTAATTGGACCTGGATTTCTATCACAAAGACTTAAACTGGCGAGGTGTATCGCAACTTTTTGGAAGCAACGCTGCCTGAGTTTCTGGAAGATGGACCATTAGCAACATGGCATGAAATGTGGTTTATGCACGATCGTGCACCACCATATTTCAGTTTGGTTGCTCCTGATTTTTGAACAGCAACATACGTATATCGCTGGATTGGTCGAAGTGGGCCACACACATGACCTGCTCGATCCCCGGATTTAAATCCCCTGGATTATTTCTTCTGGGGATATCGGAAGTCATTAGTTTACGCTACTCCATTGAAGAATATGGGTGATTTGCGAAATCGGATAATTGCTGGGTGTAACTCAATTAGAAACGACCCTGGTGTGTTTGAAAGAGTTCGGCAGTCAAGGACGAGAAGATTGAATGCTTGTATCAAGGCTTGAGGAAGTCATTTCGAACATTTATTGTAGATTGAGCAACTTTTTACATGTACTTTTTGATAATAAAATGCTATTAATGTCGTAAATTTTGTTTACCCTGTATCTTCGAAACAAAGGGGTTTTTCAAAACTTATCATTCAACAAAATATTTTTAGAATAAGTCAAGGAATAACCCCTTTAATGTTTGCCGCATGTTTACCTAACAACGTGCAACGGGAGGTACAAATTTTGAACCTTGTCGAGGAAGACGCAACCACAAGTATTCGAGAAACAGCACGGTAAGTTGAAATGAGCAAAAAAATATTTACAAGATTGCCGGAATTCTTATTTCGCGTGCAACGAATTTCACGTCCTTAGAGCCACAAGACCACCCTAACAGAGTTGAGTTTTCCGAGTGGCTCTTACACCAACATGAGACGACTCAAAACCAAAAACGTTTTGGTTATGGATGAGGCTTTATTAACCCGAAATGGAATCAATTTCCATAATTCTAATTTTTGATCAATTGATAAGACTAATGTTTCTAACAAATTTTCAACATAGATTTTCGACCAGTGTGTGGGCGGCAATTGTCAACTGTGTGTTACATGAAAAGCGTAGTTTTTAAAACGTCAATTAATACATGGGAAGAAGCCATTAATCGCATGGAACAGGCTGCTGAGACTCTTAGGGGAAAACCTTTATCACTATTACGCACATGCATCGACTCTTGATTACTTCACGACCAACTTTGGAACGGATCGGCGATTACTTCGAACTTTTTCTTTGAGTACAAGGCGCAGGACCGGAATATGGTTTTCGAAATTAATATAAGTTTTTTATCTTTCGGTTTTTTGAAAAATGGTATTAGAAAAAATGTTTATTTTATCCAGTTCTATACGCTGTTAAAAATGTCTCTGCTTAGGAATCACATATATATATATATATATATATATATATATATATATATATATATATATATATATATATATATATATATATATATATATATATATATATATATAATTAAAATTACTAGGTTCTATATTACATATTTTAAAGAAAAGTAAATGAAGTGCAATGTGCGTTTCAAAATGCACTTGACTTAAAGTAAGTTCTTCTATATCGTTATTGGGCCAACTATCTACAGGCAACTACTTGGGAACTACTAAAATGCTGGAAATGGACTTTCTTTTTAAAGACGCATAACCATTATTATAATAAGAATATTTATTAACATAAAAATCATCAATGCTTAATTATGAAAAAGATTGTTTAATTATGGAAAAGTTTCAATACTTAATTGAGGAATATTATATTAGTAATGATGAGCATTTTCAGGAACATAAGTTTGGAGCCAAGAACATACTACTCCGTTATTTTTAAATTGTATAGTGGTTTCTGGTGCAATTCAGGGATATTTTTAAAGCCCAAAACAGTCAGTTCTTATTAACTACACCATTTGAATGGAAATAATTAAATGGATATGAGCGATCGATCAAATCTTCGTTCTCTTCAAACATCTCAAACAGTGTTTCAGCAAACCTGGGGCGTTGTTGATCATAATTAATCGATGGTTAATTGAACGTTTGATAAGTCAATCGTTGTTGAGACCACTGTTGACAAACATGTCGTAAGCGAACACGCGGTGTTCTCGAGTGTACCGCATTCTAAAGATGACCGTTTCCTATCGACCACCTTGTATAACTGACGAATATTGAGTGAACTCTTATTTCTGACTTTATACATGTCCAGTGTACTGTTTGATTTATATGAAGGGATTTTTTTTTAATTCCTTAATTGTTTTATTTCAGATTATAGATGTTTTCAGTCATTAAGGTGATCGATCAGAAGAAAACATTATAACAAAATACCTGTTCAAGAAATACGCATTTCAGTATTTCATCATTTTTATAAATGAGATCTTTTATTTTCAAATAATACCTTTTCAGTTTCATTTTTTATTGTCACTAATTTGATGATTTCATTATTTTGAGACTAGGGAGTTGAAGATAAAGTGAAATTTAAATATTTATGGATGTGTTATTATAAAATAATCAATATCTAATTATCGAGGCATATATTTTTGCTTTTATTCAACTATATACACTATATAGAGTTTTTTTTATCGTAAATTGATTAGTTCATAGTCTATAGAAATATATTTAAATGGTCGCTATTTTATATTGGTTAGATTCTTAATATAAAGGCTTGCATTATTTATAGTTTCCTAATTCAATTGTTGGATTTAAACGAAGAGAATCTTTATAGGGAAAAACCCTTATAAAATCAATAATGTTCTTTTTTCCTACATGCAGAAAAATAAAAAATATATGAGGCAAGCATTAAATTCATTAAAATCCACTTTTACATAATTCTAACACATACTTCGTTAGGGAATAAATATTCAATATCTTTGAATTTAATATTATATGAATTTTAAATTCTATGAATATTATCACTACATTAAAAAGCTATATTAAGAGGCAATATTTGCACCTATTGTTTTTTTATAGTTTCTCAATGTCCCTTTTTGAAACCCGTCTTAACGTTATCAATAATTGACTTAATATAATCGCTTCACCAACTTATTTGTATTGGAAACGGAATTAATGTATTGGGTTGATGTTAAAGTTCGTCCCGTTTTTGACGCTAGATAGCATTGCTTCACTATTCTGAAGTGTTGTCTGCTTCATATGTATATAGTTTTGATGTTTGACAGAAGGAATTTCAGCAAGTGTTTGAGAAAAAAATTGTGTTATTTGGTTCGTTTTTTTATATTTTGTTAAGTATTAAAAATGGCGGAAAATAAAGAGCATTTTCGACATTTATGCTTTACTATTTCTGAAATGGCAAGAATACCTCGCAGATGCAAAAAAAAGATATATTCAGTGTACGTTGATAGTGCCGTTAAGGATTGCATGTTCCGTATGTGGTTCAGAAAGTATCTTAAAAAGCTTGATAACAACGAAATATTGACTCTAATTCAGAGTGATCGGCATAGAACAACTCGAAAAATCGTAGAAATTCTTGGATTCAACCAGTCCTCAATTTCAAGGCGATTAAATCAATTTTTGATACACCGAATGTATGCTTCATATTCTACGAGGGTTGTCCGTAAAATTCGGTCTCCAATTTTTTTTCACAAAGAAAATCACATTTATTTCGAATGAATTATACATCTTCGAACGCCTGAACTGCTACTATTTTTCTACATAGCTCCCGTTGCGATCGATGCATTTTTTCATGCGGTGTAACTTTTTCGTATATCCGGATCATAGAACTCTCCCATTGCGGCTCGCAGGTAGCATACCCTTCTTCCAACTTCTCATCGGTCCTGAAATTCATTCTATCTAAGTGTGACTTCAACGCAGAAAAGAGATGATAATCACATAGTGGTAGATCCGGACTGTGAGGGGGGTGGGGGGGTTACAGTCGAAAAAAGAAATACAATAAATATTAGGATAGAAAAATATATATAAAAAAAACAATATTAAACATAATATTTTAAATGCAAAAAATGGTTAGAAAAGTAAGAAAGGAATTGAATTTAATTTGATGACATGTCAAAGTATATAAAACTAATATATTGAGCAATATATAAAACTATTTTGCATTCATTGCAGTTGTGATTCCAGTTATGGTTAACAAGCACGCAAATGCAGAAAATACAAAACCAAAACAAAAACTAGAATATGATGCACTTTCATTTTTATAGACATATAATAATGTATTCACAAAATTTGAAATCGATTACGATTTTGATCGTTTTTTCTTGAACTGGTTGACCATGCGTTTATATTTTATAAAACTATGTATACAAACTGCTGTCTTATGGAAATAACACATCGGTCAATCGTTTCCCTGTTTGACAAATACAACACACTTTTTTGCAAATTTCGACTTTTTTCGTCAAAATATTCTCCTTGAAGAGCAATACTTCCAACGCTTTTCTAATATTTCTACGCCTTTTTAACACGATTTTATTAGATTCATCTGTATCTATATATGTAACAGAATCTTTGAACGTCCTTTTCACCCACTTCAAAATGTCTGATTAAATTGAAACTATGCACAATTATTAAGGACTGATGGCAATACAATAATTTAATAAGCTCGTCCCAATATCCTGACCAGGATCTTCAGTTTCAATGTCCAATGAAGACAGTAAGTGCTCAAATTACCCCATCCACGGGGTAGGTAATCACGAAAAAGAAATAGTCATTTAAAAAACTAAAAATTGCGCTTTTATAGCAGATCTAATTAAAAAAATGAAAAATAAATTATAGTTTAAAAAAACTAAAAAACGCGCTTTAATGGTAAACCAAACTAAAAAGTAAAAAATCTTTTTTAGTATAAGAATAAAGGGATGAACGAGGAAATTAATGTCATTGTAAAGAAACGGGGGGTGCTTTGTACCATATTTTCATATTAACTCTAGTTATAGAAACGGTACTCATGGAATAATTTATAACTGATCGATCGAGCACCCTACGCTTTTTTTTACTAAAAATTATTTTTCGCTTTTTAGTTTGGTTTACCATTAAAGCCTGTTTTTTAGTTTTTTTAAACTATAATTTATTTTTTTATAGAATTTCTCTTTGCCTTCAAAATATCATTCAATTGCGGCAATTACCTCTTCATTGAAGCGAAATTTCTTTCCGGCGAGCATATTTTTGAGGTCTGCGAACGGGAAATAAAAAATTATATTTTACTTTTTAGTTTAGTTTACCATTAAAGCCTGTATTTTAGTTTTTTTTAAACTATAATTTATTTTTTTATAGAACAATTTCTCTTTGCCTTTAAAATATAATTCAATTGCGGCAATTACCTCTTCATTGAAGCGAAATTTCTTTCCGGCGAACATATTTTTGAGGTCTGTGAACAGGAAATAGTCACTAGGGGCCAGATCCGGAGAGTACGGTGGATGGTTTAGCAATTCGAAATGCAATTTAGCCATCGTAACCAACGATTTGTGACACGGTGCATTGTCTTAGTGAAACAGAACTTTTTTGTTCGTTTGAAGTCTTTCTTTAAATTTTGTTCTTCAAACGCACCAATATCGCTATGTAATATTCGCTATTAATGGTTTTCCCTTTCTCAAGATTATCAATAAACAATATCCCATGCACATGCCTGCCGATGGTTGGGTTTCTGGTCGCTTTGGCCGGCTTTCACCAGGTGGTCCCAGTTCACCAAATGGGTTTCCACTCAGCTGACTGCGGATTTAATTCGGGAGTGTAGTGTGGGTCCATGTTTCATCCTTTGTCATATATCGCATGAAAAAATCCATTTTATGTCGCTTAAACAGCTTCAACATTGCTCAGAATAATCAATACGTTGTTGTTTTTGGTCCGCTTGGAGCAAATGCAGTACTCATTTCGATAGCAATTTACGCATTCCCAAATGTTCGTGCAAAATGGTGTAAACACTTTCTATCGATATCTTCATGATATCAGCTATCGCCTACAGCTCTACTTTACGGTTTTGCGGAATAATTTTGTAGATTTTTTTGATGTTGTCTGGTGCAACCACCCTATTTGGACCTCTAGAGCGTTCAACATCATCGGTGCTTGTACGGCCACGTTTGAATACATACCAATCAATTATGGTTGATTTTCCTGTGGCTGAGTCCGAGTAATGTTTATCAAGCCATAGTTTTGCTTCAACGGTATTTTTCTTCATCAAAAATCAATACTTAACACAAAATTCCTTTTTTTCCATTGTTTTGAAAATAGCAAAAGTATCGTCACTTAAAACACAACTCAAAAACTAGTAGACAGATTGTCATGAAATTTTCACACATGACGTTTGAAAGTTGGCGCTAACGACCATTAGTAAGGATTTTTCGTAAGTGACGCCATCTATATGTCGGGGGATATACCGAGGACTTATTGACCGATTTGTGATATGTCTTTGTGAAATAATTCTAAAATTATACTAAAATAAATTAATAAAATATACTAAAATACAAATTAGTGTTGATATTCGGGAACATTCCGGTTTGATATTCGGGAAAAAAAATCACATAGTCATTAGGAGTTATCACAGGATCGATTTTTTGAGTTGATCAGATCAGTTGTTCGGAACTTAGTGACTTATCCCTTACCCAAGAATTTGTAGATATGTTTTTTGGCTTACAGTAGAAAACGCATTAAGTTATTTCCCAAAGAAAAGTAATTGCGTTCTATCAAGCTTAATATAAAGCTCCAAAACAAATTTCAGACACCATCATGTCCCTACGGATTAAATATCTCTGAGCTATCATAAACCTTTCCTGGACGTGCTGTATTAACATCGCCATTTCGAATCTGCGACGGCAAAGATAAAATCGGAAGTTAAGAACTTCATTATAAATTCGCCTTGAGACGGCGGCCAAGAAAATGGAAATGTATTTCCAATTTTCAACTCGAGTAACTACGGTTGCACTAAATTAAGGAATATTCTATGCGGCCTTTTAAATTACCATGTCCGATTTCATCAGTAACTTCTAGCACTGTTTGAGTTATTTGATTACGAAAGGCTTTCACAAGACAGAAGTTATGTAAATAATTTAATATCCATATTGAACTTTCTAATTGTCAAAAATCATTGATGTTTTACGATGCTACTTATATCTAGACAAAATTAAATAGTCAGATTGAACTGAGAAAAAAAACAAAAATCGAACTATACTCATATAGTATCATCAGTGCATAAATACTCGTGATAAAAAGAAACAAACACATTAGTGTATATTTTAACAATGCAATTATCTAAACCGTTTATTTGCAATTTTAATCTAGCACTAATCTAAAAACTTTATGATGGATTTTCCGCACATATCAAAACGCATTAAAATTAATCCATGCGCCTTTCATTAACCAATTTAGCATCATCAGTAGAAAATTAAAATACTGAAACTGATAATTCCATTTCAAAATTGTCATATAACTAATCTAGTTATCTCTAACTTAATTTTTGTAAATCATGAAAACATGCATGGGAACATGGGTCACAAATCTAACAATTCAGGCGAAAAAAAAAAGGATAATTATTATTAAATCATCAATCGAAAAGCTATGATAAGAATTAACATTTTAAGCAAATGTGTGTAAAAGCATATTTGGAAAATATTTATTGATACTTACTTACAAATAGGAATAACATACAAATAAACTAATGAACATTGTTAAAACAATTTTTTTTAATTTAGAATCACGCCTTATCAGGTAAAATCGATGTAAGAGACTTCACTTGAATTAACTAACTTTTTTTAAGATGATTGCCACAACAAAGAATATTTCAAATTATTTCAATGTGTCAGTGAGTGTTCGATTTAAAACCAAAAATATTCTGTACTCGAATATCACGATATGCTTCTTATTTTCGGAAAAGCTCTCCAAAATTCCGAAGGGTCTAATCGTACTTATAGACAACGATACCCAAAAAAGCCGCTTCCAGTTCGGCAAACATTTGTTCCAAAATATCAACAACATGGGCGGAAGCGAGCCATTCTGAAGTGAAAGAACACATTTTACATCTTATTGAAAATAATTCTATGTTGCGCGACAAGTTGAAATTTCCCATTGGACATAGAATACTAAAATTGCAATTACTCCACCCTTATCACGCACAAAATGTACAAGCACTCTTACCCGCTGATTTTTCATCACAACAATAATATTTTTTCAACCGATGAAGCTTTTTCACGAGGAAGCGGACTTGGAATTTTCATAACTTCCACAGCTGGGCAGATGAAAATCTACATTCAGTTACTGAATAAAAAATCTCAACTTACATTTTCGATTAATCTATTGGAATTAATCTATTGGATCAGCTTATAGGGCCATGTGTTTTTACCCCAACGATTAAATGGGGAATTAAATGGGGACAGAAATACTTTTTAAAAAATCAGTTAGAAAATGTGCTCCTTCAGTTGCATTTGAATAGGTTGTATTTGCGTGATGGCGTCCCAGCACACATAAGCCGTCCGGTTGTCGAGCACAATAATAATTTTGGAAACAGGTAAATAGGAATAATAGAGGAAAAATCTGGTTAATATATTTAAAGTAATCAATGAAATTGATTTGCGACAATTAATTTCTTCTGCTATCAACGAGATTAGAAATATGCCAGGATTTTTTCAACGTGTTCGGGAAGACTGGTTAAAACAGTGCCAGGCTTGCATAGACTCAGATGGTGGACATTTAGTTTAATAAAACAATTAATCATGTGCTTCTTAATGTAACTTGACTCGTCTAAATCATGTTATAGTGGGAAAAATTAGTGCTTGTAATTCCAACTTTGTCATTAAATGGCAATAACATGTAAATTTTCGTTACTTTGCATCAAAATAAACCAAATTTGTGCTGAAACGTATTGAATGAATAGCTCTAAAAATATCACATTTATTTTCAAAAAATAGCTTAGAAGGTCAATTAACAAAAAAACCTAATTAAGTTTGACCGGCACGGTTGGCAATAATTCATGTATTATTTAAAATGGTGGATTGGCACAAATGTATTATTACCATATTTTTAAATATATTAGAAATCAGCGTTGTGTAATTTTGACACAATTTTTGACAATTTTTGTAACAAACATTTTAAGAATTTAAAGATTAAAGTTTTTTTTTTATTATCAGAAACTCAGCATAAAATATATGTAACAACTTTTATGTATAATTTATATCTACTATCATTTTCCCTTTCATTTAAAGAAAGACTCTCCACAACTTTCCGTTTTGATCTAGTCTAGAAGAACACGTTTCCAAATTTTGCTATATATATATATATATATATATATATATATATATATATATATATATATATATATATATATATATATATATATATATATATATATATGGGAATGTTTCTATATTAGGCTATTTTTTCTCTAAACATTTCGTAGTTCGAGAAACGGATGGTTTAAGTATTTCTTATTTAAAAGTATTCCAACCGTCCTATTGATGGCGACTTATTGAATTTTACTTTTAAAATAATATGAAAACAATAGATCTCAAACGAATTTTACTTCAAATAAAAATATGTTTCCAGGTTGTTTTACTCAAAAATATATTTAGTAAAATAACCCTCATTTGAGAGTATTTATTTGTTGTAAATGCTAAGCTGTTAGTAAGAGTATTATATTACTATACGAAGAAAAAGTGAAAAGCTAGGTAGCTTCCTTTCTAATCCGGCCACCATGAATTTCAAGCATTTTTCATTTAGTTTTGTTTTGACAGCGCAATTTTAGTGTTCTATTCAGGGGTGTTCTGGAGTCAATTTCGACTTGAGAAATCAAAAACGACCAACTCGCTGAGTTTTTATCCAATACACATTGACCAGATTGAGATAGGCCACCAAATCTGCCTAGCCAGCGGCTAGTGTTCAAATAGTTGTTCCTAAAGAAGATAAAAATATCTACAATATTAAACATTTCCTTCACCAAGAGGTAAAGATTCAAGGGCAGAAGTTCAACGGCCAAGTTATGCAGTGATTTAACTGCCAACTTTTTGGTAGATCGGCCAAAAAGTGCAGAGTCGATCTGGTTTGTGTGAAATGCGCGAGCTAACGCAAGGAGGATATAAGGAGCGTAAAAAGGATTGCCAATTTCCTGTCATTTCCTGCAACTACCGAGGGCCAATCAGTACCCCCAATTACAAATATTCCTCCAGCAACTTTCGTTGTGGGGTTACAAAGAAACTCTTCTTCAAAGGAACTCTGCATCACAAGCAAATTCTTTGTCTGGACTTGTAGAGCAACCCTCCACAAGTAAATACTGGGCTTAAGACAAGCTCCAAAACTCCCTTGGAGCATTCAATCTTCAGTAATCATCCCTTATATTCTCGGCATCAAGTCATGTGACCTAAGTTTCCGGCTTGAGTAAGATCTGCTCGGCAATCCACCATCGCTAATTCCAGGTTTCCGCTGATCGAAGCCCCGGCCTAGGGCAAAACCAGTCTTTAATGTCGAGTGGAGACATCGGTCTCTCATCAGTCCACTTAAGCACCCCGAAATTTACTGTGTCTTAGTTGCAATCTAGAATCGTCGGATTTTCATCCCACGAAAGAAAGGGGTATTTCCGACATTTCCTGGAATAAGTAGAACCCCGAAACTGAAAAAGGTTTTTCTCTGGTTCGGGGCAATTCATATTATATAGGTAAGGGTTAAAAATCAGGTTGAAAAAGCTAAAAGCTAAAACTTACGAAATAGATTATGAAAACTATTTTGTTATATACAAAAATCCTTATTAATTCATAAGGGCCTTATTTAAATCTATCTATTTAATATTGTATATCGTGTGGCAATTTTCAAGATTTTCCAGCTTTGTTAAGATTATAACTGTTTAATTATTCGTTATCGGTATCAGATGTGATCTTTTTTTTCTATTATGTGGATAGTCCCTTTTTTGCAAACGTAATGAACGACCAATCCCTAATATTATTACACTAGGAACATTTCAACCGTTCTGCACACTACTTTTCTAATCAGATTAGAATTCGCTTACCCGAATAAAAAAAAGGGAAAATGAATAGATCAGCTCTGACAAGAAAGCTATTTTATACATTACTTAAAGTTATGAATTACAAAATGAACCCTAATATATCGCATAGTCAAATAAGATTATTATTATATTTTTTTCTTTTTTTGAGGTTTTCCCAAAAAAAGAAAAAAATATATGAACACGCCACAATCATTCAGACATTACTAAGATTATTATTATGTTGATATTCGATTTTCTTTTTGTTTCCAGTGGCATTTTTTTATTGCAATACATTTTATATCACGTTAAAATTGTTAAAATTATTAAACCTATTTAAAATACATATTAATATAACTGTTAAGATAAGGGGGTAATTTTTTTTGTGCATCCGAACTTCGGATAGGGGTCGCTGTCAAACGGACTGTGAGTTTGTTCGCCTCTAGTGTCAATTATTTAGTATAATCTGGCAAATAATCAAGGAGTGTTTAACACCAGAGATTTGCACTTGCATTTGCACTTGTCCATTTACACTTGTCCAAATTTATTATCAAAATCAGTGTTCTGTGCTCCAAACTTATAGAGCACTTCGTGAATTTTATGTATTAGCCAAATTATCGACAAATTACGAATGTATTTCACGCTGCTTTATATAAAAATAAAAACAGGATAAAAAACTGTGCGTTCCGAAAAAAATATTACTGCTATTGCTGGCAGTGTTGATGAATATCCAAATTTGTCAATTCGCTGCTGTTCGCAGGTTGGGCCTTGTTATTCGACTACTTGGAGAATTTTGAGTAAAGATCTTGATCTGATGTCTTATACAGGATCCAGCTAGTCGAAGAACTCAAGGCGCAAGATCATCATTTGCGACGTACGTTCGGTAAATGGACTCAAAATGAGTTGCAACTTCAACCAGAATATAACCGCAAAATGTTGTTCAGTTACGAAGCTTAGTTTTGGCCATCTGGTTTCGTTAATAAGTAAAATCCCGTATTTGGAGGGAAAATAATCCGCAAATGATCCAAAAATTACCGTTGTATCCAGAAAAATGCACTGCATGGTGCGCATTGTACACCGTGGGCATCATTGGGCCGTATCCCTTTAAAAATTAAACCGGACAGCACGTTACCGTTAACGGGGAACATTACAGAGTGATGATCAATGATTATTTAATTCCGAATTTGAATTATATAGATCTGGAGGACATATTGAGGGAATAATTCGTTGAGAAAATTATTTCGAGGAACATACCCGTTACTGACCACCAAGGTCATGTAATTTAACGCCTTTAAATTATATTATTTGGTCTTTGTTGATAACCCAGCAATTATTGATGCCTTAGAAGCCAACATAACTCGGACAGTTGCGGACATAAGACCCCCCAGTCGCTTGAAAAAGTGATCGGAAACTGGATTGACAGAATGCGTTTTGTCAGAAGTAGCCGTGGCGGACATTGCCCGAAATTGTTTTCAAACATTAATGCCATTGAATATTATTTCACATAAAATAAATATTACTTTCAAGCCATCTAATTTGGTTCTTCTTTTATTTGAATTTACAGTTCGAAGGCTGTAAAAAAATCACCCAATATTATCTACCTTACTAGATTTGAATTTCGTCTAGTTATCTACGAATCTAATTGAAGCAGATATGATGCAGTAGATTTTAACGATTTCAGAATTTATTATATTATAATAGTTTTTGAAATGCATTTTTTTAGTACCCAATTATATAAGACAGTTCATTTATAATTAACCGACTAATTTTTTAAACTTAAAAGCAATAGTGAATACTTAAATTCAGGTAGTATAGTAGTATAAAGAATTACAATCGATTGTAACTAACGGCTCAATTGGTCCTAAAACTTACTTGGATTATCCGGTCGGACTTCCATTGAGCTAATTTTATATTTGGCGTTTCAACCGGATTAATCGTTAGACGTCTTCGTTCAAATAAAAGTACAATTTTATATTCTGGGCATAGTCCTTGACTTTTTATTCGCTTAATTGTTAGGTATAACTTCGCATTTCTGAATTTGATTTGCTTATAAAATACTATTTTTTGTTATTACTCCTATTTCGTCTGGGTATGTAAAATCTGACAAGGACTGGCCCCTCAGTTACGCCCGGTAACTAGGAAGGGTTAAGTTAAGTAAGTAAGTAAGTTAGGCATAAACTAGGGATTGGTGCCAAAAGGGATTAAAGGGTTAATCGGTAGCTGATGATCGTGGTTTGGAGCTGTTACGCAGTTCGTCTGGTAGTTAAATTACTGATAATAATCAAATTATCATTTCCTTTTTTTTTATTTTTTTATTATTGTAAACAAAATAGGTATCTGTTTGGGCGACCTTCTCGATCGATGTGAACCGTTGTCCACTGAGCCATTTTATTTAGTTCGGAAATAAAAAAATGACTGGGTGCCAAATACGGTGAATACGGTAGATGTTATAATAATTCGAACTTTAATTCCAACCGTGGATGCATTTCCACACAATGCACCCGTGCATTGTGTCGATGGTAGAGGATCTTCTTCTTTTACGAATGAGGGCGATTTTTCTTGATTTCTTCGCTCAACCGTTGCAATAACGACGCATAATAGTCTCCAGTTACTGTTTTTCCTTTTTCCAAGTAATCGGTAGATGATTCCGCGTACATCCCAAAATACTGTGCCCATAACCTTGCCGGTCGATTTGACCGGTGTCAGTCTTTCAGTTTATCGACATTATCCAAAATTGGAGCACCACATTAGATTAGAAAACTAATGCATTGGAAACTTGTCAAACCAATCCTAAAACACCCATTAATTATGTATTGATTTTGCATTGTTTAATTTAATAAATAAATTCATGAATAACTGCCTCATTTAGATTTTTAATAAATGGGAATATAAACCATGTTTCGGTCATTTGATACTTTTGTATGTTATTTAAGATATTCGTTTATTTACACCAAAGACATTTACACCATCATTAAAAAAAATATATATTTTAATGTCTTTTGTCTAGCACTGTTTCTCTCTACGAAGTGTGTAAATATTTTAATGAAACTGGTTGCCTAACGTTCGATTTGGCAATACTGTTGGCTTTCCCTTTGGAGTGGCTACACCCCAATACGTGAGACATCTTCAATGCGAGTTTGAACAATTTACAATTATTTAGTGCTCCGTAGCAACTCTCGGAATTTTTGTCACACATTTTCAGAACGCACTAGAAAAATCCTGTTCACGAAAAAATCCTATGCGCCCAGTGACCAAGTAACTCTAGGGAGCTCAAACTCGCATTACACACGCATCAGATGTTGGCATGATTTCCCTCCAAAGGAAAAACTAGCAATATTGCTAAATCGAACGCTATGCCACCACATCTCATTACTTTATTTACACACCTCGCCTATTTAATATAATACGGAATGACGAACAAGGAAAATCAAGGAAAAAAAACAAATAAAACAAGGAAATTTTTATCAAATAGACATAAGGAAGTATGAAAATATAAATTACGGAATAGCCCTTAATAATTTTCTTTTTTTGTTAAATGGATATTGAGGAAATCTGAGGTTTATAAAAGTTTTGCATTTGCTTTACGAATAATGACAATATTTGAGTAACTGAGTTATTTCGGCACACATTATTATATAATTATACCGAGCATATACCAATATACCATACTTTGTTCATTATATATACTATAATATTATTATGCATTATATCATAATAGTGTTTTGCTTGTTTCATTTTCAGAAAATATATTACTAAATAAATTTCAGCTGATGTTATTGAGACCACTACTGTCTTATTTTATTGAAGTAATTTTTGAAAGCAGTAATAAAAATTTTAACATGATTTAATGATTTGTTTAATTATTGCGGCTTAACTTCTTTATCTCATTTCACGAGACTGATTCAGCCTTTTCTTTTCAGCCTTTTCTTCTCACACGCAACATATTTGTGTCTGCGACTGTTTTCAATTAATAAATTAACTATCAGTAAAACAGTTGAATTTTGTAGTCATCATTTATTGCAATTTACTATTTTTAACTTCAAAAATTCAACACAAATATTTTCGTATTCGAGTATCCATACGAGATTTTCCTCTACATGTAAAACCCAAGATTTTTTTGTCGTTTCGAAATTCATGAAAGAGATGGTCTCCAGTGTTTTTTGGTATAAAACCTTTCTATCGTCGTTACAAATGGCT
This sequence comes from Cosmopolites sordidus, assembly GCA_031761425.1. Lineage (NCBI taxonomy): Eukaryota > Metazoa > Arthropoda > Insecta > Coleoptera > Curculionidae > Cosmopolites > Cosmopolites sordidus. The sequence goes on along the minus strand of JARFXV010001040.1, from coordinate 71,461 downwards.
TTTTATGACGAGTTTTTCCAACTTATCAGATTGAAATTTGCTGAAACATATAAAACAACCGTCTTATATCAAGCGAATAAAATTTAGATAGTATAAGTATAGAAACAGTATACAAAACAGATTAAGATTAAAACAAGTTAAATAATGTAGCACAGCATGTTAAATAATGTAGCACAGCAACTAAATATATTTGGTTATTAATATTATTTATAAAAGTAAAGTGTTAGGGTTAGAGTCGCATCAGCAACTAGGCTATTTAGCGACTGGACCTACAGCTTAACGTGGGTTCCGAACCACGGTCATCAGTTTCCGACAAACCCAGGCCAGCACCCCCCTCGGGCTATAAACCCTTGGTTATGTGCCTACCCATAAGTCTATCAGGAAACCTACCGACTGGCGAGTGACCAACGTAGAACACTTCTCAGAAGGCATCCGGCCTTACCCAGCCTTTAACTGGCGTGACTGAGGGGTATTTCGTAGTCGGATTTTACACTCTTGCCTAGAAACAATCACAAACATTTAGGAAAGATAAACGGACAGAAGAAAGAAAAATAACCATCCGAGCGCTGGAATCGAACCAGCTACCGCTCCAGCGCGGATTCGGCAAAGCAGCGGCAGGCCGCCGCTCTTACCGCCGCACCAACGCGACCGACACATATATATTATTTATGAATTAAGTACATTTATTATATAAAATATATTCTAATTAGAATATATTTTAGTATACAATGTATAGTATATAAGTATTAGTATTATTATATTATTTTAGTATACAATACAATAATTAGTATAAAATTAATTAATTTTATACTAATCATTGATATCTATTACATATTGTTCATCTTTTTATCATGTTCATTATACTGTATTCGTAAAACGGTTGTTTGTGGAAAACTGATCCAGGGTTCTTTTAAATCACTCTTCAGAAAATATTTTCCCGTTCAAATAATTCTTCACTGACTCAAAGTATCATTATACTCAGAGAATTCCAGATCCGGTAAATATGGAGATAGTATACTCATCTTGTTGATGCATCATCTTCAAATACAACACACATCTAGTAACAGCAATTAAAAACAGCTAAACAACAATTAAAAACATTTTTGGTCCTTCAAAATTACATTAATTATTAACATTATTCAAACTATGAGTGAATAAAAAAAGAAATTTTTGAAATGGAGCAAGCGTTGAACCGTTTAGAAATTAAAAGGGCAAGTAAGTAGAAAGTACAAAATTTAACATAATTTGGTGATTGTTACTCGTTTCGGGCATCAAAAAAAAGTACCCTTAAAAAAAACAATATATTTTAATACGATAAATATGTCCCAGGGCTAATTAATGCTCAGAGAACATGAGATCTCAGGCGATAAAAGAAAACAATACTCGGTACTTAGACATTTATTATCATCATGTAAAACAGTATCGTGAAAGCCAAAAGAACATGAAAGGGATTCAGTTACAACGTTAAATTAACTAGGTTGTTAATATACAGGCAATTTGGTAATGACGTTTTGTAGACAATAAACAGAACTTAATCTGATGTGACTAGTAGGTTGATAACTTATTTTTGGTCAGTCAATCCACGAAACTCCCCGATGAGTGTCGCACAGATCACATGAGGAAGGACGTTGGTCTGCCTACCCCTTACGGTTTCAAATATTCCGTGAGTCTGCTTCTGTGTTTATAAATAAGATCAAAATTGGGTACTTAGTTTCATGAAGTTAACCCAGTAATGTGGTTTAATATACATAGCTGGATTTTTTATGCTTCTTTAATCTCAAGAGAATATGTTATATAGATAAGTATACGGGGTAGAGTGAGAAGCAAGGCACTTTAATTTACTTCAAATTCTTCAATGTTTAATTGGCCTGATTTCAGTCTAATGTCCTCGTAACTCATTTGCCCTTTTAATCTTTTTTCTTTGTAAAACAGTAATTTCTTTCGGCGAAAATATCTTCATTGATGTGAATTTCTTATCATCAAGAGAAAAAGAATTTTTTTGTGTGATCGTCTTTGCCCTTTTCAAATAATCGTGACCATGACCAACATTTCCACCAATGGTCATGACCTTTTCGGCCAGTAGAAGCGTCTTCGCTTCCTAGGTAGTTTTTAATCAATACACGAAGTGAATTTATTTCCATGATACCAAAAATGTCGACTTATTTGCTCTGTAAAAATAAAACGAAAATGTTATATCGGCTTGAAATTTATGGAACGTTATCTAACTGTTCACTCTTTTCTCGCATGATACTATCCAGTAAACTACAAAGTTACGACTAAGATTTTTGCAGTATTGGTGAGGAGTGACGAAAATATCAAACTAAATAGTGACCTACATAATATTAATAAATATATCCTAATGAGTTTTTGTATCAAATTTTGCTTTTCTGTTCAGACTCTCCCCATAGTTCTGAGATCTCGTTTTCATAGTGATAACAAAAGCAGCAAAAGTTTTCGTAATATCCGATTTCTCGTATTTCTTTAAATTACCGTTTTATTTCCAATGACAGATGACCTTTTCTAGTACGGGTATAGACATAAAAAAAAATATGATAAAGTTTTGGTCCATGTTGGATCAGCTATTTACTTTAGGCTACAATATATATATATATATATATATATATATATATATATATATATATATATATATATATATATATATATATATATATATAGTTCGTAGTGTTTCGCGGATGGAAGAATACGCTAGACTATTAGTCCGGGAGTACATCCGATCGTTTGTGTCCCGTTTGTTGGGAACGTGCAGACGTTTCGCCAAGGTCACACTTGGCATTCTCAATGCTTGTCTGAAGACTGAAAAGTCTTTCAAAAGTTTTTCAGTCTTCAGACAAGCATATATATATATATATATATATATATATATATATATATATATATATATATATATATATATATATATATATATATATATATATATATATAAAATCTGCCAACCCACATTGGACCAGCGTGGCAGATTATGAGATTACGGTCCATACCTTCAACATGGTATTTCAATATGTTGAAATATGACAGTACAACCTCAAACACGGCCCTCATTCCCCGGAGGCCCGATTGCAAGAACTGTTAATCGAACTTGACAACATACATTGGGATATTATTGGGCTCTATGAAACACGAAGAAAGGGTGAAGAGTTAATCAAACTGGAACCAACTGGACACGTACTCTACACTCGAGGTACGGAAAATGGCCGATGTGGCGGAATTGGATTCCTCATCAATCGAAAGCTGAAGGACAGTGTGGTAAAATTTGAAAGTACAACCCACCGACTAGCCCAATGCGTCATTCAGCTGAATAAAAACTTTAGGCTTCAAATCGTCCAAGCTTATGCACCAACTATAAGCCATAGGGATGAGGAAATTGAGGAATTTTATAATGATGTGGCCTAGCTTTTATACAAGGAGAAATGTAGGTACAAAATCCTGATGGGTGATTATAATGGCAGAATTAGAACAACAAGAACTGACGAAAATGCAATGGTCCATATGGAACTGGTGAGCGAGACAATAGATGTGACAGATTGGTTGATTGTGCTGAAGGACAAGAACTATATATTATTATGATTCATTCTATTAGAAAAATATCAGCAGAAAATGGACATGGAAAAGTCCATCTGCGCTCACAAGCGAAATTGACTACATCATGACCAACGATAAAACTATATTTACCAATTGTACTGTCCTTAACAATTTTAATGTTGGAAGTGGATATTATATATATATATATATATATATATATATATATATATATATATATATATATATATATATATATATATATATATATATATATATATATATATATATATATTGTAGCCTAAAGTAAATAGCTGATCCAACATGGACCAAAACTTTATCATATTTTTTTTTTATGTCTATACCCGTACTAGAAAAGGTCATCTGTCATTGGAAATAAAACGGTAATTTAAAGAAATACGAGAAATCGGATATTACGAAAACTTTTGCTGCTTTTGTTATCACTATGAAAACGAGATCTCAGAAGTATGAGGAGAGTCTGAACAGAAAAGCAAAATTTGATACAAAAACTCATTACGATATATGTATTAATATTATGTAGTTCACTATTTAAGTAACTTTGTAGTTTACTGGATAGTATCATGCGAGAATAGAGTGAACAGTTAGATAACGTTCCATAAATTTCCATACGTTCCCTATATATATATATATATATATATATATATATATATATATATATATATATATATATATATATATATATATATATATATATATATATAATAGTTCTCCCTAAACGTTTAATGTCTAATGTACCAGTCACCATGAAACACCCTATGTCAATGAATATGACCTTTTAAAGTTTTATCCTATGGACTTCATATTTTGTGTTCATCTCATAGCAGAATACCGATGGCAATGACTAAATGATGTCTCTATTTTTGGGATTCAGCATACCATAGAGTTGTGTTTACTATCGAACAAAATATTGTTTTAGCTTGCATGTAGAAAAGGTAGAGGGAAAGGAAACAACCCCAATTTTCTAAACGGTTATCAAATAAGAGCTATATATTTTTAATTTGGAATAAAAACAAAAATATAAGATATCAAAGTGATTTTTTTTTAATTTTAAATATTAATTCATGACATTTTTATTTAAAAATAAAATAATTTCATGTAAATGACCGCCTCTGAATTAAAAAAAAAAATCTGTTCTGGAATACCAATTTTCACATAAATTCGTAAGATGTCGTCCAAATCAAAATCATCTAATTGATGCCAAAAAAATCATCTATCATGCTTCTATAGTGTTCTCCATTGAAAGTAACTGAATTTTCATTTTCGTTTTCAAATACGAGCCACATTTTGGCACATGTGATTTAATTTTATCAATATCTAGTTTAATTTCATCCTATGATATTTAGAAATTGTTGTAACGGGTGATTCCATTTGGCTTTTCACATAAAGATGTTAAAAAAGAAATGAACTGGGAAGAGGGAACAGTATAAAAAAATATCTATTTGCCCTTTGAGGTTATTCATTACAGTTATCTATGAAAGATCATATCATATATGACCGCCGCGGCTCATGTGGCATGACGTAATCCGTTCTTGAAAATTTTCGACTACTCTGCGGCACAATTCAGATTCTATGCCCGTTATTTCGCATCTGATCTCCTGTTTCAGCTCTGCAATGGTGCTTGCTTTATTCTTATAGACTCTTCTCTTCAGATACCCCCAAAGGAAAAAATCTGCAGGAGTTAAATCACATGAACGTGGCGGCCAATTGATGTCACCGTTACTTGAAATAATACGACCTGGAAACTTGCTACACAATAATTGCATCATTTCTCCTGCTGCGTGACAGGTGGCACCGTCTTGTTGTAACCAGAGATCTTTGATGTCCATATCTTCCAACTGCTCCTAGAAAAAATCTGTGATAATCGCGAACGCTACTAACCGTAACAGCGTTTTCCGCATGATCCTCGAAAAAATAATTTCAAGTTTTGTAATTGGTCCATACCAATTAGGTCTCCGGACCAAAAGGCACACCAAGGAGCCATCTTTTGAGGATGCATTTCCATTTGAACAATCTCTCTTCCATTTTCCAATCCCCAAATACGGCAATTCTGCTTGTTTCCGAAGCCACCAAGGTGAAAATGTACCTTATCGCTAAAGATGATCTTCATTGAAAAATTTACCCCCTGTTCGAGAGTAATAACCCCAAACCGACGGTTATCGCTTGCCTAGCGCTGACTAAGGCATTGTTATAGTATATAAGAATTGTAATGTTAATGTTACTCAATATTATGGTGTCAAAGTTGTATTGCTGTTCATAATATTGTTTCATTAGTTAAGTGCCCTTATTGTAAAATAAAGTTTTTAAAGGCAAAGTTGTCGGTCTTCACATTTAACTGGCGCTGCGAACAGGATAGTGTCATTCTGTCCTTTATCGGTATACCATTGTGCAGAAGTGATTTTCAAGTCTTAAGGCACTATCGAAGAAAGGTGAGAATTCGATATCAAGCTCTCGTCTACCGTGTTGTCAGAGAAGCTGTGGTCCAGTTCCTGCCTACCCCAGAAAACCAACAATTCAGACTGCCATTCAGCCACGCCTTTATAGGGAACCCTGTGGTTGTGGAACTAAACAGTATAAGCTTTGTGGATCCATCCTTGATTATATTATAAGTAAAAACTGAATTGCCATTTTTACGTATTTCTATGTAATTGTGTGGAATTTCTAAACATTTAACAAAGATTTTATTGAATAAAATCAAATTATATCGCAAAATTCGGATTAAGTGAAAGTATAGTAAATACCGAAACAAGTTCAAACTCAATAAATCAAGAAGATTTATTAAACCTCTTAAGTAGCTTAAGTCTACATTCTAATATCAATTATACTAGTCAGCCAAACATGGAAAATATCAGATTCCACACGTCGCTCTTGCCTACTTTTGCCGGCGCTCAAAGCCATTTGGAGAGTTTCTTAATTCCCATAGACAAATTTCATTATCTTTATTCTACTAACGATAATGAAAATCTAAATAAAGTAATTTTGGCGGCGATAAAATCAAAATTAGTAGATAATGCTAGAGAATTTCTTCTCTCAAGACCAGATCTGCATAATTGGCTCAAAATAAAAACAGCTTTAAGAGAAAAATTTGGTGATCCAATTACTTACCAAATTTTAATGCATCAATTGCAATACATTAAAATAAATAAGAATGAAAACATCCTTAACTTCGTAGATCGACTTTAAGCAATTGTCCAAAGAATATTTTCAAAAATACAGTGAGAAGTTCAAGATCAAAATTAATTTTATTTAGTCAAGTACAGAAAACTGCAGTTTTAATTTTAACTGTAAATTCGCCACAAACCTTGAAAACAATGCTTATGCTACAACATCCTGACACACTTGATAACGCTTATACGCACGTTGTGAACTTTAATATGATAGAATCGCAAGTCAACTTTGCAGATAAATTCAAGTATATACCACCAAGAATTGAGAACACCGTTTCAAAAGCCATTCAACTCCTTTCAACATCCAATAAATCTTCCGCAAACGCAACAGTTGAGATTTCCTAGCCAACCAATTCACATTCAACCTCGACCAGTTCAGAGGCCTTATCCGACAAACGCTCAAGTATTCGGCAAACCCAGGAATAGTTTTACACCACAAAACAATAAACCTATTAAACTAGATGTCGCTACACCTATGTCTATTTGCACTGGAGGTCCTTCGAGAATTCTCCAGAATCGACCACCTTGTAGGTATCCCAACGCTTTTCAACCAACAGGTCCAAGAAAATGTGTCTCTCAAGAACTAACAAATATGGAAACGTATACTGAACCTTATAACGAAGAAAATTCCATAGAGGAACCTTCCAAATCCCCTCAAGGATATGACTATTCACAATATCATTTCCAACAAGAAGATTTCCCTTCAGAAATGTCTCAAACCGAATTATGTCAAGCACCTCCTACTGTAGAAGGAAACGTTGAAGTTAATCCAGATAATATATGTGAAAATTTTCACAAGATAGGCCCTTATCTGCCATCAACTTAAACAACATAGCCCAAAGGGTCTTCCCAAATGCAAATATCTCTCCTTATAGATTCCGGTGCTACCGATACCATAATAACACCGAAAATCGCTAATTTATTTCCAGAAAACCTCTTTTTCGATCTCTTTGAAGTTACAGCTTGTAAAACTACATATAAAGAAGATAAAAATTTAATAATACCTTTATTAAAATAATTAGGACTTAAAAACGATATTAGAATGAGAGTGTTAAATAGGCATAACGATTTCGATGCACTGCTAGGAACAAAGGATCTGAGAAACTTACACGCACTAATAGACTACGAAAAGAATTGTAACACTTCAAAATATAAACATTCCATTTTCTCCCGTCATTCCGGTAAATCACGAAAACGGCTTTGCTATCTTACCTTCTCTTACAATTGGAGATCATATCATACCTGATAGTTTAATCAATGTAAAGAATGGATAATGTAAAATTCCGAGTCTTACTCCTGAAGTTAATATTAATTTTCATCAAAGACTAAAGGTTATTCCTCAAGATAAATTCGATTTAATAGACCCTCCTCGCGAATATAACAGACAAAAATTCGACCCGACAAAACAACTAAGATTAGATCACTTAACACCTGTAGAGAAATCAAAAATCATACCTCTTCTTCACGATTTCAAAGATATTATGTATCACGAAGGATGTGACCTCTCTTTTACGAGTCAGACGAAATACGTTATCCGTACAACAAATGATCGTCCTGTTTATGTAAAAGCTTATAGACATCCACCTTCCATGAATCAGGAAATATAAGCTCAAATTCAGAAAGTATTAGACAATAAAATAATTCGACCTTCGATATCACCATATTCCACCCCCCCCCCCCCCCCAGTATGGATCGTTCTAAAAAAGTCTGATGCTTGTGATAAAAAGAAGTTTAGACCAATGATCGATTATCGCCAACTCAACGATGTGACAGTTGAAGAAAAATGGCCACTCCCACGCATAGACGACATTCTCGATAATCTGGGAAGAGGCACTTATTTCACCACTCTTGATTTAGCTCAAGGTTTCCACCAAATTGAAATGAGCCCAGAATCCATTGAAAAATGGCATTTACTGTAAATAATGGTCATTTCGAGTACCTCAGAATGCCATTTGGCATCAAAAACGCCCCTATCACGTTTCAACGAATGATGGACGAAATATTAAGCGAATATATCTACAAATTCTGCTTCGTTTATATAGATGATGTTGTTATCTTTTCTAAACTTCTTTCAGAACACATCGATCATATTCGAATTATACTGAAAAAATTGAAAGAAGTAAACTTGAAAGTATACTCCAATAAATCAGAATTCCTTTGCAAAGAATTGGGGGGCATTGAAGGGCATGAAGGGCATTGAAGGGCATGTTATCACTTCAGAAGGGATAAAACCAAATTCAACAAAGGTTGAAGCCATACAACGTTATCCCATCCCAAAAAGCCAAAAAGAAATAAAAGCGTTCTTGGGATTGGTAGGCTTTTACAGAAGATTTATGAAGAATTTTTCACGAATCACCTTTCCATTAACTAAATGCCTCCGAAACGGTAGTTCTGTCGATACCGAAAATTCTGAATACAAAAACGCCTTCCAAAAATGTAAAGAACTAATCTCGAACTGTCCTATTCTACAGTACTCCGACTATAGTAAACCATTCAAATTAACCACAGATGCTTCGAACATAGCAATAGGAAGCGTCCTAGAGAGAGAACTTTTATCTATAGTTGAATCCACTAAACACTTTCGCCCGTATTTATATGGACAAAGTTTCATCGTAGAAACAGACCATAATCCTTTAGTTTAGTTCTCCAAGATAAAAGAACCCTCAGAAAAAATGAACAATGATGTGAAAATGAAAATGAAAATGAAAAATGAAAAGAATGAACCCTCAGTACATACCGACTATAGTTACCGAAACAAACAAAAATAAGGTAACAAGGTTAAGGTTATATGGTAAATAAGCAAAATAATAATTTAACGTCGACCCAATTTCATTATATTTTTGAAGCATTCAATAACATATACGACACATATGCAAAATTGACTAATTACGAAATTAACGATTCAAGTCGCAGGAAACATGGGTTAATAAACTTCCTTGGAAGCGGTATCAAGTTCATTACAGGAAACTTAGACAACAATGACCTAGAGACAATAACGTAAAATCTGCAGATTTTAAAGCATAATTAGTTAAATTCCATGCATAAGATAAATGACCTCAGTTCATTCGCCGGTAACATTATCAGCAAAATGGAAAATAATATGAAACTCGTAGACGAAAATACCAAAACTATTCGCTATGCAATCTTGAAGTCTAGTGACGAGGTGAATCTAAAGCTTACGATGCAAAACCAGTATAATTTTTTAGAAAAACTATTACGCATCATATCCTTTGCGCATTTAAAGACATTAGACTTCGAAATATTAAATGTAAATGATATTAAAGACATGTGGAAATATCTAGAAATACACTATCCCAAAAATGCTCTATGGCCAATTAAAACATTTGTCTGAACTTACACTAATTTGCAAAACCGGTCTTATAATATTAACTGAAATGGCAGTTCTAGTTATTAGGATACCAATCTTTAAAAGAAATTTATGTAATTTAAAATTTGTATACCCTATACCTAAGAATGATTGTAAAATAATGATAACACCTAGTAAATATTATTGTAACAATTTATGGTACCAACAATGCGAAGAAGTTAACACAAATTGGATCTGTTCTAACCCTATTGCCAACGGATGCTCTTTTCCAAAAAACTGTCTCTATGTTGTTATTAAAAATAACTATAAAGTACATGAACTATCTTATCGCAGATCACTCTTGCTATGTACGAAAACTGTAGAAACAATATATGAAAATTGTTTCCAATTTCAAAAAACTAATCTCCAGCATTATAACCTTATTCAGAGCCAATGCTATGTGATCCTCGGCCAACATAAATATTCATGTGAAATTAACAATATTTCCTTACAAATTCCGACAAGTGACAAAATCCAGGACTCTAATTTAGCATTAGATTTACAAATCAAACACTTAGAGAATCCCTGGAAGATCAAAGAAGATTTGATGGAGCCACTAAATATGCAAGATGTTATTCCTCAACAGGCTCATTATATATTTACAGTCATATGTATTATGGTCCTCCTTGTTATAGCTTTAGTGATATATCTATGGCAAAAACAGAAAAGAGGCAAATCTGTTCCAATGAAACTACTACAAAAACTTGTCGACGAGGACGTCGAAAAAACTAAGAGTGGAGGAGTAATAATCCCAAACCGACGGTTATCGCTTGCCTAGCGCTGACTAGGTCATTGTTATAGTATATAAGTAAAGAATTGTAATGTTAATGTTACCCAATATTATAGTGTCAAAGCTGTATTGCTGTTCATAATATGTTTTCATTAGTTAAGTGCCCTTATTGTAAAATAAAGTTTTTTTAAAGCAAAGTTGTCGGTTTTCATATTTAACTCGATTATCCAATCCGCAAACACATGACGCTATTGATGGTCTCGAGACTTCAATTTCTGTGTTATTTGGTGTTTGTATGGATGTACCTACAAATCTTTTGTTAAAATTCGCTGTGTAATGAAATACGCAAGGCTCACTTGCTGCGATCGATGACGAATCGATGTGCTTGGATTTTCGGCCACACTTTCGCGAACAATGGCAATATTTTGTTTCGAACGACTTCTACGAGCATGCCGAGGGATTTTAATGTTAGCTATGGATCCAGTTTGCTCCAATTTTTGGAGCACATTCGAAATTGTCCTCTCAGAAGGTCGATTTCGCGCGACAAAACATTCACGTAAAAAACGAAGTGCACTTTTCCTCGATTGGTTATTTTCATAAAAGGCTTGGATAATTTTAACACGCATTTTTGTCCATAACTATTTTTGTTTGTGTTTCTAACTTAGCTGACGTTGCCGTTGACAAATACAATGACTGATAAATACACTGGCGTTTCAAAAATATTTTAGATTGTAACTCAATTTGAATCACCTTTTATAAAGTAATTCTTTCACAACCAGTTTATAAAGTAATTCTTTTATGACAATTTTTGGTTATTAAAGTAAGAAATAACTCGACTAGAAAATGTATCATACAATTTTTAATTGTATGATGAGTTGCATCTACTTGTTGAAACAACATATTTTCTGTTCCAACATTTTCTTTGATGCTAATTATGTTTCGTTGTCAGGTTTAAATAAGGCTTACCATTCACTTTAATGCTACAATGTTTTTATAATTTAATAAAATTGTCACAATTAGTTTGTCGGTTTTAATAATTAAAATACGTGGTTTTTGTCATTTAGTATTCCATAGTTGAAAATGGTAATGACTGATTAGGACACATATCAGCTGTATATCTTTGATAGAAAAATGTTGTGGCACATTTAACTGTCCGCTTCTTGTTTGGGCGCTCATTAAATTCAGGACGTTATGTTTTTTTTGAAAAATATAGGAACATGAGAAACGAAAAGTTTTTAGTGTTTTTGCTCTCAAAACATTTGGACCGTCCGTCGCACGGCTTTTTGTGATGGATTTGCTCCACTTATCAGATTGGAATTTGGTTAGACGTATAAAAAAGAAGAATGAACAGGGTCTCGAACAACCTTTTCATCAAACAAAAGGACGTTATAAGAAAAGTATGAATTAAAGAATGGACCCTAATATATCACATACTTAAATAAAGTTAAGCTTTTATCGAATAGATTAAGATTTTTTCTATATCAAAAGCGATTGGCGTTACATAAATTTAGGAATATGATTTCACTGACTCAAGCTGTCCTTTAATAAAAGCTTTGTTTTCCACATTTTTGTGTTCTGCAAATTTCGATTTTACTATCTCTACGATTTCACGTTATTAACACATGGGTCAATAAGTCCCCGGTCTGAGAAATAAAACACACCTTTTTTTTGTAAATTTTAACTTTCCAACGCTTTTCTAACAGTCCTACATCTTTTTTATAGAACGATTTCTCTTTACTTTCAAAATATCCTTCAGTTTAGGCAATTACCTCTTCATTGAAACGAAATTTCTTTCCAGTGAGCATTTTTTAAGGTCTGAGAACTGGAAATAGTCGCTGGGGGCCAGATCTGGAGAATACAGTGGATGAGGAAGCAATTCGAAGTGCAATTCACGCAATTTATCCATCGTTGCCAGCGATTTATGCCAGGGTGCATTGTCTTGGTGAAACAGTACTTTTTTTGTTTCTTTGAAATCTTTTTTTGCGATCTCGTCCTTCAAACGAACCTATAATGCTATATAATATTCGTATTTATGGTTTTACCTTTCTCGAGATAATAGATGAGCAATATCCCATGTGCATCTCAAAATTGTCATTGCCATTGTCACATACCGCATGAAAACATCTTTTTTATTACGCTTTAATAGCTCCAAACATTGCTCAGAATCATCTGTGAGTAAACGCGGTACCCATTTGCGTATGTAAAATGGTGGAAACACATCCATTCCATATTTTCATGATATCAGTTATCTCCTGCAGCTTTACTTTACAGTTATTTCTGAACTTTTTTGATGTTTTTTGGTCTAATCACCTCATTTTGATATCCAGAGCGTTTAGCATCATCGGTGCTTGTCCAGCCACGTTTGAATTCAGCATACCAGTTAATTATGGTTGGATTTCCTGGGACAGAGTCTGGGTAATGTTTATCACGCCATTGTTTTGCTTCAGCGATATTTATATTAATCAAAAGCAATGCTTAATCAACACACAAAATCCTTCTTTTCATTGTTTAGAAAATAATAAAAATAGCGTCACTTAAAACACAACAACTCAGAAACTAGTAGATAGATTGTCATGAAATTTTGACACATGACGTTTAAAGGTTGGCACAATCAACCACTGGAAAATATTTTTCATAAGTGACGCCATCTATATATCAGACCAGGGAGTTATTGGCCGATGTGTTATGTTGTTTGTTCAGTAATAACCAGTGATTTGTGATCAAATTTTATATTGGAGTATTTATAGTGTAAATTTAATCCAAAGAAATTTCCCCAAAAGACCAAATTACTTGTTTACAGCCTCTCAATACTTGTTTTGTTAACCATACTGATATCAATCATCAGGCCATGACTATTGTTATCAGTAATGATAATCTTGTTATAGATTAACAAGAGTGTAAGTCGACAAAATTGTTTTTGAAAAAAATACCTTTCAAAAAGAGCGTTCTTCTTTTCTTCGTATATCTTCTATGGATCATTGATCATTTTGACGATTTTATAATTGTCGAAAAGTGATTCATGAGACTCACTGATTTTGGTGCACTGAAACACTATCAAAAAATGATTTTTTTCTGGAAATTTCTTTCAAAATGTCCATTGGGACTGTAGCTGTATGGGAGATTGTCATATCTCTAGATATTGACATCGAAAATGACGGATCATTTATTTATTACCCACCCTGTATTATGATATAATGACTTTCAAATTCAAACTCAGTTATCTTAAAAAATTATTCATAAAAAGTAATTTTATCTAAATCAGATCGACTCTTTTTAACCATGAACAATTTTTGTTCATAGTCCAAATTTTTGTTTTAAGCGCATCGTAGATCAAAAAACGGATACCATCTACTGTTTTTACTCAAAAACATTCCAACAATTCTATTGTTGGACGTTTTTTTATATTATGGTTCGTTAATTATCAAACTGAAATTTGCTTAAACGTTTAAACAAGGGAAAATGAAGAGATAGGCATCAAAAGACCTCTACATCAAACAACAATTTGTTATAAGAAACTTGGGATATAAGCCCTAATACACAGTCAAGAGGGTTTAAGGTTAAATATATATTTTTGTTAGTTACAAAGTGATGGCTAAAATACCACTGGCCAATATATGACATAGGTCTATATTTGAAAAGATCGGTTACTTTTAATTAATTTTTTAGAGGTACTAAATTACATATCTAGTAACATATATTAAAATTGAACACCTAGAAGGAAGCATTCGATTTAATACATTTTTGGCAAAACATAGGTTCTACCAATAAACAGTATTTTGTGCCGAATTCAAAGAGATTATTTTAAGCGATGTGGTTTTAGTAATATTAAAATGCCTATGGTACGAATACGCCGAATTGGTCGCCAACTGAATTTGAAAGAATTCGAATTATTAGTCCACGGGAGATGGACTTTCAACAAATTACCAACTCCACTAACAGAAATCAGATTACTGTAATAAGATGTCGTCAAGCATGGTTCAATAATGGTCAAAATGGACGAAGGCGCTAGACGTCGAAAGCTCAGTTCAAGAGCTACATCTAAGACTTTTAACCATCAGGGACCGATTTTTCACAACATGATTTGCACTGGTGGGTGTTAGGGAAACAAGGCACACTTGACTGATAAAGTAATTGGAATTGCAATATGATCTGCCATATTGCGTGCTTCCTTTAACTACTGAAGATCCATATAATGATGTAGGAACGTCAGGAAAATGGAACGTGGTAAAACATCAGATCTCCCTCACTGATGAATTGTAGGTGAGTACCATCACCGAAAAAGTATCAGACGGCGATGTGGTTGAGTGCCAATCGCAGTTTAATGAATATTTTGACAAGATAATCATCAGCCGCATGCCCTAACTTTTCATCAACAGAGCATGTTTAGGACATGATAGCTAGAATGCTAAGAGATTTAATTAACCACTTACGGATTTTACAGACTGTAACATGAATCTCAATAAAGAAGACATACCTCAAAAAAAAAATAGACTACCTCATTCAATCGTTACTAAACCATGTTGAAAATTCTACAAATAAACGGGGTGTACAGATTCATTATTAACAAATTCAATGAAAAACATTGAAAATCATTGGTATTTTATCCCAAATTTTACTTATTTACTCCTTGTTATGGTATGAGATGTGTAAATAAATGAATGAGACTGATTTTATATCATTTTTATATTCAGTTGAAATTACAATCCTACATCGTCTTCTTCAAAGTATTCGCCTTTGGTAAGCCACACAGCGCTGGGCTCGGTTTGTCTACACATCATAGCAGTACTAGAACTCGGCTACTGGAATCGTCTTCAGCTCGTCGGTTACAGCCTTTTCAATGTTCTCCCGTGTCCCAAAATGGTGGCCTTTAGGGTCAATTTTCAATTTTGGGAAAAGGAAAATGTCACAAGGACCCAAATCTGGTAAATAAGTATGCTACGGAGCCCCAGTGATGTTGTTACTTGCCAAAAACTTGTTAGTGGAAATCACTGTGTTACCAGGCGCATTGTCGTGATGCAGCACCCGGGTATACTTGATGTTCAATCTCACACCAATGACTTGTTAAAATCTTTTAAGAACCCCTCGGTAAAAATGCTGATTTGCCATTTGGCCTTGAAACACAAATTCCTTATGGACGTTCCCCAGGCTATCAAAAAAAGCAAATCAGCATACTTTTGATCTTTGATTTGCTTATTCTAGATTTTTTGATTTTCGTTTGGTTTTCGGATTGTAGTTAAAAATCCAAGATTCGTCACCATTAATTGAGTTCGGCCTCCTGAAAATAACTTAAACTACCTAAACACTTTGGCCTTTAATATAACACTGTTTCCATACGCCTATTAAAGTTTTGCAAAAGTGAAAAGAATTGCTACGGATCACTAAGTGACTTTACGGAAGCCAGTCTCGTACTGAATGCGTATCAGATTATGACCTGACTCCCATCCAAAGGGGAAGCCAACCGTAATACCAGATCAAACGCTACACCCCCAGTCTTATTACTCTCTTTATATACCTCGTAGATGTTTGCCAAACAATTATTAATATTGGACACCTTTTTCTGGGTGTTGAAATTTGTAAGTTGTATTGTATATGAAAACAAAATAACTGGAGAATTAAAATTTTAAATCCCCATACAACAAATAACTTTATTAACATCCGTTTATTAAGACATGACAAGTTTTAAACAATAATTGAGATTAAGTTATTAGAAAAGTACTTACCTGCCGACATTGTCAACGTCTTCTTCTAAATTCCTTCCTTTAACCTATTTGAATACATTTGTGTTTTTAGTTCTCATTTTATTTTTCACGATTTTTACATAACCCTAGAGTATTACTGAAGTATAATTTACATCTTATTAGATATTATCGTTACTAATTACAGTTTATAGTATTTACTGTGTACATAATTTATATTGACTCATAGTCATAGTTCACAACAGGTGTTTAAGGATCTGATTTAATCCTACGTTAATTCTTTTAAAATAATTTCTTATGCTAATTTTAAATATTTCACAATACCATACACTGCAAATATTAACTTGTACATATATTTGTTTCGGTAATTAAATGCTCCTTTATGTAAATTCGCAGACTAAGGTCTACTAAATTTTCGGATAATTACTGTTGGTTTACAAATAGAAGCCTATTTCATAATTGATGGCAAGTATTTCTGGCGTTTTTCTACGTATCCAATTTAGTTAAACAATTCATTTATATAGCTTGATATATTCGAAACTTACACTAGTTTCTGACAGAAAAATTTGTAAGTAGAAATAATAGCAAGAAAATTTCAAATAGTATAAAAGATTATAAGAGTAGAGGTACATTGTATTGTTTTTTTTGTTTTTGCCTTTATGAAATATCAAACGTATTACACCATTACACAACTTCAGTATGAAAGTAAAAACAATTCACCAAACATGACGTTGGAGCCATTACTTATAGATGAATATCGACAGACTAGATTTTAAGTGCACACGACTAACCATCAAGCATACCACCGGTTCATATCTGATATGAGAATATGTTTTCGAAGATTACATTAAAAGAAACATGTGAACCAATGAAATTAAGGACTGAAATAGTTTAAAATTTTGAAAAATATTTTAATAACAGTCAGTTTTTCCTATATATTTCCATTTATATTATTGATTGTGATTTTGCCAAGAAAACAATTGTTTGCAGAAAAAAATGGCGTTAAAAAGGTACATTTAGTGTTTTTAAATATTTTTGTATTTTATAATACTTCTAGATTATAAAGGAATCTGTTGGTTCCATTATACTATGAATTCCAAAATCGGTTTCAATTATATCGGTTCAATATATATCGGTTTATTATCGGTTTCGGTTCAATTATATCATCAGTTCAAAAATGATGCTTTTTTAAAAGTCGAGTTACCTAATAAGTTTTTAGTATTTTAGGTTGTAATAAAATATTAAGTATTTATAAATTATAATGACCATTGTCATTTCATTATACGACTTTTAGCCAATTTTTTATTAGGTTATATTTATCAAACTTCTGCGATTTATCATCGAAAAGCTGACCGATATTTCTGCCAATCCTTTGTTGTTTTACTTAAGGTTTTCCTATACAGAACACTCTTCAATGATCGACACTCATAATCCGAAAGTGCCAGGTCGGATGGATGAGGATGAAATAAAATATCTCCACTAAGACTTAACAAATTTTTTCAGGCATCATAGTGGGTAAAGACCACTCGCCAATTGACATTTCTAATTTTAACAGATTTTGCTGAACTTTTTATTGTATGCATTAATTGCTTTGTCCAATTTTGCTAATTGCGGATAATAACTTGTTCTGCGACATATAACCCCATACGGAAAGCCTAATCTTATCTGTAACTCTTTTAGCTGTAAACCCAATTTAAGACAATTCATTGCTGTCCCTTATATACTAGGGTGGAACAAAAGTATTTGCGTTTTTTCCTTTGCTTATAAATAAAGGATTATACTTTACACCTTAGAGGTTTAATTCGATTTCAACATTTTCCTCTGGAAAATGTCATTCCTTCTTCAATACTAAAATCATTGACCCAAAAAGAGCTTTGATTTAATCACTGGAAAAGTATTAAAACAACTTTCAAAGAAAGCCATGAAAAAAACTTACACAACTCTTTAATGCCTCATTCAGATTAAGGTATATTCCCGGGATGTGGAAAGTGGAAGAAGTCATTATGACCCCTAAGTCAGGAAAACCTCCCCACGAAGTGTCACAATCTCTCTACTGCCTATGTTCTCAAATTTATTTGAAAAAAAAAATTCTTGAAAAGGTTGAAACCCTTTATTGAAGAAAGGTACCTAATACCAAATCATCAGTTTGGTTTTAGAGAGACCAAACCAAACCATAGATCCGGTTCACAGAATAACCAAGTAATTGAAAAAGCGCTGGAAAACAAAGAAATCTGCTCAGCTATCTAACTTAATGTTGCGCATGCTTTTAATAAAGTATGGCACAATGGGCTAAAATATAAGCTGAAAATGCTCCTTTCACAAAAATATTTCGAATTATTACAGATAAACAGATTCTTCAGAGTAAAGCAAGAAGAAGCATACAGAAATTGAAAGAAATTGGAACAGGAATGCCACAATGAATCTAGACGGGTGACATTATACAACTAGAACAAGATTCAATAGCCACATTTGCAGACGATACTGCTATCCTAACGGTAGGCAAAAACAATGAAGAGGCTCCAAATAAACTCCAAATATCAGTTAACAAAATAAACAATCGGGCCAAAAGATGGCATATCAAACTGAACAAGACCAAGCCTTTACACATTAATTTCACAAATAAAACAGAACTACAGATTCCAATTAATATAAATAATGCCCAAATCCTCTATGCAAACTCAGCAAAATATCTCGGTATCAAAATATCTAGGCTGGAAAGTTCACGTCAAAAAGAAAAGAGGAGAGGTTGATATAAGGTACAAGAAAATGTATTCGTTTCCAAGGTATTCTAGTGAATAAAACCTTAGATTTAAGTTTTGGAAGTAGCAATTTAGGTAAGAACAGAATTACTTATTGATCTCTCTGATTAGATCAGATTGTACTATCAATAAATATCATTCGGGTTATTTAAAGAAAAAAAAATATATTAAAGTGATTCCACTGCGAAATATTCTGTCGACGGGTTTTAATGAAAACGTTATATTGAGTGAAATAACTCGCCAAAATAAGACAGTTTTAAAACAATATTTTTAAAAAAATCAAAACGACTGACGCCGCTCGTTGATTTGCAAAATAGGGGGTGCTGCATCAATCCGCACTACTCAGCTTTGGTTCAAAAACTTTCAGGAGAGAGACATGAATCTTGAAGATAGGTTAGGAATAAGTAGTAGGGTAATTAATTTATCAGTTCGTCCACTGTATGTCGATATCGACGTTTTAACTTGCAGATCCTAGAATAAACACTAGGAAATTTTCAGAGGAGTTAGGAGGATCCCACACGATTAACAGGCATGTGCTAGGCTTAGAAATGGTGCTTCTGTACCTTTTTCTCATGAACTGTCATTGTAAGAAAAACGCAAATACTTTTGTTATACCTTAGTAGTTGCACTATTTACATAATCGTAGATAACTGATTTTTCATATCCTATAATAACCCGGTTCGAAAGTGAGTGTTTTTCTTGAAGTTGCTTTGCTGTTTGAATGTGTTTACTCGTCGCAAATTTTGCTGCTACCTAACATTGAGGGGATATAGTTATCCTAGTGAACGCATAGTTTTTAATGCTTGTATGAAATATACTAAATACAATAGTATTATCCCCTTTTGATTGGGATGAATGTTTACCAACAATTTTCTCTGTCAACAAAACTCCCTTTAGAGTAGTTAAATTAATCTCAGTCGAACAACAGAAGCGTTAAATCACTGACGTCGAAAATTCCAAAACGGACATTAACAAAACATTTAAACGTGCGAATTCTGTTAAGTTCCTATCTCAACATATACGCCATATTTTTTATGAGCATCCGCAACTCTTTACCTTTTTTAAAATAATGAAACAAAAGCAAATAAAAATAATGTTTAAAGATACATGAGAGCTAACCTATTTATAATGCAAAGCGCGAACAAAATGACAGTTAATCTGGGTGAATCCAGAGTCAAAAATAAAACTAACTAAATTATTTGCCAGTGAAGTTGCAAAAAATTGCTTTAAAACAATTTTAAAAAAATGTCCTATGCTGATTATTTCCATTCTTTAAAAATGATTTCTTTTCGCTAGTCCTATTGACAGAATGCAGAATGAGCAGTAGGTTTAAGTCTATCTATTCTCCCATAAATTCTTCTCATTTAATACCTCTTTCTTATCGTGCAAAGCTCCAGAAATCTACCGAGTCTAATCAATATTTAGATGTCTTTCTCATTTTTCATTTTAATTAAATTTATTCTGAATATGAAAAACTGTTTGTTTTTGATGAAAAGTTATTTGTTGGTCAAAAGTAATATTTAAAATTATTAATTTATTGTATAATAATTATTTAAATCGCATAAAATATATGGATAAAATGTGACACGAGCTTAGATTATATCACCGATTATCCTGGTAATCAAAATAATCAAAAAGGGGCTGTCGAAATTTTTATCGATCTAGTAATATTGATATCAATAGTTTCCAGATTTTGAGGAAATGAATATAAATGAATGAATGAGTGCAATATGGATATAACCCATTAAGAAGTAAATGAGAAAAAATAATATCAACTTTTGCAGCTCAAATTATTATTTGGTGTCGATAAGTAATCAAGTTAATGGATTACTATTAAACTCTTTGTCCTCGCCAATGTCCAGAAACAGAGCTGGAGAAAACAGACGCCAAAGAGCCAAGAATCACCGAACAACAATAAACTAATACATATATTCCTTCAAATAAGTTGTTATATTTTTCGAGTATTTGTTAATAAAAACTATCATAAAACTAATTCGGCAGTATCAGTCTACTTCAGGAGCCTTGTCAATGCTCTGCTTCTCGGTAGTGATTATGAACATGATCAATGTTCGTGTAGTGTACTGATACTGTTGATTTCGTTTTTTGGCACTTTTTATAGACGAATTCTTAAAAATATTAGCTTGTTTAAAGGAATATATGTAATATTTTATTGTTTTTCGGTGTCTCTCGGCTCTTTTCGTCTGTTTTCGGTGGTAATGTTTCTTCCGCCCTGCTTATAGACAATGGAGTAGACACATTTTTTTATTTACACATTTTTGAGTTAATAATATCTACAGCCATAATTGAATATGATCATTTATATCAGTCAGTAGTTATAACGGTGCTAAGTAACTTGCGAATCATCGTTTTTAAGTCTACTATTTTGGGGAACATTATTTGAATCAAACTGATTATATTCCCACTTATAACATATGATGGTGAACACAAAAAGTAATACACTTTTTACTAATGAAAGAAAACTGTTTAAACAAATTTGTATCATATTGTCAGGTATTTTTCGTATGATAGTAACCAAAGTAGTATTCTTGAGATTCTGTATAAAGTGCTAATATGCCACGGGTTTGTTCACCACGTCATTTCTGATTAAATACAAATAAAGGTACCGGCAAAATAACAGCCAAAAAATAGGCATTTCTTCTTCCCTTCTGGGGAAGGGGATCTCATTGGATTTCGATCTTCAATTTTCACCACTTGTCTATCTTTTTCGTATAGATAACAAATTAAGCCAATCAGGTGATCTGATACTCCTATTTCCTGCAAAATTTGCTATACATATACATTTTAGGCGTTGTCAAATGCCCTCTGATAATAATCAAGGAAACAGATGTACTCGGGATGGTCGAATACTATACGAAAACGATTTT
Source organism: Cosmopolites sordidus (assembly GCA_031761425.1). Lineage (NCBI taxonomy): Eukaryota > Metazoa > Arthropoda > Insecta > Coleoptera > Curculionidae > Cosmopolites > Cosmopolites sordidus. The sequence goes on along the minus strand of JARFXV010001040.1, from coordinate 49,281 downwards.
AAAATACGACACGACATTTACTCTCAATGAAGAAGCTTGTTTATTATCCTTATTTGGTGCTTCCACTTATAGCACCTCTCTAAACGAATTTAAGTCGTCACGTGTTTATCTATTACATCAATAATTATGGTAAAAGGGGCTATATGCTTTTATTAGCATTAGGTTTAACATTACTACAACGCGCCTGGTATACCTTACCACAAGACAATAAACATCACCTTATCGGCTCCATAATTTTCAGGGTTACAGAGTTTTATAATAAATGTGATGTACCTAACGCATTATTTTTTTGTATCAAATGTTAATGAAATTTCTTGATTTTTTTTAATTTCATAAGATCGCTAGGGTGTATAGTGTTTAAAATAAAAAAATTAATCCAATGAAATATATCTTACAGTGTTGCATTTTTGTTCTATATTGTATATATTTATTGTTGAATAGTACATCGCTAATATCCGATTATAAAACATTTCATTTAATGTAACCCTTCAATTCTTCTCTTTTTTTGGTGTTGCATTTTTGGTGTGAAATACTAAACTGGAATAGAATTTCCACTATCACCGAATATCAAATCACTTTTTTAAACTTCTTCACGTGCGTTTCGCTAACTATATTAGCATCATTAGGACAGGATTCAGTTCAGACTCAAGAATCATCCTGATGATGCTAACATGGTTAGGGAAGCGCGCATCGAGAAGTTAAAATAGTGATTTGGTGTTTAGTAATAAATATCTTTGAGTGTAGTAATTTAATCTCCCCAATAACATGTAAGTTAGACGCTTGCCTTTCGACTTAATTATCTCGAAAAGAACCACGACTAATTATCGATAAGTTCATTTTTACTTGGCTCAAAAATTTGATAGATACCGGTAGTTACATATAAATGAACTTTTTTAAAAATATAATTGACTTATCAATATGTCTACTTTAAATATTAGTATAAGTCCTGTATGTGAACCGACCTTCTATTCAATTCAATTAACTCGGATCCAATTAAACTTTTCAATAGAAAAAAAAATGCTGGATATGGTCAATATAATTTATCCAATTTAGCTCTTAGTATAAATAGGGTGTATTTTTATTCCATCTACGGGTGATTTTAATTAATTTACCTTATTGACTGCAAAACTTTTTTGATAGCTTATTTTTTCAACAGCCTATTAAACGCGGATGATTTCAAAAGAGAAATAAAAAAAAATAAATATGTTTGTGGTTCTTTCATTTTATTAACATTGCAATGAAACTTTAAATTATAAATGTGCTAACTATTTTAAATTTGTGACTGCACTAATGGTTTATATATCAAGTAAATAATAAATAGAATCATTCAAGAAAAATATAATATACACACGATTTAACAAGTAAGAGAACTTTTATTCAAGGCATACTAGTAGTAATGTCACCTAATTACGAGGTGTTTAAACAGAGTAATTAGGATGGGACGTGGCGTTCAATTTAGTAATAGTGTTGACTACCCCTGTTGAGGGGATGCAGTACAACATCCCATGCATCTTCATTAGAGTGTGAACTCTCCAGAATTACTTGGTGGTTCGTTGCAATAGTTTTCGTGAACCGGGTTATTCTAATGCGTTCTGAGAATGAGTGAACACAATTTCGAACATCGGTGCGCTTTCAAGTTATTTTTCGGATTTGAGCACAGTGCGACGGAATTTTTTGCAAAACTTCAACAGAGAAACAGAGTTTTGTCAAGGTCTCAAGTTTTCTGATCATTTAAAGCATTGTCAGAAGACCGAGACTCAATTGAAAATGAACCTCGTGGTGCAATTTTTTTAACTGCAGGAATTGATGAAAATGCCCATAGAATCCTAAATCTTGTATATTCTGATCGTCGGTTGGCGGTCAGAATAATTGAAAAAGAGTTCAATTGACTCACACAACTCTTCGCCAGATCAATTAATTAGTGATGATGATAATCTACGCGAAAATGGTTCCGAAAAAACGTTTCGCAGGATCAAAAGGACAATCGGAGGAAAACAGGTCTTTGACTTTTTGGAAAAGATCAAGATCTGGGTTTTGGATTTTTGAATGCGACCCAGAAACAAAACGCCAGAGCCAGGGAATTTGATAGCGCACCATTGCTCGAAATATGTGTTATCCATGTTCAGAACTCTCAGGAAAATCAGGTTAACGAAAATAATTGCTACAGGTCACCAAGTGATTTCAGGAAATTCAAATTCGTACTGAAGACGAATCAGATGTTGATACGCCTCCCGTTTAAAGGGGAAGCCAACAGTGTTGCCAAATCGACAGCTACACTACCTGTCTTATTACTTTACTTACACACCTCGTATCAAGTAAATTGTAATTATTGCAATTCAAGAGAAATAATCTAATAAATAAGAGAACTTTTACTTATCATCGACCATTAGTAACGTTATCTAATTAGAATGAACAGCATTCAATTTTTTGAACGTTATCGATCTTATACAATGGCATTTGAAATGGTTCATAGAAATAGTTTGTAGCGTAATGTAGTGTAAAGTGTAACGATTTTTTACGAGTCTAGGCTGATGTTATGTGTGAAATTAGAAAAAAAAACTTTTCTAAATCGTTTTAGTGGGTAAAACATATAGATAGAAGGTGGAATAGGTACATTCTCTACCATTCCAACTTTAATCGTTCATCTACTCATCATTTAATATTATATCATTCTATTTGAAAAGTGGTGGTGGATAATAAATGTATATTCATATAAATGTATTACTAGTTATTGTTTGAAGTGCTGAAAATACTATATAATTTTTTTTTATTAATATTAATTTTATTTTGTACAACCAGAACACCGGATCATTTATTAATATTTCTCTATTTTAAAGTTTTCAAATATTTCGTCTACAATGTTTTGTTTTATCATTAATGTTTCTTGAAATGTTGAACATATATTTACTAGATCAGTTCTGCTACAAGAACCTTTGTTATGAAACATACAACAAAAAGAAAGTTATCACTAAACGATAAATCACTTGTTCTAACTTCTCGACGCACGTTTCTCTAACCATGTTAGCATCATCAGGAGATGATTTACGCTAAGATTCAACATCTCCTGATGATGTTAACATAGTTAGCGAGAAGCGCATTGATAAATAAAAAAAAGTGATTTGTTGTTTAGTGGTAAATGTCTTCCGAATTATTTTGTTAAATAATATGAAATTTTACATCAAGATATTATTGATATCAAATCATTAAAGACATTAAGTAATTAAAAATTTGCTGTTACGTGAGGTTTATGCTAAATCTTTACTACACTTTTACTATACTTTTCTCTTTACTACACAGAGAATGGGAGAATTATAATCTACTCAATTATGCCCTAATAAAAAATATCGTACCTTTACCCAAAGATTAAAATTTTTCTAATTTACTTTTCAGTACTTCGTAAGACATCTGCAATTTTTATATTGGCACATTAAATTTGTGATATTTGGAAATTAATTGTGTTGCAGTCGTTGATGTAGTCGTTTTTAATTATATATCGTTTTCAAACTCAACTTTATATATTATTTGATTGGCATGAATTAAACATTTTAACGAAATTTTTTCAAAAAAGTACACGAGTATTGGAAATTTGACGCCAATTGAATGAGTTTGACCAACTCTGAATTATTGATCTACGAGATAATGTTTATTCATTTCAAGAAATGATCAACTACGCTGATAGAAACCAGTTGACTCTATTGAGATCTTATCAAATATGCTAATATCCAAATCAAAGAAAACTAGAACCGAAATATCTTGTGAAAATGCTGCTCCTCATGGATGATTCCCAGATAATTTTATATCGGATATTTTCTAAAACCTAACGCCAAGTCTGCGTTAAAATTTCGACTACCACCCACCACTTGCAGAAATTGCTCATTTCTGTTTACTAAACGATTCATGCAATTTTTTCTCGATTTTTCAAAAACTTTCTGTAATGCTTCAAACCTTTTCTGTAATGTAATATAGTAATTTTTGTGTACTTTACGTGTTACATAACATTTCGATGTTATGCTTAAAATATTCATTTTTTTTTTCTATTGAGCGAACAGTCGATTTAATATTTTCATACTTTTTAGCAAAAACATACTTATCACGCTTTCCAAACTCTCTATAATATCGCATTTTCCGATAATGTTAACACTTTTCGCTTCATTTAACATGTTTGTTTTAGAAGCATTAATTAACTAATAACAAAATAAAACACAAAAGCTGATTGCCGATAGTTTTTCCCCTCACAATAGTCCGCAGTACTAACCTATATAAATTGTCAGTCAAATAGACTAAAATCACTTCATAGCAAATGCTTTACCAACCGGCTGAGGAAGTACTGAAAGTTCATCTATTCGTCATTCAGTCAAAAGTCATCTATTCGAGGTTGCCACTATTTACTCTATATAACTCATCATATTAACTTTTGGATTGTATTATAAGCCAATATTTGATGCAAATTCACCACAAATGTTTATTGAAGAACTTACTTGTTAAAATACCCACTTTATCGTATTAATTCACACATTCATCATATTTATTTTCTGCTATTCATTGAAGCAAAAAGTTCATAAATAAAGGTGTTGACACATTGTAGCTGATATTTCATAAATTAATTATAAAATAAATAATAATATATTAATATTCTTATTAAAAAAAGATGGCAGCATTTAACTCATTTATACATAGTTTATTAAATATCCATAGATAATTATGATAAAGAATTGAATGTCATGAAACAGATCGCAGTACATAACGGATACGACTCAAATATTATGAATTAAAAAAATAATAAATACGGTTATAATAAAATCATTAATTCAATACGCGTATACAGCGTACAAAACAATTACATATACAGGAAAAGTTACCAAATTAGTGTCTAAACGTGCATCCAAAATAAATTATATAAATATTGCTTTAAAAAAAAAACAATAGTCTTGAGTACCTTATTAAAAACAATAAAAATAAAACAAATAAACTCTGTAAATCAAGAATGTATTTAATTGAGTGCGGGTCGTGTCCAAAAGTCTATGTTGGACAAACAGGAAGGTTTTTCTCTACTAGGCTCAATGAACAAAAGGAACATAAAAGAAGCTCAATGAACAAAATAATTTTCATTATGCTAACCACTTAATGTTAGAAAATCGTAGTTTCAATGATAGTTTTATAATGTTACATAATGAAAATAAATCAAAAAAATTAAATCTTTTAGAGAGCCTAGAACAACCTAGCCTACAACAACCTAGAGCCTAGAACAATTTTAAATATAGTGGAAAATTTAGATGTTAATATTTGCTTATTTATTTAATTTTTTAGTATTTAGTAATGTTTGTTAGTGTTGCAGTTAGAATTTCTAAACATACAATATATAAAAGTACGTATTTTCAATTTGTAGTAGTTTTAATTAGACTATTCTTTTGTAGTAGCCACTAGTAATTATTTAGTCAGCAGGAACTAAAAGTATTTATAGTTTCAGTAATGTGTGCTGTTATTTCTGCATTAGTTGACTAGCTAACTTGAACTGCTTCCAAATAATATATAGTACAAGCTATTATAAAATGTTAAATGGTAAATTGTATCAACTATGTGTATACCATAAAAATGGGTGTTTTATATATTATAATATGAAAGTTTGGCTAGATGTTTTCAGTTTTCTAAATAAATGAAGCAAAATAATGTAATTTTTATTTACTAGTTTAAACTATTTATTTGTATTCAACATTATCTAAAAACTATATTTTATAAGTTTGTTTTGCTTCAATAATTATACGAAAACTTAGTTTAACATATTCGGACCAATTGAAGTTATATAATCATTTGTATTATTTATGATACATATGATTTTGAATTCTTCTTAATTTTTTACGTATTTATATGTAAAATGGTTCTCAGAAAATTTAAAAATATTTTGAAATGTTTGAGTATATGGTAGTTAATGGCATTTCTGAGAACAATAATTCAAATATCTCGAGAACGGTTTGAGAATTCTTAATGAATTTTTGTACACAACCATCAGTAAATATTTGCCACTTTTTGGGTATATTTTTTTTTTCTTGTCGCATATTTGAAATCCAAGGCTAACTTGATTTTTTCTAGACAACAGTACTTGAATTTGGCATTGTTGGAAAGAGGCAAAAGTGAATGTTTTTCTGAATTCAAAGAGGTAAATATATTTTTCTGTGTTTTTTTAATAGATTTAAAAAAATGGCTAAAAATTGTCTGTTTTGTGGTAAATATATTTTTTATTTAGTAGACTATGAAACAATGGATGACAGATGAAGTATTTGATTATACTTGACAAGTGTTTATTTGTGAATTTCGAATTTCTTTCAGTTTTTATAGGGAATTAATATGTATTTAACTGAAAGAGAAATAATTCAAATACTAAGAATTGTTGGATACCGTGACAGAAAACGCACTTATGCTGAAGTCTATCGACTATTTAATGAAATACATCCGAATATAAACATCACTAAGTCAACAGTTTGAAAAACTATGAAAAGATTCAATGATACAAGGCAACATTAAAAGTCGTCCAAAATTAGGAAGGTAGAAAACAAAAACTAATGATGAAAATTCATTGAATATTTTAATTGATTTGGTAGAAAATGTTAAGGTTCAATCTTTGCATATTAGGCAAATGAAAAAAATCAGCTTCAAAGCTGCTACCATATCCACCATACTTCCTAGGTATTTTCCGTGCATTGGTCAGTTGAAATTACGTGTCATAAGTTGACCGATACATGTCTTTGATTCATATAGCCATCAGATGATGGCTATAATGAAAATTGATATTTTTTGTAATCGTTATAAAATGCATGCTACAAATGTAAAACGTGTATACCAAGTGTCCATCGTTAGAAGTTTTAAAATAGCCCGAATTTATAATTCACTGTATTATACTCTACGAATATTAAACTTCTGATGGCTTAATTTTATTATAATTTCTAAAAATTCACCAAGGCAGAGAATATAACATATTTTAATTACTTAATTATTTCGTCGTAAAAAGGCAGTCATTTTTCCACATATCCGATCTATTATAATAAAACTGTATTTTATGGCTTTTATTAAAATATTTATGGCTCAGGTCCATTTTGCAATTTATTGTCGCATTTAATTGTTGTATATCATATTATGTCCCAGATGAATTGAATTAAATTTTAAATATTTTGTGATTATTCTGTATTTTTCGTCGTCTAATTAAGTTACATTAAATTTCTATGTTTTGACTTATTCCGATATTGACTTTGATATCTGTATAACATATCGGTCAATAAGTCCCCGGTCTGATAAATAAAACACTTTTTTGCGACTTTATTCATCAACATATTCTCCTTGAAAAACAATACAATCATTCCAACGCTTTTCAAATATTTCTACACCTTTTTTTATGGAACGATTTCTCTTTGACTTCAAAATATCCTTCAGTTTCGAAGCGAAATTTCGGAAAAAAAATTGGAGCGAAATTTCTTTTTAGCGGGCATTTTTTGAGGTGTGACAACAGGAAATAGTTGCTGGTGGTCAGATCTGGACAATACAGTTGATAAGGAAACAATTTGAAGTGCAATTCATGCAATTTGGCCATCGTTGCTAATGATTTTTGGCACGGTGCATTGTCTTAGTGAAACAACGCTTTTTTTTTGTTCATTTCGAGCCTTTTTTGCGATCTTGTGTTCAAACGCACTAATAACGTTATGTAATATTCGCTATTAATGGTTTTACATTTCTCGAGATAATCGAGTTCAATACGTTGTTGTTTTTGGTCCGTTGTGAGCAAATGTGGTACCCATTTCGATAGCAATTTACGAATTTCCAAATATTCATGCAAAATCACGTAAACATTTCCTTTCGCTATCTTTATGATATCAGCTATCTCCTGCAGCTTTACTTTACTGTTCTGTTTTGAGAAATAATTTTGTGAATTTTTCTGATCTTGTCTGGTGTAACCACCTCATTTGGACATCAAGAGCGTTCAGCATCATCGGTGATTGTAATCAATTATTGATTTTCTGGGACATAATCCGAGTAATGTTTATCAATCCATTGTTTTGCTTCAACGGTATTTTTCTTCATCAAAAAGCAATACTTAATCAACACACGAAAGTATTTTTTCCGTTGTTTTGAAAACAACAAAAGTAGCGTCACTTAAAGCACAACAACTCAGAAACTAGTAGACAGATTATCATCAAATCTTGTTACATGACGTTTGAAGGTTGGCACAATGTACCATATTTTCGTAAGTGATGCCATCTATATGTCAGACCGGGGACTTAGTGACGGATGTGCTAAACTGGAAGTTAAAAATGTATATTTTAATTTTAAAACATTTTACATATCAGTATTACATTTTTTATATGTATTAAAACAGTATTGAGGATATATATGTTTGTGCGTACTGTTTCACGGATGGAAAACCATGTATTGGGTTTTTGCCGTGAGTACATTCGGTTGTCGAGTTGGTCCCTGTCGGGAGCTTGCAGACGTTTCGTCAAAATCTCATTTGGCATCTTCGGTGGTTACTGTCGCGAGGTTCGTGACTGTTTGAGAAAGATCGGTTTGTCGTGTAATATTTATGTCTTCTGGCCTCGGTTTTAGTCGGTAGCGAGTGTGAGCAGAGAATAACATTGGCGCAACTGAATGATATATATTTAATGAAAGACTATTTTCGATGTTAAAATGGGTATAAATACGAAAAGTCTCAATAAAGGGTATTTGTTTACCGAATTTGTTCACTGAGTTTGTTTACTGAATTTGACAGACAATAAATAGTACCTGTATGAATTTCTTAAAAACTGTATATTTTTATTGTAGAAACTTTTTGTATTTATATCTATTTTAATATTGAATAAAACCAGTTCTGATGAAACTACAGTGTTAGCGAAACGCGTCAAATATTAATAATAAAGTGGAAATATAGACAAAACAGTCTCTCTTAATATTTATAATAAATTTCCATCAAGTTGAAGCCAACACAATCCAAAAATTGAATGATCTCTTTTCTAATTCACCTAACGAATAGTATAAAATTCAAGGCCGTACTGGTAGTCGATTTATTCATGACTCTCTTGATATGGTATATTTTACAGTTATGGAAGAATACCTGATATACCAATAGAGCCTTGTATCTCTTTCTCTCCTAATGGGGCCACAATCCGTATCGAGCATACATTAATCTAGGGAAAACCTCCATCAGTGCTTACCTCCAGTTATGTCCCCTACCTCTCGTTTATAATTTCTAGTATTCAGAAATCCCTAAACGTCACATCAACTGCGTCTTCCCGTGTTCTTCTAGATCGTCTCATTGGTCTTACACGCTACATCCTTCCATTGAAAAGATTTTTGGCTAAGGATGGATATAGTTGCTCTAAAACTGGAAATGGATATAGTTGCTCTAACCACGTTTCGTTCCTTTAATTACAATAGGTCTAATAATAGTTTTATGTGTTCGAAATTTAATGTTACCGTGTTTAGTTTATTTATTAGTTTTTGATCTAAATATTCGGGACCGTGGAAAATAGGCTGTGCTGGCTAGCATAATTTGCTTTCATATTTTTCATCTTCATTACTCTCCATCGATATTTGAATTCCAAGATACAACGCTACTGCTTCTATATTATCTTCCGCGACATTTCCTATACTGTTTTTCTACTTTGGCTTTTTTGTGTGTTAAGGCCCAATCCAAATATTTTTGTGTCCTTAAATTCTCCTGCTCTTAGAGTTCGAGTCATGCTGCCAATATCAACCGCGTAGTACCATTGTATTAATCCGTAGATTAGATCTTTCCACATTCATCTTATGACATATTAATGTGCAAGATTAAGCATGGCACTAACTAAGTTCATCTTCCTGCTTCAACCCTTTCATTATTTCAAATCTGCCAACTTATTTTGTATATGTACGTAAGCCCCTGTATTAATTAGTCTATTATATTCCGAATTAACTTTGTTAGTTTTCAATTCTTCTATTGGAACCTTTGGTGTGCTACACTACACTCGAAGAGATTTACCACTAAACACCAAATCACTTTATTTAACTTCTCGAAACGCGTTTCGCTAACCATGCTATCATCGTCAAAAGATGATTCAATCTTGTTCATCCTGAGATTGATTCATCTCTTGATGGTGCTATCATGGTTAGTGAAACGCGCGTCGAGAAAAAAAAAAAAATGATTTGATGTTTAGTGGTAAATCTATCTCGGTTTAATTTACATATTAATTTTGTTGGAACGTTAAACTCGTCCAAGGTAATGTTTGGCCAATAGTTGTATTGGTGCCGGGGTATTTGGAGCTGATTTCATACGAATTTGATTCCCTGACTTCAAATATGGCATTAATTTTTGCCTGGAAGCTCAAATTTCTAAGAGATAACATTTCAGTGATACACACGTTACACTGTATTATATTAAATCCATGGGTCTTATAAAAAACTATTTTAAAACATTAAAACACGGAATTTTTATTATTATATTATACAAATATTATTATATATAAAGATAGAGGAAAAAGTCATCGATGAAACCAACTAGTCACTGAACACTTCAGAAGCTTCTTTTCCGTGATATTCTTGAATGTGTTTGAAGAATGAAGTCTTGAATGCAAATAAAGTCCAGGCTTTTCGCTCAGAATCATTCTTCGAATTTATTCTCTGAAACCTTTCTCGTATTTACCTATACATTCTCTTCAATCCTTGATTTAGTATGTATATCGGAATTTTGGCTTTTAGATGCTTTATCTCCTTTCATATGTAGCGAACTTATAAACTTATTCACTTCATTTGGTATTCGTTCTTTTTATTGGTAACAAGTATATCCTTGTTAAAATGTTAGGTTTTGTATACTTTGTATAAGATTGTTTCTACCAAATTTTAATATTTTCCTAAGAATTGTATCAATCCCCGTAATATTTCGGATCTCATCTAATTAATACAGCTTCTATAAAACTTTTTGTTTGTTAGTTTTCTTGATGTTGGTGCTATCATTGATCTTGTTCGCTTGTACTTAGCAAATTTTGGAAACGCTAAACCAGCATTTGTTATCTGCATTGTAAATCTATACTACCAAATTTGAACAGAATCCCGCTATCTGTTTTTAATCGGTATATATTTTTCTCTGTTTGCAATTTGTTTTAGTATGCCACTGCACTTTTGACAGTTTCAATTTTTGCTGCTAACGGATTAAACGCGTGTTATTTCGGAACCGAATTGAGTAAATTTTTAAGCGTTTTGCGGTCGTTTAATTTCGTCCGTATTTTGATGAAAACGCATGTTTTGAATTTACTGCGGTTGTTTGTAATTAGAGATTGTATTTATGATGTATTTATCAAATGAACATAAAATGTTATTTGGTCTGCGGTAACTGAAAATACATATGATACATGATTTTGATTTTGATAAAACGTATTTCATACATTTAATTGTATTTCAATTGCAGTATCTTTTCGATCTATGTTTAATGAATGAATTAATAGAATTAACATTTTAAGCAAATATGTGAAAAAGCACATTTGGCAAATTTTATTATGGTTAGTAGTTAAGGAATAAACTCTAACTGAACTAATGAACATTGTTAAAACATTTTCTTTAAATTGAAGAATATAGGAACGTATCAATATCGCCAAAATTGATATTTCAACAAAACAGAGACAAAAATTATTTCATTGTTTCAGTGCGTGCAATTAAGTTTTATTGTAATCAAAAACATATTCGTAAGCGAATATCAGGATATTCTTCTTATTTATAGGGAACCTCTATAAAATTTCGAAGGAGCTATACGTTTTTAAGGGCAACAATATGCCGAGAGGCAAACATTTGTCCAAGTTTCTCAAAGATATCTGGATACGAGTATTGTGGTTCCAAAATTTCAAGAACGTGGGCGGCAGCGAGAAATCGGTCTTGAAGTCTAAGAATAAATTTTACACTTGTTGAAGAGGATTCTACCACAACTACTCGAAGTGGTGCGCAACAAGTTGCAGTTTTCTATTGAATTGTACATAGAAGCAGATATTAAAAAGAGCAGTTACTAAAAGGGCACCCTACCCTTTTCATGTACAAAGGGTATAAACTCTCTTACCCAGTGATTTTTTCCATATGCAATGATATTGTGAATAATTTATTGGACAAAACCAACGCGATCCAAATTTTTTATTCAATATTTTATCAACCGATGAAGCTTCTTTCACAAGGAATAGGATGGTGGACATTTTGAACAGTTAATACAATTATTAAACTTGTGAAAGGTGTTATAATGCGAAAAATCAGTGCTAGTAATCTCAACTTTGATATTAAATTACAATAAGGTGTAAGTTTTCCTTTTTTGCTATAAAGCAAACCAAATTTGTGCTGAAACGTTTGACTTAAATGGCTGTAAAAATATATTTTTTTTTCAAATAATATCTTAAGAGACTAATGCAATAAAAACTGAATTTCGATGCATCGAAATAAACAAGACGAAAACAGACGTTGCCATTATTAAGAAAATTAAACCTGTTTTCTGACCTGTTTTCCGCGGAATTGGTTGCATTTGGGATATATGATTTAAGGAAACTTTTTGTTAAAAAAACTGTAAAGAATCATTGCAAATCAATTTACGAAAGTACTTTCCTTTTTAAAACATTGTTTTCTAAAAGGTTGAATGACTTTACTGACTGAAAAAATATAATGTATTGTATAAACGTATAATTAAACAAGCCTGTAGAAATAAGGGCAACACATTAGTTTTCAAACTTTCCAGACTAAAGTTTTAAGGAACATTGTAAATGGAATCTGGCACTTTATAAATAGTGATCTCCTTCCATCAGGATCTTGAGCTAAACACAACTGATAGCATTATCTCCATAAACAGCAATTCCACCTATATATGAACGTCGAAGTTATTAAGCTTCTAGACACTACAGATTTGTTAAGACTCGAGAGGATAAACCCTTTCTAATTAGCTAAGTGAACATATAAAGTACAATGTACTTACTGTAGTACACATACAATTTAAAAGTATCTAAGGATTATTACTGAGTCTTTTTTTTATGCAGATAGTCAAAGTTAATTTGATACTGTAGAGAAGTAAACAGTATTTACTAATACGAGGGTTGCTATTTATGTATCCGGAATTAGCAACAATGGTGTTGCTAAGCGCCATCTGACATATACAACGTAAAATTTGACATCGTTGACTGTATACGTACTCAGAACTTTTTGTCATACGGACACTATTTATGTTGTTTAGTGAATTGAAGTGAAGTGATCTCAGTCAAAAAATGGAATTAATTATTTCTTTGGAATTTTCGTGCGATGATTTACTACGACGTGGAATATCTCAACAACAGTGCATCGACCAACTCACATCGACTTTTGGCGACGAAACACCATCTAAAATTACTGTATATTACTGATTTAGTGAATTCAATCGTCGCTGTCGTTCGCTCATGAACGAATTTAAAAAAGTTCGTCCGAAATCCGTTGTTGTACCAAAAAACATCAATACTCTACACGAATTGATAAAGCAAGATCGTTATGTAACATACCGTGAGATTGGGACATACCTAGGCATTAATATGACAAGCATATAAAATATATTACATGCACATTTAGCAATAAAAAAGGTTTGTGCGCGTTGGATTCCGTATAATTTGACAACAGCTTGAAAAATGACTCGTGTCGATTGATGCAAAGAAATGCTCAAAAAATACAAACGTGTCGCGTCAAAAGCCGTGTATAGTATCTACACAAGTGACCAATCTTGGATCTATGCGTATGAGCCCGAAAGTAAATAACAGTCGACTGCATGGGTCTTTTAAAATGAGCCAAACCCAACAAAAATTGTTCGCGCAAGAAGCACTTTGAAGCAAGTAGTCGCCTCTTTTTTGGGATAAATGGGCAAGTGACTACAGTGCCCCTAGAGAATCGTAGAATGGACAATTACGTTAGCTCTCACACATCGGACCGAACAACTCAATATTTGACCGGTTAAAACACCGAATTGATGCGTCATCCGCCATACAGTCCTGATTTAGCATCCAATGATTTTTTTTGTTCCCGTCCGTGAAGAATAAATTACATACTGAACGGTTTTCGACGCCAGAAGAAGCGGTTAATGCGTTTTGGAGATACCTCAATCGGAATGGAAAAAGTGGAATAGAAATTGGTTCAAACATATGCAAAAGTGTATTGATCACCGCGGAGAATATTTTGAAAAACAATAAAACCATTTTAATGATAATATTTTCGTTTTTAATTTATTATTCGGGATACATAAATGCAACCCTCGTATAATATCTGATTGGTCGGAAAGTTTGTAGAGATTTTCCATTAGTTACTTTATTACCGCTTATAAACAAAAATCTGTGTTGGGTTAGTAATGTGAATTTACATATTATTAATTTCTGTGATATTTACAATGTCTACGTTCAGATTCAGTTTAATTTGCCTTTAGTTACTCAAATTGGTTCAAATTGAAAATGTCGGTCAATAACTTGCATTTACGCCACATTATGCTTTTTTATAGTAAAAAGGGTACAAACGCTGTCCAAATAAAAAACAAATTTGTGCCGTTTACGGAGAGGGTTCTGTCGAGGAGACCATGGTGCAAAAGTGGTTTGATCGGTTCAGAGGCGAAAATTTTAACCTAGAAAACCGGCAGTGCTTTGGTCATCCTTAAAGCACTGATTTGGTGGAATTAAGTACCATAATAGGCGAAGATCTTCGCTCCATGGTCCGTGAGATAAAATAAGTTAAATATTGGCAAATATGTCGTTTTTTAACCATGATATTTTGCTGAAAAAAATTCTGAAGCGGATGGTAACTGGTGATGTAAAGTGGACTCTATACAACAGCGTACAATAAAAAATAAATGATGGGTCAAAGTCAGCGATTTTAAGTGCGATAAAAGACGACTTTATCCAAAAAAATTATGCTTTGCAGTTGGTGGAATTGGTAGGGGTCCATACAGCTTCTTACACGTAACTAAATCGCCAACATCGGTAAACAGCAGAGGTTTACAATTAGATCGGTTGAAGGCAGCAATTGAAGGAAACTGGTCAGAATTAACAAACAAAAAAGCCGTCGTATTTTATTATGATAATGCACGATCACAACTTTCAATCGGCATCCGACAAAAATTGTTAAGCTTCAATTAGGTTGTTTTACCTCATTTACCTTACTCACCGGACGTCGCACCCTTGGACTACCATCTATTCCGCTCCCTTCAACATTATTTAAATGGGAACATTGTTAAAATTCCAGAATGGAAGAAGAGATCAAAAATAACCTGTCGACAATTTTTTGTCAATAATGATGCTGATTTTACAAAAAGGCGTTATGGACTTACCAGTGTGTTAGCGAAAGTTGTAAATAATGGTGGTAATTACTTAATGGACTAAATACATATTTACATGAACTATTTTCTTTTTTCTTTCTCTTACGAATTTTCCAGAGCAATACGATATATAGTATCCCAAAGGAATGTATACATATCATTTAATAAATATGTATATCTTTGTTTCAGGTAAATTCATTATATTATCATTATGCTGTAAGGGTAAGTTTTTAGATTTTCTGTCTTATAACAAATGATTCCAAAATGAATTGATACAAACAATTGAAACTTAATATAAAATATAACGTATATTAATATCTAAAAATATAGGTTATGAATTTGTTTTTTTTTTCATATAGGTTATATTTCATATAGGTTCTTTATAATCATATGGGTTGTGAAAACATGCTGTCATTTAGATTACGTTGTAAATTTATATTTAGTGAATTGATTTATGAATGACCATTGACAATATTACCAAACTGGAGCAGACCTTGTGTTCTAGGAATAAAGAAACTACCAAAAATATTTTTGTTCAAATTATTGTTTAGTCGTTTCTGTCGTTTACTTTAAGAAATACTAAATCGCTTAAAAATACTTTCCTAGTTTATATTGTGGCATTTGATCTAATACTGCAATTTGGCGACATTAATTTGAGAATATCCTTGTAACATATCGCCCTCATTATAGTTTAAATTTCAGTAACAGAAAATCATCATAAAGAAACAGAGTCGGCAAATAGAGCGGATGATCAAAAGGTAAAATATCTTTTCAAATCAAAAATGAAAGATCAACCGTGCCTTTATACTGCTTATTCCTTATGCTTTCCCTATTTTGTATTTTATACGAGGGTTGCTATTTATGTATCCGGAATAATAAATAAAAGCAAATATTTATCATTGAATGAATGAATGAATATTCTCCGCGATGATCGATACACTTTTGCATATGTTTGAACCAATTTTCATAGCACTTTTTCCACTCCGATTGAGGTATCTCCAAAATATGCATTTTGAATGCATCAACCGCTTCTTCTTGACGTCGAAAATTATTGACCACGTAGTTTATTCTTCACGAACGAGAACAAAAATATATCAGGACTGTACTTTGGATGACTCATCAATTCGTTGTTTTGACCGGTCAAATATATTGAGTTGTTCGGTTCGATGTATGAAAGCTCGTTGCCATGGTGAAGAATGATCCTTCGTCGCTTGTTTTTTTTTCCTATTTCTTCAAAGACTTTTAGCGAACAAATGGTTGTGTACCATTTAGGTCTGACCGTTCTACGATTCTCTAGTGGCACTGTAGCCTCATGCCTACTTATCCCAAAAAACAGGCCACCATTTACAGGAAAGTGCTCATTGCGCGAACAACTTTTGTTGGATTTGGCTCATTTTAAAAGACCTATACAGTCGAGTTCTGTTTACTTTCGGGCTGTTACTGTTTACTGACTGCTGTTTTTTTCATACGCATGAATCTAAGATTCCTCACCTTTACAGATGTTATACACGCATCACGATTGTATTTTTTTAACATTTCTTTGGACGAATCGAAGCGAGCTTTTTTTTGAGCGATTGTTAAATTATGCAGAATCCAACACAAATCTTTTTCACGGCTAAATGTTCATATAAAATCTTGTATATGCTTATCATACTAATGCCGAAGTATGCGTCAATCTCACGGTATGTCACATGACGATCTTCCTTTATCATTTCGCACACAGTATCGATGTTTTCTGGCACAACAACCGATTTTGGAAGACCTTCTTTAAATTTGTCCGTGAGCGAATGACGCCCACGATTGAATTAACTAAACCAGTGATGCACAGTGGTTTTAGATGGTGCTTTATCGCCAAAAATCCAGGTGAGTTGATCGATGCACTGTTGTTGAGATAATCCACGTCGAAAGTCGTAGTAAATCATCGCACAAAAATTCTCACGAGTTAATTCCATTTTTTGACTGAGATGAAATTTGCAACTCACTAAACAATTCAGATAGTGTCCGTATGACAAAACGTTCTGAATACCGTCAACATAGATGTACAAACTTTAAGATGTAGTTGTCAGATGGCGCCTAGGAACACCATTGTTGCTAATTCCGGATACATAAACAGCAACTCTCGTATATCCGGGGCTATTAACAGAGCATCTGATTCGTATATAGCAGTATTGAACTTTTAAAAGAAACAAGGCAGAATATGATTTATCTGTAATATGTTTAGTGAGTATTTAAATTTTGTGTTCATGTTTTCAACATGAACACTAACTACACCATATCGTAACTTTAACTAGATGTAATGGCGTTTGATGAATGTGAGGCGTATTATCACTTGTCCAGAAATGGCCATTCTGTGTATTCACTTGGCCACTTAGATGGAAATGAGCTTTATCGTTCACTATTAATTTTGCGTGAAAATTGTCAATTTAATTGAGGTGGTTTTCATGCCATTACAGTATTCTAATCGCTTATTATTGTGTGTGGGCAGTAAATCTTGAACACTTTGAATCATATAGGGAAACATGTGCAAATCACTTATAAAAATTCGGCCTAAACTGCTCCGAATTCTTGAAATCACTTGAATAAACAATAAATTCTCATTTTATGACGCACCGGGCGATTTTAATAAATTACAACAATTTCAATGCGTTCTTTTAGCGTGTATTTATCCATAATAAAACTTGCACTACACAACAACCAAACCCAAACTATCACAAATAATGAACATTGCAACATTTTGTTGCTTCTGTTTTCGAACGCTCTTTAGTACTGCGGTGATTACGGTCTCAATCTCGGAAATGTTATTGTTAACAAATTAAATCATTTAAATTACAAGTTTCGGAAACAGTAAATAGTTACAAGGAACAAGGAAATAAACAAGGATTACAACCACTTTTTTTTTTGTTTTGTTTTTTTGTTTGATTGTGATACTGCTATTTCATTACCTGATTTTTATTACATGATTACGTGATTATTGCGAATAGCACCACCTATTTGCTAAAGAAATAACATGTAGTATACGAGGTGTAACTATTAAATAGCGAGAAACATTGTAAAACATTTTATTTTGGTTTCATACATATTTACTTATTATCACCTTCAATATACACCCCTCCTGTAGTAGGGACCGAACCTCCCTCGTTGTAGGGACAACGCTCCATGCGAATCTTCCATTGTTAGAAACAGTGCTGGAAGTCTTTTTCTGTTAGCTTCTTTAGAACGCGTGCCGCTTTCTCTTTCAAAGCTTCAACGGAAATCTTCTTCCTAACAGATAGCACGGCGCAAACCTTCGAATAAGGCAAATGGTCTAACACTGGGATGCTGTACTTGGCTAGAAACCTATTGGCAGACAATGTGGAGTGAGCCGGCGCATCGTCTTGGTGAAGAATCCATAACTTGTCCTTCCACAATTCTGATCATTTTTTCTATATTCTTTTACGCAGTTCAGTAAGAACGTGAAGGTAGTAATGTTTATTAATAGTTTGATCTTCAGGAATCCAGTGAAGGTACACAATCCCATGAATATCGAAAAGAACAATCATCATTGCTTTGAATTTTGATTTACTCATTTGAGCTTTTTTGACCCTCGGTGAATTTCGACTCTTCCCGTAGTAAAAAACTACGATTCGTCACATGTTATTAAGCTTCTCAATAAGTTTGGTTTGGTCAAAGCGTCAGTACAAACATTTTTGCGAGCTTCTTGTTCAAACGGGAGAATTTTAGGCACCATTTTAGCACACACTTTTTGCATGTTAAAATTGTTATGTAAGATTTGCCGTAGACATTATTTGCCAATTCCTACAATTTCAGTAATCACACGAATACTTAACCGGCGGTCAGATCGAACCAGATTAGCGATGTTTTCGATATTGTCATCCGTTTTTGATATCAACGTCTTCTCGGCAATCTTGAAAACGCTTAAACCACTCAAAAACACGTGCACGCAATAAAGATTCATTGCCATACACTTCTTTCAATAAATTATAAGTTTCAGTAACGGTTTTTCCAAGTTTCAAGTGAAATTTCACAATTCGTTGCTCTATTGTTACACTTAACATTTTTCAGGCTAAACAAAAAAACAACTCTAACGGTTATACGGATTTGTTTACAGAAGCAAGAGGTACTGCATTCGAAAGAGAAGGCTTCACGCTAAACAGCTGTTAGTCGCTGGCGTTTGACGCATGCGTACTTCTTCTGTACCAGCGTCAGTCTCGTTATTTAATAGCTCCTCGTAGGTATTAGCGAATTTGAGTCCAACAGGTGAGATCTGCTGGTTAATTAGTGGCACTTAGTAGCAATTAGTAGCGAAATAAATTTTTCCTGGCATTCAACATGCAACCTTGTTCAACATGCAACGTTGAATGCCTTCCTGGCATTCAACATAAAATCCTTGCATAATTTACATACTCGCAAGGAATTTAAAATTTCTCTCACTTTTAGTAGTAATAAGTTTTTCAGACTTTCAATATTCCCTCAATTTTAAACTTATTTGCAATTTTGATGCAATCAACATTTACCAAAAGCAGCATATGTAACTTTTAGGTTATTCTTATGGCAGTACATTAATTTCTTCAAGTAATTTCTTTCTTTCTTTCAGTTCTTCTTTCTCTGAAGTAATTCAGTTATTAATAATCATATACTAATCATTAAATAAAAATCGTTTCATTACATTAGATCCATCGTTCAGTTGGAAGATCTCGCCCTTATATATTTCGTTTAATTAGCCCTCTTTTTACTCTAGCGAAACAATTCTTCTATTGAAACCATTGGTGTGAAACACTAAACTCGAAGATCACTACTACTAAATATCGAATCGCTTTTTTTAACTTATAGATGCACGTTTCGCTAAGCATGTTAGCATCATCAGGAAATGATTCAGTTCAGTTCCTGATCCTGATGATGCTAACATGGTTGGCGAACGCACATAAAAGATAAAATCTCTTCGAAAATAGTGACAGTGGAAGCTTTCCGAAATTTCGTTTATATGGTCTGTAAAGTCTAGAACGACTCGTTATTTAAATTACACGGACATCTTTAAGATATTCTTATGTAAATTGGTGGAACAAATGTATTTATTATTAGTATTATCAATGATACCAGCGCACATTTTGAAGTTTTTGTTATTAGTTCATATATAACATAATCTAGTAAATATTAAATCGAGTTGCTAATTAACACCGCCGTGAATTATTAATACTAAATAGTTACAATTAATATAACTAATGAATACTTAAAACTATTTACTTGACAAGAGCAAAGAAATATGTCTGTTACTATTAATGGCCTTAGTTAGAGTCTGGATTTCAACTTAGAATGATGAGTTTATAAGTTGCCATAATTAAAAGTTTTATTGTGAAAGTTACTGTTCATAGATTATATTATGTGTCATGTAATTATAAAGTTTATTGTTAATAAAAATACACAAAGGCCACATCACGTCGAACATCAGTTACCGTTCGATAACTGAAGTTAAGCGAGGTCGAGCATGGTTAGTAGTTTAATGGATGATCGCTCGGGAAGCCGGAAAAGAACTGTAACCGTAAATGACCTATATTGTATTATATGTAATGCAGTTACTATTATATGTAATGCAGTTATTATATGTTACCAGTCTTGATGTTAAAAAAGAAAACTGGTCAGTTAAAAAAAAAATTAATACAAGAAGTTTCATTCAACAGTTTCATATGTTTAAATAAACGTAGCGAACTTTGCGGAAAATTATCTAAGTCATATGGTCTGTAATGCTGTTAAGATTTTCAAGGGTTATAGGTTGTACAGTTAAAAAAACGAAAATTACAACATATTATTGGAACCCAAAGCTAAACACGTTAGATTTGGCTACGATTTGGTAAAATTCGTTTTGAAATGAACTTTTAACCCTCAAAACGATCATTTATATGACATTATAATTCAAGTTGTTCCATATAAGAGAACAAATTATATATATTTTCATAATAAAATGGTTTCGTATTGTATTTAAGTTTAGATAACTAATAAGAACATTTTTTTAAAAATGCATGTAAATTCCATAATACCCAGTATATTAGACAATATAATGAGAACAAAATATATCTTATATAATTTTTGTGTAATTTGTGTAATCAGTATCAGTTTGGCACGTTTTGATGCTTATTTTTCAACAGGATCTTTTCATTACAAATATATTGAGTAGGTACATTTCTCTTATAGCTAGAGCAAATAGTCTATGCCACGGGCGTAGCCAGGATTTAGTTTCGGGGGGGGGGGGGGGGGGGGTTAGTTTGAAGTAAATAAAACAACAAAAATATACTACTCGACAAGAGATGGCGTTACTGTGCGCAACGTCCACTAGTTCGGATATATATTCAATTCAAATGTCATAATTTAACTCTCTTCACTCCTCGTATTTTTTCGGTATAATATTAGGTAATATTTGGCTTATTTCGGGAGGGGTTTGAACCCCCCCCCCCCCCCCCCTGGCTACGCCCACGGTCTATGCATGTAATCTAATCGCGTAGGGTCCTTTTATATTTTAGCAATAATCGGTGAATTGTTTGGTGTTACTATTCTTCATTCCTCTGCTTCGTCATCATCGGTATTATCATTAATTTCTGGAGATGAGGAATCACTTGAAGATACGTCGAAGCCAACATCACTAGTTTGAAATTGAGAAACTTTCTTTAATTAAATATTAGCCCTATTTTCAACTTTATTTTGCTTTTCCAAACAATTTGCTGTTTACGAGTTTTTACTAAAAGCGGCGATTTCTAGTAAAAACGTGTGGCGGCTCGTTGATTTTTAAAATGGGAGGGCGTTGAAGAAAATAGTGCTGCTGAAATTTTTTTTTGCTTTCTCTTTCCTCCTTTTTACTTTTCGTGTTAATGAAACCCTATACCTGGTGAACCAGGAAAATTAGTTAAAGGAAAGAAATTGAACGGAAATAAAATATGATGTTTTGCTCTGAAATATTGTATACTGTGATAAATGCTGGAGGGGCGGCGCCCCAAAACCCTTCCTCACGAGCCCCCACTGCTAGAACCAACAAATACAAAAATATCTGTAAAGTCCCCAAAGTTAGTGTGGTCTGAAATTTCAGATGATAGGATTGTTGTTTGATTGCTGTTTTATGAAAATCTAGACTAGATATGAACAGACTGAGCTGAGGAATGTGGCCGTTGGCCAACATCGACTGTATCGTGTTGAACTGATGGAGCAATAATATATTTGAATCATCAGTAATAGTAAGTATAGTCTGAGATAACTTTTATGTCTAGTGGAAAAGTTATATAGACTCTGAAGTTTGAAAACGTATTTTGATCCGCGATTTTTTTTCGCCAAAATATGAATAGTAACGGGCGTTGGGGGGCGATAACATGTCATTTTAGTCCTAGAGTATCTCTTATATAAGATTCGCAAATACATTTTCATTTGCTTAAAGAAAAATCGATCCATTGGCCCTAAATGATGTGTTATGTAATTAGACCCATAACAGATTAGATTATGATCTAGATTATAATGGTATAATTTTCTGTTGCGTAAAGTACACCTAAATTAGAGTCTTGAATTAATAAATACAAAATATTTCATTCAACTTCTCTGTATTATTCCTTGGAAAGAAGACTTTATGAAGCCACACGCTAAAAAATAGTGATGTAGATATTACTTTTTTTTGTTTTTCTCTTTCAAAACACAAAAATGTATACCAAATTTGTTTTGGCGCCAGCGCAGAGTTATTGCACAAATAGTATCACACGGATTTTGAGCTTTACATAACAAGGAGTTTATAAGGAATATTATTCAACTGTCACTCAGGTTTATCATAGAAATATTTGTTCTCCAAAGATATAGAATCTTTTTAATATTATTCCCAAAGGCATTTGCCTTATAAATTTTTATAAACCCATGGTTTCATTTTTTATTACAGTCTCTAATACACATTTGCTACCGAATCTTACGTATTTCAGATTATTTTCCATTATTCTTCGCATCAATATAGGAACCGGTTGCGCTATATTTCTCGGATATAATCCTTTTTGTTTCTAACATCACCGACAGCATTCCATAAATCATTTATACTCTAACGAACTCAAAAATTGATTTTTAACCTAATTAAAAGGCATACTGTAACAAGAATTATTCATTTTTAGTAAATTGTTTTGTTTGAAAACGCTCATATAAAATCATTTTGTTGGGGTACATGTGACATATCCTAATTCGCAGAGAAGAAAGTTTTAATTTCTATTTTTAACAATAATTCGACGTCATTTGAAAATGACTTGCATTAATTTGTTGGCATATTAGACCTTTGGTCATGCATATTTTAATACGTACTTTGTATTTTTTATTTAAACAAATATTTTCAGAAAACAACCTGTCAACATGACCATACACTTATAAAGGAACCATAATCGACTATTAATATTTGTATTCTATTAACAATGACCTCTAATGAACAATCAAAGCGACATTACAAGTAATTGCGGCATATTATACGTGTTAATTTATTTCATCATTTTTGATCTGTAACAGTCAGGTGTATTATCATTAAAGGGATACGTAAAAACAGATATGAGGCGAATTGATCAGGTAGTCTTTCTGTTTGTGGTTTACCTTATCTTTTGGTATCACCCACAGAACCAATGATCAGAAATTTAGCTACCGATTTGCGGATTATTCGCTTAGAAGGCGCATCTAAATTCGTCCAAATTGACACTGACTTAAAATAATGGCTCTTCCGTTTTGTAAGTAAATATATGAATTTGTGCTAATAACGACATTTGCAAATGCCCCTGTGTTTTTAGCTTATTCTGAAACAAAAAATAAAGAAAAATAATTAAATCGAAATTGATATATATATATATATATATATATATATATATATATATATATATATATATATATATATATATATATATATATACATGTGTTAGCCAGATATTTGAGAAAGACAAAGTCAAACTGAAGAATCAAAGTAATTCACCACATCCCATGCTCAGGCTATAACGAGACCTACATCGGACAAACAAACAGACAAGAAAAATATCAACTAGAATCGAGGAACATAAAACGTGCATACGAAATAAGCAAACAACATCGACATGATTCCAACACCAACTAGAAACAGGGTACAAAATGAACTTGATGGACGCAAAAAGCTAGCCAACATAAATCATTTGATAAGAGAAGCCATAGACATCGAAACACAACCAAGTCTAAACAAGAGGAACGACTACACAAGTGAAACTGCATGACTGGAAGCAAATGCGACGTCCCTGCAAGCTCCTGAGGGGGCGGACCTAGACATCGCTACCGACTAAGACCGAAGATGCCAAATGAGATTTTGGCGAAAAGTCTGCAAGGTCGTGGTAGGGACCAACCGGATGTACCCAACACAGAAGCACAAACACACACACATATATATATATATATATATATATATATATATATATATATATATATATATATATATATATATATATACATATATTCTGGGTATAT
This sequence comes from Cosmopolites sordidus, assembly GCA_031761425.1. NCBI lineage: Eukaryota > Metazoa > Arthropoda > Insecta > Coleoptera > Curculionidae > Cosmopolites > Cosmopolites sordidus. Next base: position 24,509 of record JARFXV010001040.1, on the reverse strand, counting down.
GGTTAACTTCGAAGCTGCACTTAACTAATAAATCAACGAAGGTTAAGCCAGACTGTGAGAACTATATTCGCAATCAATAGAAAATTATTTATAGTAACTCAACACCTAATAAATATGCTTACAATTCAGATGCTGCAAATATCAGTGAACACAGAATACGAACACACAATATTACAAATCGCCAGTTATAGCAGGACTGCTGGCAGTAATTATTCTCCAAAAAATAGAACTATACTCCAGGACAAACTATCAATTAGGATAGATTACCACAGAACTTAATATAAAATAATTTCATATTGGACTAAACTCAAAGAGACGCACGTTTCGCTGACCATGGTACCGTCATCAGGAGATAATTTAATCTTATTATTTAATGAGATTAAATCATCTCCTGATAATGCTAACATGGTTAGCGAAACGTGCCTTGAGAACTTTAAAAAAAGTGATTCGGTGTTTAGTGGTAAAGCTGTTTGAGTTTAGTGTTTCACACCGAAGGTTCCAATAGAAAAATTTAATGTAAAGGGAGCATATTGTATTAATGGGCTCAATATATGAAGTAATATTGAAAGATCTACCTAACAAAACTCTCTTGTATTGCAATATACTATTATCGTCAAAAATAAGGTGACTTCATATTTTAACTATTTGTCTTTTAAGTTGGCGTGGTTGTTCTAGATATCTGCCAGAAGTTTCACGTCATTATGCTTGTTAAAATAAACATTTTATCTGTTTTTGTAATTGTTAAAAAACTTTGTCGGGGATTTTTTAAAATGGATAAATTTAGCGAGCAAGGAATTTACATTAAATGTTGCCTAAAATGCAAAATTTCTTCATCTTGAAGCATTAAACATATTAAGATGGTATTACGGCGATTAAGCTATGTAAAAAAAAAATTGCGGTACAAGGATTTTAATGGCAGTGAAGCAGTTGAAGATGAACATAGTACAGGAAGACCTTCTACGGCAAGTAGTAAAGAAAATATTTTGAAAATCAAGGATCTTTTACTGTGTAATCGTCAGTAAACGTCGCTGTAAAACGTCCACATTTATAGTAAAACCATTCATGGTTTTAGCATCGCGATAAAGCACCATGGTGCATAGCAATAATTATTCGTCAATTTTTCGTTAAAAATCAAACCAATATCCTTCCACAAACATCATATTCACCAGATATGATACCTTGTAACTATTTTGTGTTTCCTCGATTCAAGAGGTCACTTGGTTTTGGGTTCATAGAAACCATATCAGAGAGTTCGCTGACCGCTTTGAAAGTAATACCATAAGTCGAGTACACAAACTGTTTCAAAGACTGGAAAAAAACATTAGAATAAGTTTATTGCAATAAAAGGTGATTACGTTGAAGCAGATAAAATAAATATGTATAAATAAATAAATTATTGTTGTTTCACTGAAAAAACTACCATATTTTTTGTCATAATAGCTGACAATAGAAATAATAGTAGTAGGCCCCAAAAGAGATATTTAAAATTTAAAACATTGCAATATAGGTTGTAGTACCAGTCTGCTGAAAGTAATACACTTAGAATCTCCTAATTCAGGCAAGTAAAAGTTTTCAAACATATACTTATACGCCCGACATTTTCAATTTCGACTCTTTCCTCTTCAGTTTCAAAAAAGTCCAATAATTCTTTGTGCAGAAAGTATACACCACACTGTGACTTTCTGGATATAAAGAGATCTGAATTTTGTTTATTTACAAATCCATTTAGGTGAACAGGGACCTATCAGACATCCATAATTTCTTCACCAAAATTAAATTTCAAATGCATCTGTAAGATTCAAGCAGGCTCTACTAAATTCTATTATAATAGCTTGATTCTCTAGGGATGCATATGAAGATATTGTTTTAAAATACGCTGTACAGACGGTCGTTTGATTTCCAGTGGTGCAGAATGTCATCAGCTTGAATGTCCTGGGGATGTCTGAGCACTTTCACTTATATGTTGGATATTTTCAGGTAGTCTGTCTGTTTGTAGTTTACCTTATCTTTTGGTATCACCCATAGAACCAATGATCAGAAATTTAGCTACCGATTTGCGTATTATTCGCTTAGAACGAGCATCTAAATTCGTCAAAATTGACACTGACTTAAACTAATGGCTCTTCCGTTTTGTAGGCAAATTATAAGAATATGTGCTAATAACGACATTTGCAAATGCCCCTGTGTTTTTAACTTATTCTGAAACAAAAAAATAAAGAAAAACAATTAAACCGAAACTAAGATATATATATATATATATATATATATATATATATATATATATATATATATATATATATATATATATATATATATATATATATATATATATATATATATTGATTGCTTTGCATCAAGACAAATTGCTCACCCCTTTAAAAGATGCACTAGAACATCCTGAAAGCAATGCTCTGACCCATATCACATTCCCTCCCCCACTCAAGGAGGAACTCCGGGTTCAACCACAATTTAACCAGCCTCGCCTTTTAGATGCTCTTAAAGTTCAGTCTGTATCCGACACAGAGTTAATTTTTGGCTCGTCTCTGAATATGACTAGATTTCACTTTGTTGTTAATTTAATTTCAAAATATCAAAAAAGATCCTTTTGTAATAATAATATTAAACTGACGCTCCCATTGTGTTAGTTAAGATAATAAATGAAAATATTAAGTGGTTAATATTATACAGGTTATTTAAAAAAAACGGATTTGTACTAAAAACGATACTGCTCCCGCCCTCTAGTTACAATAAGTATTGTTTCATATTCTGAATGGTTATGAATTCATAATAATCATTTATGTAATCCAAAAGTTAATGGTTGTTTCGGGATCCTTACCGGAAGAACACTATATAGAATAATTAGTTTTACGTTGACTTACCAGAAATCTTAACGAAAAGTTAAATTCTTAAATTCTAGAATTGGAAAATAAATTGAGCCTTTACACAAGAGTTGAATGTCCGATAGCTTTTCCGTCATGAGTTAACGCAATTATTTTAAGAGTAACACGTAATTATTTGATCAAAATATAATTATTTTTTAAACCTGTATAATAAATTCATTATCATAATTACTAGAGTATAACAAACGTTTTCGATGTACTTATTCACTGTTTAAAAATCTACACCTGGAGGTTATTCCTCGAAATATAGGTCGTTGTAACTATATTCCTCTTTGGTACCACAGTGAGTCTTTGAAGGCGAAAATCTAGACGCTTTTACCTGTTCTGCAGTCCTTTTTCCCAAAAAGTGGGATATGGTCCGGAACAAGATTGGGACTATATGATAAGTGAAGGAAAAGTTCAAATTCCAAATCGATAATTTTTGAGAGGGTTAGATGTGAAATGTGCGATCAGGTATGATGTTGTCTTGCTGCAGAGGACTTTCTTACGGTTAACTAAAGCTGGATATTTTTCAGGTTTTGCCGAATTGAAAATCAGTAGGGGTTTTTAAGACCCGACGTGACTGCGTATGAGGCGATCTGCGGCGACAGTGTATGAGGGATGCTTCTACTGCACCATTTATATACACTTCCTTGACACCATGTATATGCCTCGCAAATACCGGTTAACGATAGTGTAGGAGACTTCAAATTCCCCTGAAAGTTTCTTGATGCTCGTTCTAGAATCTGTAGCCACAGCTGCTCTTAAAGCGTCGGCAACGGCAAACCGTGGACGACCTGATCTTCCGGTCGTTTCAAGACACGTATCACCATCCCGGAACTTTCTAAACCAGAGCAGAGACGTTCGGAGTGATATGACACCTTCCCTTCTAATTCGCAAATCTCACGAACGGCATCAGTGGCCTTGAAGCCTTTTTTAAAATAATATTTTAACAATGCCTTAATTTCGCGACTTATTTCACTAATGTTTTACTTTTTTACTAAAAACCGTCGATTAAATATTTCGCAGTGTCTACGCTGTTTCTCTAATACTAAAAAAGGAATGTTTATTTACCGGAGCAAAAAGTTGAAATCGGATTAAGCCTCTGAGGAGTCAAGGATAATACTTTATTTCTAAAGGATTATACTAAACGCAAATACTGTTTTTTCCACCCAAATATATCGCAATTTTAATGTCAATGGTAAAATTTATTTGATTGGAATTTTCACCTAATGGTTTTTAGTTTTTTTCCACAATGAGAGTTTTCTAAATACTTAGTTTTAAAAAATGTTAAAAAGCTTATTGTCCTACTTTATCTCCAACTTCATCTTTAGTTTGCTTCGAAACTATAAATCTTTAAATAAGTGGATTTCTTATATAATATTGGTCAAATTAAATTATTGATTTATTAAGCATTATCCTAAACGTATATAATTTTTTTACACCCTAATATGTCGACAATTTTATTGTCAATGGAAAAATTTATTTGACTGGAATTCTTACTTAATGGTTTTCAATTTTCTTCCACAAGGAGAGTTTTCTAAATAATTAGTTTTAAAAATGTTAAAGAGCTTATTACCCTACTTTATCTCTAACTTCATCTTTAGTTTGCTTCGAAACTATAAATCTTTAAATAAGTGGATTTCTTATATAATATTGGTCAAATTAAATTATTGATTTATTAAGCATTATCCTAAACGTATATAATTTTTTTACACCCTAATATATCGACAATTTTATTGTCAACGGAAAATTTAATGTAAATTTTGTAAATTCAATGTAAATTTGACTGGAATTCTTACTTAATGGTTTTCAATTTTCTTCCACAAGGAGAGTTTTCTAAATAATTAATTTTAAAAATGTTAAAGAGCTTATTGCCCAACTTTTCCTCTAACTTCATCTTTAGTTTGCTTATAAACTGTAGATCTTTAAATAAGCGGATTTTTTATGTATTATTGGTCAAATAATAAAAAAAAAATTAAAAAAATGGCCAAATAATAAAAAAGGATTATCCTAAACTTAAATACTTTTGTTCCACTTTAATATATATGGAATTTTATTGTCAATGGTAAAATTTACATGACTGGAATTTTTACGTAATGGTTTTCAGTTTTTTTTAAAAGGAGAGTTTTCTAAATAATGAGTATTGATAAATATTATAGAGCTTATTGTCCTACTTTTCCTCTAACTTCAACTGTAGTTTGCTTCTAAACTGTATATCTTTAAATAAGCAAAGTTCTTTTATATTGTTGGTCACATTAAATCTTTTATAATGGATTATTCTAAAATGCATATATTTTTGTTATACCCTCATATATCGACAATTTTATTGTCAATGGTAAAATTTATATGATTGGAATTTTTACCTGGTATGGTTTTCGACAATTGTTGAAGTGTTTCTTGGAAAGTTCGTGAGACATCGATAAAGACAAGTGGTAGTCGGAAGGGACTAAGTCTGGTGAGTACGGCGAATGGGGAGAGTTCAAGAGTTCTCAGCCAAGTGCACAAATGGTGTCTGATCGCTTTCACTGTGTGTGATGGGGCGTTGTCTGGCTACAAAATAAGTTTTCCGTGACTTGTAGTGTATTTGGTCGCTTTTTGATGAATGTACTGTTCAAATTAATCATTTGTTGATGGTTGCGAATGGTATTAACTGTTTCACCTGCTTTCAAAAGCTCAAGGTACACGACACCCTTCTGATCCCACCAAATGCACAGCATTGTCTTCTTTTCAAAGCGATTCGGTCTTGCCGTCGATGTTGATGGTTGTCCTGGGTCAACCCATGATTTTCTGCGTTTTGGGTTCTCGAAATATATCCTATTTTCCTTTACAATCACGATCCGATGCAAAAAACAGTATTTCTTTCTTGCCGAGAAAATAAACTTCGCACACCGTTTGTCACATTTTCATCTGTCTGTCATTCAACTGATGTGATACCCATTTTTCTGCGTTCTGGCTTCTTTTCCATGACATGCAGACGATCACAATTGATTCGGCGACCAATATTTAATCTATCTGCCATTTGTTGTTGAGTTTGCGTATCGGCTTTTTCCAATAATGCTTGCAATTCAATATCTTCAATTTTTTTCGATTGACCTGGGCGTTTTTTATCTTTCAAATCGAAATCAGCAATTTTGAATCGTTTACACCAACGACCATAAGCGTCTTGCGTTGGGACATTGTCTCCGTAAGTTTCTGCGAGTATTCGATGACTTTCACTCGTGTTTTCCTTTTCATTTGACAAGAAAATTAGTACGTGCCTCAAATACTCTTTATTTGGCTCGAAAGTCTATATTTTTACCACACCAAAAAAATATGACGCTAACTCGGAATCGTTTAAACATTAATGGTGTTTTGAAAGCTACTCTCGTAGCAACAAAACGACATAAGAAATTAGACTGTGAACCCTTGTTTCCAGTGCCTCTCTTAATTAAACATTATTAATCTCCACATGTCATGGAAAGAAAACAGAAGAAGCGAAGTACATGTCGTAGATTTGTTGTGGAAAATATATCTTTTAAAGGATCAAATATGTTTAAGAGGTGTTTTTAAAATATTTTATGTTGGTCAGGAAACATAGAAAATAATAAAAATCTAACGACAACAGTGACAAATTTCGATGACAGATCTAGAGGAAATCTTAGTAATATTTGGTTTCGTGGGTTACAGAATTAAATGAAGGGTCCATTAATATTTTTACAAGGTTTGTTTCCCGAATAGTGAATGAAATAAACATTTTCAATTAATTTCCTAGTTTAGTCATAGTAGTTGTTTGTAAAAGTAATAATAATTTACCATAAAACAAGGATGATCTTTTGGACTTTTAATTATAAAAATGTCTAGACTGTAATAGAAGTTCTCGAGTATATAATCTTATTAAAAAATCAACTTATATATTAAACCAAGTTTATAGCAGCATTTCTTTTTAACGTAAAAACCTCAAACGAGATTGTTCTCTAATGAAAGAGACACAAATTTCGGTAGCCTGTAATAAGTTTTACCGTGAAATTTATTTTACAATCGGTATAAACGCGATGAAATGATAACAAAGAAGGCGTTTGGTATATCTCGTTACTTTGTAAAAAAAGACTCACTTTGACCTTCTTGACAAGTAGTTTTATTATATAAGTTAAGAAGCAACAGTAATATTTATTTGTACAAGTTCACATTAACGATGTAATAAAAACTAGACATACAAATTTTGTAATATAGATAACATTTCATGGTAATTGTGACATATGTACATATGGTAATTATGACATATATGTACAATGGCACACATTAGTAATGTGAATATATACAGGGTGCGGTGCCATAATCCGGACAAATTAAACATTTTTTCAAAAAATGTTTATTGTGAAAATGGAAAAGTTTACAATTTTTTTACTAAATTTTTTGTAAGGTCATAAAGAACACATTTACTCAATATATATCCCCCCCCCCCTTGAATGACCGGTCGCGGTCTGACCTCCATTGGCGGTCTGAAGCTTACAGGCTTGTTTTAATATCGCTTCAACAGCGGCTCTCAGTGATGCGACATTTGCATGTCTGAACTTGTTGGTGATCCTTTCAACCACGCTCCATACATGGAAGTCCAAAGGATTTAAATCTGAGCTGTTGGTAGGCCACAATTCTGTGGAACAAAACATGTCGACGTATTTCTGGAGAATAGGAAGATTATTAAAAATTTTCTGTCAAGCGTCTTCTACTTTACAAGCCTTCAGTATAACATTCAAAAAGACGATACTAAGATTTTGCTGGCGAAAGGAAAATTTCGTTATTAGTAATTTCATGTTTCCTTATATTAGTTTCTAAATAATGCCAAACGTTTTCCGTAGAATTAAGTCACAAATACGACACTTTGCTTTTGGATTTTTCTATATGTCAGGTGACTGAGGCGGAATTTTAATCACTTTTGGGCAAGTGTCTGAAGGCCACAATGGGTCGCCATTTGCGAATTATATCCGCAATATGTTTCATGGTAAAATTTAACTGAGTTTGTAATGTTCATGTTATCCGTACTTACTCTCAGATTTTGCCTTCAAATTTTAAAAAATGTTTTTGTCCATTATACCGCCAGTAAACAGCAAGTTACCAAACCCTTTGAGGATATACACCGATCCCCCGCCGTTTTAACAGTTGAACAAAGATTTTCTGTGTTGAGCTGTTCATTAACCCTTCGCCACGCCATTTAACGCCCATCTGAGCTAAAAATGTTGAATTTTGACTCATCACAGAAAATAACGTCGTTCCAATACAAAACGTACCCTTAAGCAAAAACCAGTCGTGTTTTAATTGTTGCTTACTTAACCAAGGCGTTTTCCGAGCCACACGTCCATGATATCCATGTTTTCTTATACAATAGCGTATTGTTTAGGTGTTGACTACTTTTTGAGAATGGTTGCCCACCAATGTTTTGAGCTTAAGCGCACTAATTTTAGGGTTTTTATATAATTATTTTAAGATAAAACGTTGGTCTCTTTCATTTAATAATTTCGGACAATATCTCCAATCGTACTTTCATAATGAAATATTACTAATTGTCTATTTTCAGAACTAATGATTTTTTTTATTTGTCATACGACTAATTTTGGGATGTTCTTTCAACACCAGTCTGCCAATTACGATTTGTAGTAAACAAAATTCGAAGATTACCGCTTATCTTAAATCCATCCAGATTTATTTTTATTTATGCGTCCGAATATTTTTGAGGTGTATAAAAACAATATTTATGTTTTTTCTTATTTTAGAATTAAACGGGAAGAAAAATATATTTTTTTTTTTGCGCAAATTGCAACTGCTAGAATGATTTTTTAAATAGAGTGTCCGAATATTTTTGGGATCCACTGTTAGTGAGTGATTATTATGATACAATATTTTGAGATCTTGTAATAGTATTAAGTTTATCCTATAAAATTATTAAATAAAATTAAACTAAATAGAACAATAAGTAGAAGTGTTCTTCCTCTAACTTTGATACGCCGGTCAATTAATAAGGAATGATAGATTTTTGCACTGAATTTTCATTTCATAGACAGTTGTTATGTAAAAAAGTTAATGCAATAATTACTAATTTCGATTTCCACAAAATTCCTTTAACAAATAAAACTATAAATTTAAACGAACATATCAAAATTAATTTGATGTTTTTTTTAGGACTTGGGGGTGTTTGGTTCTGTTTTCAAAATGTAGATAAATAAATGGAAACTACTATGTCTCTCTCTAAAATATATCTAAAACGAGAGTTCTCAGCGCAATTATATTGCGGAAGTTTGAAAAGTGGCACTATATTTAACGCAGTATTCACAGTTTATAAGCTTCCTAACTGATACAATTTTAACTTTTTATAATTGGATATTAAACTTGGGAGCACTGAAAAACAACATATCAACCTAAATATCACTAAGTATGATATCGGCAAGAATAGGTTGATTTTAGATGGATTTAATTTACACAATGAACATAACAAAAAGACTTGATCAAAGTCTCTTTATCATCTAGTATTTTTGGGCTGTTAAATTTCGCTTTTTTTGAGGGTGGTTACTACGTTCTAATAAATGGCTGTAATCGGTTCTTTCAGAAATATTCACCTCATTGAGGAATGGGTTACGATAAAAAAAATTCTTTACATAAAATAATCGACCCACAGATTAGCGTTTATATGAAAATAGAGTAATAAAGTAAAATGAATTCGGACTCCAAAAGAAAACTCTTTATTGATGGAAACAAATGAGAGGAAGGAGAACTAGATCTCGTGAATATAACGGGTCCCGTAAAAAATTTCCTCTATGTATTATAAGAACAAATTCACTATTAACTTTTGAGATTTGCTACTCCTTTTTCTTTTAATAGCTTATTAGTTTTTAATTGTCTATCAGCAAATTACGATATATATATATATATATATATATATATATATATATATATATATATATATATAGATATATATATATATATATATATATATATATATATATATATATATATATATATATATATATATATATATATATATATAAACGATTTAATTCTGTGTTCGAATATATTTGTCATGCGACAAAATGCCTATCAATAAATTCATTACAATTTTGTACTGCTCAGTACGCTTCTTTTTAAATGGTTTTCATGGTATGTAAATATCTGGAAACAGTTGTTTAATCAACATTATATATTTTGCATATTACTTGAATGTTTATCCACAATATATATTGTTTGTGAAAATAAGTTTCCACAAATAATTTTCTTCAAATTTTCAAATATTCGATAACATATCTGTAGAAGTTAGGCTATGATAAAGCTAACAATTAACTTCATTTTCAATTCCATTCCCCAATTCATTCAAAACAAATACCAACTACCTAGTTTGGTCATGGACGTGACTGAGGGTCGAGTATCTATTGGATTTATATTAGTTAAAATACACTACAGTTACATGGCTTTTACTCCTTTTACTCGGACGGTCCCCTATACGAATACAGAAAACAAGTGATACTGCATCTTGACCTTCAGCACATCACAGGAGATGCCATCTCTCGACCGCCTCATTATTTTGAGACACCGGACTAACATATCGCAAATAATATTATCATTGTAATACATCTCAAAACGTTTTAAATACTCCAAGGATTTTATTATCATATTTATACTTTATATTTAGAAGTTTAATTGTTATACTTTAAGCAATATTTTAATTTTAATATATTTATTAGTAACACATATCTGAAAAGATTTTTGACAATATTTGTGATGATGAATGAACTTTGAGCCCAATAGTTTGAGCCAGAGTCAAACAAACAAAAGTATTCAATAGTGGCCTAGATCATCACTACCTTCACGAAGATTTCTGATCATTTCTTTCACCAACCAAATCTTAGCGACACCTTTTTGAATCTTATACTGAACGCTTGTATTTTGATTTCGTTTAAATTTAAAGTTTTATTTTTTAAAAGAATTTTGTTGAAATCGAAATTAGTAATTATCGAATTTACTTGTCGAATTATCGAATGAACTGTCTATGGAAATTCAGTACAAAAATCTATCGTTCCTTATTAATTGATCGCGGTTCGTTGTTGATTGTTGTGAATGAAAAAATATGTCTGAGCACACCTCTTGAATTGGTACATGAATCATTCTCACCAGATTTAGCTCCTAGTTAGTTTTTATACCACATTTGAAACACTTCGCTCAATGAGCAAATGTGTTTTTCAAATACGGAAGCCATAAGTCAGTCAATCGCTTATTTTTATAAACATTAGAATATGATTAGTCTTAGTATATTAAATAGGATGGTTAATATTGAGAACTAAACACATGTTTAAAAGATTTTTAACTACAATCATATTAAACTCGTTTAAGAGATTGATGATTGATGGATTGATGGAGATGATTTAATCATATCCTGATGATGCTAACATGGTTAGCGAAACGCGAGGTTGAGAAGTTAAATCAAATAATTTTGTGTATAGTAGTCTCTTCGAGTTTAGTGTTTCGCACTACGCGCGGTTTAATTAGAAGAATTAAATTACACTCATATTCCCTTAAAATTGATTAATTTACATGATATTTCAACATTAATAAATACATCATAACAACATCATAACAATAATGCAATATTCAGAATAATAATGCCAAGTTTGTCAAGCGCGATGGAATTATTATGCAAAAGTTACTGGGTCATTCGAAATGCAAATATAACATACATCTGGAAAGGGCCTTAGCACAGGCACTTACTATGCAGTATCACTGAGCATTTATGGAAATGTTTCCACCGGCCTGGAAAAAATATATTTATCATTGTGCTGCAGGTTTTTAAGAAAAGATTAATGAAACTGACATTCGAAAGAAACAGATACAATATATTTATATGGAAAAATATACTGATGATGTAATATTATCTATTAACGAATAGTCAATGGTTATTTTAATTGCGTTTTATGCATAAAAGATTATATATCATTTTTTTTTTATTTTTAAAACAATGTTATTTTTAAGGATTACTATTTTGAATGTTTACTAATAATTGAAGTAAAAACTTACCTCGTACTAACTTTAATGAATTAAATATTTTATTTGCTCAACAAAATGTAATTTTAATGGAGTTAATAGGTGATAAACTTCTCATTGCTGTTGTATGAGCTAACAAAATACCGATTTTTCATGGGGAAAAATACATGGTTTTACAATTGGCTTATCCGCTTTAGAGATCCACTTTCGCGATAATAAATATCTTCAATATACAAAAACAAATGTAATCATTATTAATCAGTTATAAATTGAGCGCTGAATAGTTATGTTCTAATAATAGTGGCTAGAAAAAGTCGAGAACTACCTTTAGAAATACGAGGGGCTAATTATGAAAAATGTATCAAGGCCAATGTATCAAAGGACTGGCCACATTGCAAACGAAGGGACGACTAAAAACACTCAGAATTCCAAGAAAAATATTAAATTCTATTAGGAAAAATGGCTTAATTTTATTTCAAGAAGTAGCCGATGATTCCGATTCTTGTTTTAGAGTCAACATTACGCCTATTATTTATATAATTTCGGATATAGAGACAGGAGTAACCCGATGGGTTAAAAAGACAGGCCATCAGTCAACATCGGTCAGCTCGATGAAAAATACATAAATTACCCGTTAAATTTTTGAAAATCAGTCATTTTTAGTAACGAATGCAACTTTATTTGGTTCCGATGGCCAGAAAACTGTATGCAGAAGAAATAAAACGTCGAAACCAGAATGAACAAGAAACAACTGGATTCTTGAAATACCATTCCCCGCAAAACACAGTGGTGGAAATATCATGATCTAAGCGTGTATGTCACACAGTAAAAAAAATTCGGTCATTACCTCAAAAAAAGTATGTGATAAATAATTAACACTTTTGCCTGTTGATTTGATACAATACGATTGTGTTATTCGTTCGCTTTATTTTTTAACATAAAAAAGTGTTATTTCGTTCAAAACTTTAAATATGTCACTATAAAATGAACACCAAATTGTGTTAATTTTACATTAGTCATCTGTTGAAGACTCCCTCCCACCTATTGTTTGTACGCAGGAAGCACGACGCTATCTTTATTGCATACAATATATGTGTTTACATGTACGTCGTGGCACAAATATATGAAACGCAACAATTATTTAAATTATATTTAAATATATACCAATACAATGAGGTTATACATCATTTTATTCTAAAGGTGGACTTAATTAACATTCAAATGTGTAAACATTGAACAGTTAAATGTGTCAACATTTTTATGCTTGATCGTAAAGCATTTTAACATATATTTGTATTACTTTTAACAATAATTTGTATTATGTAGTTGACACAAAGTGTGTATGTTCAAACGACACAAAAATTTGTGTTAATCGTTTTTTTACACGCGATTTGTATTAAATTTGACGCAATTTTTTGTATTGTGCATGAGTTAGAACTGAAAATTTAAGAGAAGGTTTTAAATGCTTGAAAATATGTGGACATACTTTTGAAAAAATGTGTCTTTAGATTCTTATGAATCCGTAAGAAACAACGATCTACTATTTGGGTGTTTCAGCATGGATGCATGGATCAGCATTCCAAAGTAGGCCAAAATCAAAACAAAAGTAGTTAATTCACACTGTATTTAAAATTGTATCGTTTTTTGTTTTATGTGAACTTTCAGTGAATTTTGTAAAATGAATTAATACTGCCACATTATCCTTCATAGAATAGCTTTTGAAATTTGTGAAAAATATCAAATTGATATCTATCTGATCCATATATATAATATATCGTAGTAAAATTATCGCCTTGGAATATATTTTTTTCTGGAATATTTAAAACAAATGTTGCCGACAATTTTCACCGCCTGTTGTTTACACAGGTCGTTGAAACATATGTGTTATTTCTGAGTGTGCAACTTTTGAGAGCATCAATGTTTCGAAAATTGCTTTAAGCACAAATGTTTGCTGATCTCTGTATTTTATACGTTTTTCTTTCAATAGAATATAAATGTAATTGTTGCATTTTATTTGATGATAAAAACTTGAAATTTAAATTTCAATGCCCGATAAACACAAAGTGCTTATTTAAACTCGTGTATTGATTTTTTAATTTAAAAATAAAAATATTTAACCACTATACTTGTACACTATTGTTATGTTTTTATGTTCAGCAAATATCGTAATTGTTGAGCAAGTAAATTGTAATTGTTTGATAGTAATACTGCCTATTTAGAAGTATTTTAAAAACTGAATATATACGATGTAATGAGACTGGTGGCGTAGCGTTCGATTGTAACTTTCCTTTTGAAGAGGAGTCCTGGCAACATCTGATGCGTTTTCAGTACGAATTTGAACTCCCTTCTTCAGGGCTTGAGTGACTTCTGCGTTATGAAAATAAATTACAACAATTTCGAGAACAGTGCTTTATCCAATTTTGTTTCAAACTTGGACACAATGTGATTGAAGTTTTTGCAAAACTTCAACAGGCATATGGATACAGCGTTTTGTCACCCAACTTTTCAGGTAGTTTAAAGCATTCTCTGAAAATCATGACTCGATTAAAGGTAAAACTCACAGCGAGAGGCCTTCAACTACAAGAAGTGGTAAGTGTCTGCAGACTACGAAATCGTGTGCGTTCTGAGTCGAATTTAACCCATAAAATCGTTCATCAAATTTTTAGTCAAAAACGGTTTTATAAGAATGAAGAAAATCTGTGCGAAAATGATTCCGAAAACCCTTTTGCAGGATCAAAAGGACAACAGAAGGGAAACATGTATTTACTTTTTGGGGCGGATTGGAAATGATCCTCATTTTCTGGAACGTATCATTACCGTCATGAACGGTGTGCCGAGCCTTGGATTTTTCAATACTACCCGGAAACGAAATGCCAGAGCCAAGAATGGTACACGCTTACCTTATCAAAGCCAGAAAGAACACATCAACAACCAAAAGCGTGCTGATTTTTATAGCGATTTGCTAATTACTTATATGAGGTGTGTAAATGAAGTAATGTGACTGGTGAGGTAGCGTTCGATCTGGCAGCATTGTTAGCTTTGGACGGAGGCAGGCCAACATTTAATGTTGCCGAGTTAGAACTCCCCAAAGTCACTTGGTTGTCCATAACAATTCTTTTTGTGAATCGGATTTTTCTGGTGCGTTCTGAAAACTAGTGAGAATTTCGAAAAGTGCAACGGTACAGTGCGCTATCGGTACGGTACGGTGCGCGATCCGTACGGTACGGTTCGCAACGGTGCGCTATCAAGTTTTGTTTCAGACTTGTGCACAATCCGACGGAAACTTTTGCAAATCTTGAACAGATCTATGGGAACAGTGTTTTGTTAAGGGTACAGCTTTTTCAGGTGATTTAAGGTATCAGAAGTTACCAAACCCCACCAAAGGGAAAACCATCAGTGTTATCAGTCTTATTACTTTATTTATACACTTCGTATAATAAATAAGGTGACACAGCGATATTGTTATCCTATCTGCTATAACCAAAGTTATGGTTAAATATGTCTTCTTCCTTTATTTTATATCAGTTTTATCTCAAATTCTTAAAGGAAATGTTTGAATATCCTTTACATGAATATACGTGCCACTGGGGAAAATATATCTACCAAGAAATATTTCACGCCAACTCAATCTCATTTTAAATGCATATGTTTTTATCTTGAACAGCTTAAATTCACGATTTGATTTTATCTGATAAAATCTTTTTTTCGCTATATTTGCTCTTGTAATCAAAAATGTTGAGACATCTCACATGTATGTACACCTCGTCTCGTATGATTAAATATCTATCATGTGTAATAAAACATTTAAAATTTTGGCTTGAATAACTATTAATATAGTTTCAAAAATAAAATGAAGTAAAAAAGATTCAAATCAGGCTACTACGATAGATGCAACAAAAATATTTGAGGAAATCTATTTAATGAAAATGTTTTTTTCATTTCTTGATTTTTTCATGAGCTTGAAAAATATGAAAACTGAAAGAACTAGTCATAAGAAATTTTAAAAAATCAGAACATAAAACGAGTTTGAACTTATATGTGTATACTAGATTCAAGAAGTTATGGATTTAACTAACCATCACATGATTGGAAACTCAAAAGTGATGACATCACATAATCATTATTTTAACATTTTACATACTGTTAATCATGTAATTTCTGGAATTCAAATAGTCCATATAAAAAATTAAGGTTGTGAATCTCAAAGAAAAATGCCTATTCTAATTTTATTTACTATACAGCTTTTTATTCCAGATTTGTTCAATTTCATTTCTCATGGGGAAATTAAACCTATAATGTAGAAATTTAAATTTGTTGTTATAAGAAGAATCTATGTAGACCACTGCGAAATTTAAATGGCTCGAATGTGTAGTGTTCTATTTATCATTTATAGTAAAGCATTTGCATTTGTTTCATCTTATGGTGTTAGTTTAGTACCTGTCTATTCTATTTCAGTGCAGTTGATTTCAAAATACTACGATTACACACAGTACCTTATTTTCTTCTACTATATTATTCCAATCTATCTATGTAAATCTACTTATAAATTATTGTTGGCAAAAAAAGATCCGAAATCATTATATTGGAGACAATGAAAGTTGCATTCCAATGGAATGAAATAAACTAATTTGAAGGACTCCTATGTTACTCAAAACTGCAATTTTAATTAACTATGAAGTTGGTTTTGTCCTTAGTGCTTTCTTATTCTTTATTAATGTGATAAGGATGATGCTACCTTAATTGAAAATTAATTGATTTAGGCTTGAAATTGCATCTTAATTGCACAAAATTATACGCATTTATTTCGATTTTGGGCGTCTTGTAAACATAACCCCATAGCACCAGTAATCGATTTGTGTTTACTACATAAAGTTATTCGCGATGAAAAATATCAATGAGCCAAATTTTCATTTCATTTACGGGAGATGTTAATTTATTTGTTTAATATGAAGAAATTTACAGCTGAGGCTCACCGAATGCTCTCAGATACTTATGATGAGGCCGCTATGAGTGAAAGAACGTGTCATGAGTGGTTTCAACGCTTCAAGAGCGATGATTTTCACGTCGAAGACCGGCATAGCGGTGTAAAAGCGAAAGTTTTTGAACATGACGAATTAGGGGCAATGCTTAATGAAGACTCGTGTCAAAGTCAAGAAGAGTTGGGAGTGACGTAATAAACAATTTCAAAATGCCCCAAAGACCTGGGAATGACCCAGAAGCAAGGATATTGGGTGTCATACGAGTTGAAACCGAGATATATTGAACGCCGTTTGTTTGCTTGTGAACAATTGCTTGAAAGGCAAAAAAGGAAGGGATTTCTGCATCGTATTGTGACTGGGGACAATAATGGGTTTATTACGATAACCCGAGAATTGTTACGATTTGAACCGAGCATTGAAAGGCAAACGGCCGCAATACGGTGAAAGACACGATAAAGTGATTTTGCATACTTGGAAATGTTGAAATGGGAAGTCCTACTCTACCCACCGTATTCTCCAGACCTTGCTCCCTCTGACTATCACCTGTTTCGATCGATATGGCACGACGGCTTGGCTGATCAGCACTTCCGGCCTTATGAAGAAGTCAAAAATTGGATCGATTCGTAGATCATTTTAGAAGATGGCCATTTTTTTCAACGCGGGATTCGAATGCTGCCTGAAAAATGGGAGAAAGTAGTGGCCAACATCATAAATCATGAATGTATAGCCAGTTTTTTATAATAAAGCCTTGAATTTTGAAAGAAAAATGGCGGAAGCAAAGTTGTATACCTTTGCTTGCCTATATATATATATATATATATATATATATATATATATATATATATATATATATATATATATATATATATATATATATAGCTGTGAGTATAAAAATATTTCCAATTAAAGAAAATTGTTGTAGAGCTACAAAGATGTATAAGGAAAGTGGCGTTAATCATAACAATCTCTTATAACTAATACTACATGTTTCAAGAGATTTTTATCTTTCGAGAATCTCCGTTATCTTTATCAAGAAAGTCCGTGTTAATTACAAACATTCAATAACATTCGTTTCAACTCTGCGTTGCAATTCTACATCAACTTGGCAAAATTTAGGAGGTTCCCCATATAATCAACTGGATAAACAAGAAGCTGCAATTCAATATTGCAATATTTTTACTCGTCCGCTTTAATAGAATTATTTTCTTAGAAAATCAATTCGATAGACCCGGTTGGCTGCTAATGAAACCTGATTATAAATCAATTTAAATGAAAAACCCCTTGAAAAGTTGTTGCACTTTATATTAGTTTAAGAATCTGACAAATATTTCAGTCTCGACAACTATTACCAAAAAATTACACTATTAACACATCGGTCAATAAGTCGGTCGATTGTGCCAACCTTCAAACCTGATGTGTCAAAATTAAAGCAACAATGTGTCATGACAATCTGTCTACTAGTTTCTGAGTTGTGCTTTAAGTGAAACTACTTTTGTTGTTTTCAAAACAATGGAAAAAAAAGAATTTCGTGTGTTTGCTCCCTCAAAGTATTGCTCTTTGATGAAGAAAAATATCGTTGAAGTAAAACAATGCCTTGATAAACATTACTCGGACTTTGTCCAAGGAAAATCAACCCTAACTGATTACAATACTTAATTTAAATGTGGCCGTACAAACACCGATGATGCTGTACGCTCTGGACATTCAAATGAGGTGGTTACACCGGACATCAGAAAAATACCGTAAAGTAAAGCTGCAGGAGATAGCTGATATCATGAAGATATCGAAGTTATTGTGTTTGTGAAGATATCGTGTTTACACAATTTTGCCTGAACATTTGAAAATGCGAAAATTGCTATCGAAATGGGTACCGCTTTTGATCACCGCGGACCAAAAACAATCACGTATTGATGATTCTAAGCAATGGTTGCATATTTTTAAAGCGAAATAAAAAGGTTTTTTCATGTGATATGTGACAATGGATAAAACATGGATCTATCGCTACACTTTGGAGTCAAATCGGCAATCATCTAAGTGGACTGCAGCCGGAGAAAGTCGCCCAAAACGACTAAAAACACAACCATCGGCAGGCAAGTTAGAAAGAAATTTCGTTCCAAGGAAGAGGTAATTTCCTAAAGCAGATTTTGAGGGCAAATGGAAATCGTTTTATAAAAAAGGTGCAGAAAAGTTAGAAAAGCGTTAGAATAATTGTATTGCTCTTCAAGGAGAATATATTGACGAATAAAGTCGAAATTTGCAACAAAAATGTTTTATTTATCAGACCGGGGAATTATTGACCAATGTGTTAATATATATATATATATATATATATATATATATATATATATATATATATATATATATATATATATATATATATATATAAATATCCATTATGGTCTATTGTATGGAAAACCACAAAATATCCGAAGCCCGTCTGGATGCTAATGGTTATTGTTATGTAAAGCTTTTTTGTTACCTATTGTAAAGCTTTTTTGTTACCTGTTTGATTTGTGTTAGTGTTCTTTTCTAATTTTCAAATTATTAAAAAGTTTGCTTTTTCTGAATCAGGGGCGGTTGAGAAAATGTTTTTGATCTAAACAGTGTGCTATTACAAAAACTATAGCTTGTTTTGTGTTCCTTTAATTTATAAATATCATCACAGTAATAGTGGTAATGATCGCTTATAGTCACTATATCTTCTTCAATGACTAGACGTGAAATATTAATTCAATGAGCATGACCCATTAAGTATGCTCGATCATTTAGCAGAATACTCAATTGTGTTTATTTTATTAATGTTTGAGTTCTGCTTGATCATCTAGCAGAATACTCAATTTTATCTATTTTATTAATGTTTGAGTTCTCTAAGGGAGTTAGAGAGTTGAGTTCTAAAAACAATTAATTTAATGACCATAACTACGACCACAGAAATATAATGAAAATTTAAACATAAGTCTTAGTTCTTTATTTAAAAAGAAATTTTATCAGGTCCAGTTTCTATAGGATACCTCAATTAAATATAATGTAGAGGCTTTTTAATTTGTAGACTCAATTTGTTACCAATTTGCTTATTATTCCCATCTGAAATATCTCAATCATATAAAGATACTATAGCTAGAATCAAACTACAGTGATCCCCCGGCTTACGAGATTTTTGAATCAGACAGCACAACACTCATTTCCCCCTCCCGCTTCACCTCAACTTCTGTTCGGTTTAGGACTTGCAAGAACATGTTTCGCGTGAACTCGACGCATTCAAATTGTTTTATTTATTATATCATTTAAAAACAACTATGTCATCTAAACGAAGTAAAACTGATTCTTCTGCATCAAATAAGCAAAGAAAAACATTATCTTTGGAATATAAACTAAACATTATCAAGGATTTCGATACAAGCATGTTTTTACCTGTCACAGGTGTGACATCTATATAATAGGTATATAAAACCACGCTCGTATTCGAATGCAACGTTGTGTCAAAATTTCAAAGCAATCGGTGACGAACTTCCGAAGATTTAAGATTTTGAACAAACGAATCTATACATTTTTATTTATATAGATTTATAATTTATATAAATATATTTTTTTTGCAAAAATTAGTATATTTTTATATTAGTAATTATTTAGTTAATTAGTAAGCAAAAATTAGTATATTTTCTTTTCCATTAGGAAAATGAATATTCATGTAATATTGAGTATTTATGATTTCAATTTTGACGAAATTAAATATTTTACACTGTACCTGTGTAAACTCAACTTTAATGAATGTTAATATTTTTAGAAAAAATGCAGTTATAAGTTATTAAAACATGTCTGACTTGTCCGCTATAAGATGATTTGCTTCTCTAGTTTTTCCCATATTAGTATTTCTATTGGGATTAAAATTAGACATTAGACATTAGTTAGAGTTTGGACTTACTCCTGTGGAAGTATAGACTATATAGTATAGACTCACATATGGGAAAGAAGTTGAGTGATTATTTAGTTATACTACCATTAATGTAATAGTGACATGAAGGAATTAAATAAACATGTTAATTAAAGTATTTTTATTCCGGATTTAGTAATCTTAATATAATTAAAGATATAGCTGAACGTCTTGATTATCAATTGGATTATGCCACAGATTACAAATCAGTTGTAATTAACGATTTTTTTTACCCAAACTTCGTATGCGCCTAATAATTAACGTTTTTCTATAATTCATGGAAGATTGAAAAAAAAAATTCAAAGGATACTATATTTCAACAGAGAATTAAATAATACTTAATGCTATAAATAAATCAATAGCATATATTAAATTTCAATAGATTTAATTTCATAGTCAGTCAGTTTATTTTAGTCATTTAATACACATTTTTATTATAATATTTTATTATGGTTTAAAACATTTTTCTTGTTAATTAATCTCTGTTATTTATGAGGTTCTTTCATGGAAACAAAATGCCACATTCAAAATTAAAATAAATGGCTAAAAAGATTTAAAAAAAATCAAAATACTCAACCTAAAATATTTCCAGACAAAATTTAGTCATTTGAGTTGATTAGTTTAAATTTCTACATTTTATGTTCAACAATCGGAACACTCGATACAATTTCTACCTTATAAAATTACTTTACTTTAATGTATCTTCAGGAAATATTCTTAAAAATAATTGTGTGGAGCTAATTTATATAATATAACGATCGTAAGATTGCCCTTTTTTCTCCTTCTTTTATATCTGCATTTTACTGTTATTAGGTCGCTCGGGTAATTTCATTTTTTTTACGTGAACATAAAAAAAATATTAAGTTTTGTCATTAATAAGTTCTCCCACAGTTTCTTCCGTTTTTCGGGCTTGTTAAGAAATAATTTGTCAATGAAATAATTTTCTGGACAAAGAAGGAAAATTTATCCATAATAGTCTCATGGGTTTAGATCAAAACATATATTTTCTTGCTTTTTTTGCCATTGAAACGATATCACTTATATCATAATTATTCAACCACGTAATACAAATGAAAGCTTACAAATATTTATAATTGAAACATTATATCTTCTTTAGGAATCTAAAAAGTTTGTTCAGTTCCGTTATATTTATGATTGATCATTTAATATTATTGTAGTAGTGATATAAGTGATTCACTACTATAATATTCAATAATTAATCATAGCGAATTACCTATAGGTACTAACAATATGTGTAACATGAAATACTATTCGCAACATAATTTTAAAAAATCACCGGTTTACCGAATTAATTTAGACCGGTTGATTACAAGACACCAACTCACCAAAATTTATGCGCTCCTCTCTTTCAAAGCCCTTTCGCCACAAAGCTTATAAGATCAAACTGAATCAAAAACGAAAGTCGGTCGATAACCACAGCACTGCACGTTAGAAGATTGGATCTTTCAAAAAATCACACTGTTCATACATTGCCATGAACGGTGAACATATACATTGGTATATCATAAGTGTATTTAGTGATGAGACTGATTTTCATTGTGGCTGCAGTGTCAATAAGAAAAACTGTCATATTTGGAACTCGGAAAATCCATGGCAGATCCAAGGGAAGTCATGGTTGGAGAGCATTACTTGTACGCCATATTATTTTTCCGGTTATCAATCTGCAATTAGTATCTCTGTCTTCAAAAGCAAAAAATGTCAGCAAAAAATTATTGTTATTCGAATATTATTACATTTATTTGATAATTTTAACCATGTTTATACTAAATAACAGATGTCCAAAAAGTAAAGGCCATTTTGTACATATCTAGTTTTAATGTTGCAGTTTCGTATTCGTATTTTTGCCAAATGTGACATAATTTATGAACTATTGAAAATAATAAACAATAATAGATACGTTAAAATCTAACCAAAATGTATTGCTCCAACATCCGACTTCCCTCTGTTGAACCATATAAAATTTTAGTATTCTGAAGAACAACCACTGGAAAGTTAATTACTAAAAGTTATATTAAGTTATATTATGGGAAAATCCTGCTGTAAGCTTAAGCTTACTTTATCGAAGGAAATATGATATTTACCAAAAATTGTTATAAATCTGAGAAATTTATCGGAATGATATTAAATGTACTATAATGTAGTAAATTAATGTGTGTGTGTTGCTGTTTCATCAGTCCATCATGTTTTCGGTCTTCTTCGCGGACCCTTGTGATCAAAGGGTATTCAATTCAGAATTGCGCTGGTCCACCTATTGTCACATCACCTCGCTATATGGCCTAACCACCTCCATTTCAATTACTTTACTCTTCCAATGATGTCACATACTTTCGTTTGCTTTCTGATCCATGTGCAGATTTTTCTGTCCTGCTTTGTAATGTCAAGCATACATCGTTCCATTCCCCACTATGCTATCCGAAGTTTTTGATTTGATTATGAATGTCCAGGATTCACTTCCGCATATCATACCGGACATAATGGCCATATTAAAGACTTTTCGCTTGAGGTCAAGTGGGAGTTTGTTCTTAAAGAGTATGTTCAGCCTACCAAATGCCTAACCACACTTAAAACATGCCGTTCCACCGTCGTGCGGTATACCTCTCTACTGAATACTCTATATCACTGTATCAAGATTGCTTATATATTCGCCATTAATCATTATTCCATCCTGTTCCTAATCCAGATTTCGGAATACCTCTTCAAGGCAGGCTGAGGAAAGAAGGCGATATTACGTCACCCTACCGTACACACCGTTCTACATTGATTGTAACTTCAAAATTACTAAGGTGATCTGCCTCTGATCAATTGAAACTAAGCGAACCTTTTTAGATCTTATCCTATCTATAAATGTTGGTTTAAAAGTTTCAAATTTTATTTCGACTTTTAATAACCCTGTTTTTGATGTAACCCTATATCAATTTTATCATATATCATAATAGTATCATAAAAATTAACTATTCATAAACTATCATTAACACTTTCACATATCATCGCCTTATAAATTTTAATTAATATCCAGTTTCTAGCTCAATTTAAAGTTTATTAAAAAGTATTATAGTAAGGGTATAATGTTATTTGGGACACAATTTTATTTTTGTTTTGATAAGATTTTCACACAATCCTAATACTAACCTACTTTATATTCGCCCTAATGTAGGTTATGTAAGCCAGGGGTTGCCTCAATTTCCATACTTATTGTTTTGTTTCGAGCTGAGAGGTAAATTTATTTCTCATAAGTAGTAGCAGATATTAAGTTTTTAAGTTTATATATATATATATATATATATATATATATATATATATATATATATATATATATATATATATATATGTATATATATATATATATATATATATATATATATATATATATATATATATATATATATATATATATATATATATGTATATATATATATATATATATATATATATATATATATATATATATATATATATATATATATATATATATATATATATATACGATGTCATCAATCCATCGTGTTTTCGGTCTTCTTCGCGGACGTTTGCGGTATCCACTCCAGGATTGCCTTGGTCCATCTGTCGTCCCATCGCCTCGCTATATGGCCTGCCCATCTCCATTTCAACTGTTTTACTCTTCCAATGATGCCACAGACTTTTGTTTGTTCCCTGATCCATGCGCAGGACTGCAGGATACAAATTTATACATATATA